>OX377204.1:92511432-93040862 GCA_947396885.1 Heligmosomoides polygyrus polygyrus | reverse complement strand
ATAATCATCCACTTCCGGTCTGCACATCCCCTAAAAACAAAGCTTGGCGTCACAAGAAACATGTTCAAATGGGCGGAAAAAGTTTCATCTGGGAGCGAGGAAAAGGCAGAGTCCTTGGAGAAGGCTAGATGTATTGCGCATTCTAATGGCTACCCCACAACCAGCCAAACTGTGCGCATACTTTCCTCCGAACGCAGAACTAACACTGTGGAAAACGACGACAAAATCCCGTTCTGTTTTCCATTCATAGACGACGCACTAAGCGCGTCTATCCGGGCCTCTTTACGTCGTTACGATCTTAGTGGTACGGTTAGGTTAGTAGAAATACCGCTCCCAAACCTTAAGCGGCGGTTCATCCGAAATCGGCTTTACGATCGATATTGTCCCACCCCTGGGTGCGTCATCTGCCCATATGGGCGAGTGGGCGACTGCTTGATCTCGGGGGCCATCTATGTAATTTCGTGCAGGCGGTGCGGAGAGGAGCATGTGGGGGAAATGGGTCGTCCGCTATGCGTGCGGATGAAGGAGCACATCAATGGTTTAGAAAAGTCAAACCCTTCAACTCCTCTAGGATCTCATCGGTTGCAAACGCACGATAATGCAGAGTTTGAGGTGACAGTGCGAATTCTGGCGCAAGAGAAACAAACAGCTGCACGCAAAACATTGGAGGCGTTTTGGATACACAGCAAAAATCCCAAGTTGAACAGAAAGGATGAATGTCTGGCCATAGCCAACGAACTCGCCCCATTCCTTGACCTCTGTGGATTCTGACCTCCGGAGTCCTCAGGTCAGAGGCCACGGCACGGCTTCTGGGTCACCTACCAGTCATTTGGTCTGTGGGCGACTCCAACGGGTCCTTCTCTGCACTTCTATGTGAGCCTTCTAGCCTCGGTTGCATGGTTCCTTTTCTGGTCCACACGGTGCTTGAATTTGTTTTCTCAATTTGAAATGGTGCTTGGTGGGATAATTTTACACGTTTCTGGCTTTCCAGGCTCCGACGAAGGCGATACGGCCGAAACGTCAGCCGAATAAACCTGTGCTATCTTGGCTAGCTGACGCACTCGAACTCAGTACACATATTCACTATGCCGAGATTTATGGAAAGTCGAACATGGAGTATTAAAGTGCTTCTTTTCAGCTGAACTTGACGGGTTTAAAACGGCCTTAGAACAAGCAGTCCGTAGTTAAAATAGACTCCTCTTTTTGCTTTAATCCTTTTCTGAACCTGTTTTAGTGGATTGCGCTAGTTTGACAAAAGGTGTACTAGGTAAATAAATTCGATGACGCATTCTATAACTTATCCGTAGATTTCTGTTACACCCCTTCCGTGTCGGTTATTGGTCTACCGAGTTTCATACACTTGGTTCTCGAGTAATTCATTTCAAATTCGACTCGACCTGACAGCTCTGTAAGATCTTCTGCCATGCTTTGTAGTTCGTTGCAGGCATCAGCAGGCAATACGATACGATAGCATATGCGATGCGTGGAGGTATCTCGTCATTCATTCGGAAACATCCATTTAGCCAGATGACCGCATTCAGCACATTTTGAAGTGCTAACACAAAAAGTAGTAGTGAAAGAGAATCTCATTTTCGAACACCTTCTTGAATGTTCAGCTCAACATAACTTGATCCTACCTTCATAACAGCACTTCTGTTTAAAGAAGTATAAAGCAGTTGAAAGTTGAATAGCTTTGACCTGATTATCCTCGATTTTAAAACTTTACAAAGCCTCTCATACCACTGGTAGTTCGACAGTATAGAAGGTTTTTTTTAAATCTTTGAACAACGCACGACATTTATTGTTGAAGTCGTAAGGTTTTTCTTGAAGGATGTTCAAAGTGTGGATGTGGTGGACTGTAGGATGCACATTAAAATAAATTAGGTTATGGCATCCATGTAGAAATTTCTATGCCATGTTGTTCCCTGTCTTCTGATCGAATTCAGCCACTTTTCCAGGAAATAAAGAATGTAAAAAATTTGCCTAAAGTAGTCGGGAAGTCAGAAAACAGAATGCAGAAATTCCGCCAACTCTTGATCCCAGCCAAGAACCTAGAATCGGATGCACTCGACAACCGGCACCTCCTTCGGCTGCGCTACCACGTACCTATTGCACTACGTAGTTTGGTGAAAGCAACGCACCTCCGGCTGCGTTTCGTCTGGCGGCTCCAACTCGTCCCTGGCTTTATTGTCTTTTGTGGCGCCGAAGACGAAAATGATATCGGATAGCATTGAACAAGCGGCTGAAAATACTAGCAATCATTCTGGAGCAAAATGTGTTTGCTTGGAAGACTTTAGTGTTTGATACTAGGCTTCAGTTTTTAGTTTTTTCTTTGTTTTTTTTTTAGCTTTTTTTTTGAAGCTAATGTATTAGGTTGCTCGATAATAGATGTCGTTTTTTTCATAATTTCAAAGTGAATTTGTTTATACTAACAACAAACATTAATCTTAACCCATTGACGACCGCGCGGCAAATTGCGTGTCTGGCGCGTGGGACCGCGCGCTGGGACCGCCTTGAGGCTCGAATCTCGTGCATTCACTACTTCACGGTATTCCAAATGAAGCTACCTCTCCAATGGGTGAGCCACATATTGGAAAAGGCCGGAACAGGTTCGAAGCAAAACGTAGGAGATGCATTTGCTGCTATAAAAAGGTCAGCACAGAAAAGGGCGCACGTTCGTCACGAATCGTGCAAATAAGGTGACCACACGATGCAGCAAGTGTTTGAAATATTCTTTCTAAATTGGGTTCAAGTTTTTCGCAAGAAATTTGACTAGATGTCTTAACCATGACCATTTTTGTAAGATATACGTAGCTGCTCGTGAGTAGTATCTATTTATTTGAGGTTTGAATAGTGTGTTGTGCTGATTTTTTTTATTAAAGCTTTCGTTAGAAGTAAATGATTCTCGGACCACTGTGCAGGTAGCATTGGTAGAATCCAGCAAATATAATGAATACTAGTAAACTATGAAAAATCGAGGGAGTGGGCCGCAGCGAACATTTTTTTAACCGCGGGCTAAAATTGGGCCGCGCGGTCGTCAATGGGTTAATGTATTGAACATGTTGTTGAATGACCTTCTGCCTCTTTCGGTATGTTGAAAAATTCCACGTTGAAAAAAGTCTTGGTTTTTATAAGCGAACAACTGGTGCAACTCATTTTTAGCAGCTTGATCAAAATCAAAAATTTTATCATAAAATGGTTTTGAAGGGAGCAAAACAAACGGTAATCTGATGGTGCGGTCACTATCTTATTTTTTTATTAGTTTCAAATCAACCTTTGCCAAATATTCAGAAGCTGATTTAGAGGTGTGTATTAATATTAATATTATGTAGCTATTATATTATTGAGATAAGCCACTGCGGACGTCGTCTTCCATTTCAAATAACGTCAAGCTGCATTTGTGTTCTTCGATAGCCGTCCCCACCGCGAAGCACGCTAGCGAAACATGGATGATGTCAGCTAGTATCATCAGATGGGTCAATGAATTTTATTGCAAATGTCTGCGGCAAATAATGAGGATACGTTACACGGACCGCTTGATCGACAAATAAGTATAGCGACGTTGCCGCTTAGCTAACCTTTACGAAACCGTTACGCAACGCCGACTTCGCGTGGTCGGGTGCATTCTGCGTATGCCTGTGCACAGCATTGCAGTGGATCCCGGCAGACAGCGAACCAGAGGCCGCCCAAGAAACACGTGACGTCGCACGTTGATGAATGACTTGAAAGTTATCAATAGTTCTAGGCAGGAGTGTGAAGAAGTAGCCCAGGACAGACAGCGGTGAAAAAAATTCGTCGCCCTATGCGCTTAACAGCGATAAGGCCAGTTGCGGAGTCGAACATGGGCCTGATACACACGTGCCAACGGTGCTTGAACCCTCCTACGCTATCCTGATCGCCATTTTGCTTAGTCATATTTCTTCGGAATGATCGCAAGAGTCACCTGTCATGAATATGGAGACCACGTAGAGCAGCGAATTAGGCGGGAAACACGGTGAACACGCACCGGTGATGACGCCAATGGAGCCGAATACGAACGTGAACACCGAGAAGAAGATCACTGCTTTATGGTGAGCTGAAACGCGTGAATCAACAGTTCAGTTTTCTCCACCGCTGTCGCCGTGTTCAAGACGTAGCTTGAACCAGAACCCGAAACCAACTAGCAGAGAAACTGGACAAAGTGCTTCTAGAATTTCTCAGAAACTCACGTAGAAACCGGTGCAATAAAAGCTCCCTAGACGACGCGTCACTGGATTCGAGCACACTTCTTAGCTGTGCGTGAACAGCTGGATCGAATTTACTGAGACATGTCTCACCTGCAAAGCATCTTGCTCTGGAATGCAAAGTGAAAAACATTCGCCAACAATGGAAAATAATGAGAAATAGCCTTAAAAACCTCTCATACTTGATGTTTCCAATCATACATGATATGCAGGTGGTTTGATAAATTAAATCTTTCTCTCGAGAATTTTAAACTATTACCTACTCTAACCTCTACCTGTTTATTCAATTTCGTTATAATGAGGACATTTTAGTTGTCCATAACAATAGCACTAATGATATTTATAACAAACTTATCAACGTCTATAATGATGTCTTAAAGCTACTTATTACTGATGACAACGACTACTTGTGCAACTATTCAGATATGGAAATAAAGATCTCGGGCAATCAATTAACCACTAAGCTTTATAATAAAACAGATATCTTTAACATTAGTATCAAAAGATTTCCAAATTTCGATACCATTGTGCCATATAATATCAAAAAAGCCACGATCTATGCAGAAACTCTAAGAATTGCACGCAGTTGAAGCTTTAAAGAGGTTCTGAATTCGAGTACGTCAGCTAGTCAAGGTAACGCAGGTTTATTCGGCTAACATTTCGACCTTATCGCCTTCGCCGGAGCCAAGAAGTGCAGATAAGGACCCGCTGGAGTCGCCCACAGATCGCCACAGATCAGATTTGGTTTGCGGGCGACTCTAACGGGTCCTTCTCTGCACTTCTAGGCTCCGACGAAGGCGAGGAGGCTAAAACGTTAGCCGAATAAACCTGTGTTATCTTGGCTAGCTGACGCACTCGAACTCAGAACCACATGTTCACTATGCCGAGATTTATGGAAAGTCGAACATGGAGCTTTAAAGAGGATTTTATAACCAAACTCTTGCATAATAAAAGGCAACTATCCGAGTCAGGTTATGACGGTAACGTTTTCAATTATTTAAATGCATTCGCAAAAACAAATTAATCCAATATAAATACGATCTAGGTCACACTAAAATTCATATAAAGAACTCGATATGTAAATGCCTTGATTGGTGTTGTTCCATCGGTTCATTAATTTTATCACTTTTTAAGTCTAGCACTAGCACTTAAACTATGAAATCATACTCCCTAACTTATTGTGCACGTGGTGGTGGACTGCAGGGCATTTGGTGGTTCGGCGTGGAGCTCTACCTCTTCATCACTTTTTTCTCCTTCACCATAACTAACCCCTTCTCCTTTTCTATTAATCCACTCTCTTCCCTTGGTGAATCTTTTCGTTGAACCACGTTGCGCTCTCTGCTGCAAATCGTTGCATCTATTCTACTTTTCTGCTACCCTTCTCATATCTTCTTAATGCCTTTCATTGAAGATTTATTTATTTCTGGTGGTATCTTTATAGCATCTATAGTATTATATAGCATCCAAAACTTGCTTCTTTACGTTTATTTGTTGTTCGCCAAGTCCAACGTCAACAGAAGGAGCCCAGGTTAGTTCACAGCAACAACTCCTTCTTCCTTCCACTCTTTTACTGATGAGCACAGAGAGAAGGACATACTGTCTGTTTGGTTTTCGTTCAAGGGCCCGTTCAAGCCCTCCGCACACTTTTGCGGCAACGCGGCAGCCCTATCTTTAGGCATGGAGCAGAGACGCAGAGTCGCCGCGCGAGGCAAAACTTGCCTCGCGCGGCCTGCCGCTGATGTGCCGCCTACGCGGCAGATGCGGCAGACGGGGTGGCAGCGGCAGTAATCCTTCAAGGCATTGTTGCCGCATTGCCGCGTTGGTGATTGAGCGAGCGGGAGGAGTGCCGCGTGAACTCTAGCACGCGGCAGTGGAAGCGGCGTACGCGGCTGTTCTGGCCTCTGCCGCGTACGCGGCTGCCGCAAAAGTGTGCGGAGGGCTTAAGGCCAGGGGCGTATTCAATCGCCGCGATGCCATCGCGGGGCTCAGTTCATGGCCATTCCGCCGCGCTGCCGAATAGTCAAAGGAAACTTCGCCGAGGCTGCCGCAACTTTGACGGCCGGTATGGCTTCCCGCGCTTATCGCGGACATGGAATACTTTTTTGCGCTGCCCGCGCTGTTTAGCGTTGGTCCTGGACGGATCGCCATCGCGTTCCCTTGCAGAGCGATGAGCGATGCCACTACCACCGAGAAATTCAAATCCTTTCGCGTCGCTCTGCAAAACTCATCCCCGCGATTCCATCGCGGCGACGGGGAGTATGCACGAAGCCTAAGGACGGGGGCATAGTTCCATCGCCGCGATGCTATCGAGCTGTTCAGTTCATGACGATTCCACCGCTCGTGGCCGAGTAATCAAAGGAAACTTCGCTGTCGGCCGCCGCAACAGTGGAGACCGGAATGCGCGATGGCTTTCTGTGCTGGCACGCGTGGCATACTTTTTCGCGCCGCACGCGGTGTTTAGCGTGGCTCCTGGGTGGATTGTCGTCGCGCTTCCAAAAAAAAAAGCAAAATGTAATGCAGAAGCAACATTTTTTTACTAAACGTGCTAGCAGTGAATTGCTGATTGTCTCCAAGAAGAAACTTTGTCTAACACAACGCGGCAATTCAGAACTCTAGTTGAGCGGTATCTCCAGGGGGATTCTTGGCACTATTGTACCTTACGGACTCCGCTGGACGAGGAGAGGTCGAAAAAAAATTTTCACCCAAACTTCGCCTAGGGGATTATTTGGGGTGCTGATCACGAATTTGATATCCGTTGTTGAAATTTTGGCCGATTACGGTAGGTTGCGGTAGGTACCGGTGACTAAGGCTGTCGAGTTCATAATCACCATTTTCGCCCAAACTTCGCCTAGAGTGATTATTTAGGGTGGTGATCACGAATCTGACATCCGTTTTAAAAATTTTGGTCGATTACGATTGGTTACGGTAGGCACCGGTGACTAAGGCTGTCGAGATCATAATCACCAATTTCGCCCAAAGTTCGCCTAGAGGGGTTATTCAGGGTGCTGATCACAAATCTGACATCCGTTTTCGTTTTACGCTGGAGTACGGTAGGTTACGGAAGGTTAGGGTGACTAAGGTAATGGTCACCGATTTCGCCGAAACTCCAGCGTAAAACGAACAACGTATGTCAGGTTTGTGATCAGCACCCCAAATAACCCTCCTAGGCGAAGTTTGGGCGAAACTGGTGATTATGACCTCGACAGCCTTAGTTACCCGCACCTACCGTAATCGACCGAAATTTCAAAAAGGGATGTCAGATTCGTGATCAGCACCCCAAATAACCCCCTGGGCGAAGTTTGGACTAAAAATGTTTTCGACCTCTCCTCGTTCTCTGGAGTCCGTAATGTACAATAGTGCCGGATTCTTAATAGTTTACTGAAAAAGACTTATAGAAAAACTCCATAACAGAAACTGCAGCACATTTAGTGCTGCAACTCAAACCTCTCCCGGCACTGTTTCATTCTGCACTTTACAGTGAACGATGCTTCGTGCCTTCTCAAATTACGTGATATTCCTTAGAAGGTGTTTTCTACATTGAAGAGCATCTTCCATAGCTGAACTGCAAGCTTGACTCGATAAAAACCCTGCCGAAGCGTTTTTCGATCATCAACCTCAGTGCTCCGAATGCGATTCCCTAAATCAGTTCGCCATCGGCGAGCGTTTTTTGACGAGTCGGCGACATTGCTGCATTAATCTCGCGTTCAATTCGACGACGGGCAAGCGCGTCGACGATGAGATGCGCCGTTTTTTGCTCGGCGGACGAGGCTATTAAACGACGGGAAATCGCGGAGTTGCACACGCGAGACCACTGAGCTCAGCACCTTTCTGCGGCTGCTGTGCAACATCACCCGCCGAGTACGGTAGCGGAATCAGCGTCCCGTCCGACAGCACACAGTCCCACCATAGGCCGTGGTGATGGATCTCGGACAGCATTGGCCGGTCGGCAATCTGAAAATGGCAATCAGAACAGAGGGCGAGAAAAATTTGCTAAAATATTTGAATGTATTTTGTTCTGCATATGGATGGCTATAAGGGCCCGTGTAGCACAGTCGGAGGAGGCGCCGACTACCGCCTGCACCCGATACCAGGTTCCTGGTTCGAATTTCTCGCCCAGGCCCACCAAGCCTTCCATCCCTCCGGGGTCGTTGAATTGGCACCAGACCTGTCTGGGAAGGATGAAGCGTTGACTTGTTCATCGGCTGGCCACCACAAGTCATTGTATGGCCAAATATGCGTTCAAATCGCCTCCGCGATATCCCTTAAAAGTAGAATGCGTGGCGCATTCCAAAAGGATTAAATAACACCGTCCTTTATCCTTTTATCCTTTTGTACTTTTATGAATAACTATGCAAAAGCAGAAAAACTTCAAGGAACATTAGTTAAGGTCATTGTAAGTAGGAAAAAACAAAACAAAAAAGGGTACATGTCGCGAAGGTGAGCAGCATTGCTAGGTGGGAGCGCTCATGCCAATCAGGCATGAGCGCTGGGTGTTCCACTCAGCACCCGTTGTCTTCGATAAAGACAGGTGAAGAAATCTTGGAAGGAAATGCTAGTCAAAAAGTTTATCATCATTATTTCCAAATTTGGGCGCGCATGGTGCAGTCGGATGAAGCGCCGGCTGTCGCATGCAACCGGTAGCAGGTTCCTGGTTCGGATTTCCCGCCCAGGCCAACTAAGCCTTCTATCCGGCCGGGGTGGGTGAGTTGGTGCCAGTCTTGTCTGGGAAGGATAGAGCGCTGACTTGTTCATCGGCTGGTCACCGCAGGTCATCATTTGGTCAAATACGCATTCAGATCGCCTCCACCACATCCCCTAGGATTAGAATGCGCGGCGCATTCTGAAGGAAGTTGAGTGATGCCGTCCTTTATCCTTCTTATTTTTTGCTACACGTCCTATTTTTATTTGTTTTGCTGTTCGCATATAGTCCGCGTCCTTGAGACGTAGTTAAGTGAACAAAATAAATAAAGAAATAAATAAGGATAAAGGACGACGTTATTCAATCCCCTTTGGGATGCGCCACGCATTCTACTTCTACGGGATGTCGTGGGGGCAAGTTGAACGCGTACTTGGCCATACAATTACTTGCGGTAGCCAGCCGATGAGCAAGTCAGCGCTTCATCCTTCCCAGACAAGTCTGGTGCCAATTCACCGACCCCGGGGGTATGGAAAGCTTCGTTGGTCTGAGCGGGAAATCCTAACCAGGAACCTGGTATCGGGTGCAGGCGACAGCCGGCGCCTTCTCCGACTGCGCTCCACGCGCCCAAATAACTAATTAATTAATTAAATGATGTTAACACTATACTATCTAGAGTGGGCGTTCAAAAGCGTCCCTTTCCTAGGCTTTCAAAGCTCCTGCACTAAAAGTAGGCATGGCGCACTCCAAAAAGAACCACATCACACCTAAATGTGGATAGTGGTTATCGTCAAACGCGTCTTTGCATATGGAATGAAGGAAAGCTTTGGAAGCCGCGGAATAGCTTCTTCCATAGTGAATTCTAACAGTCAATTCGAATTAGAGGATTCGTATTCAGCCCAACTGCTATCTCGTTGTTTTTGTTATCTTCAGAAGCCCTCCTCGCCTTGAGTGAATTCGTCGCGAAGAAGCTCAAGGAAGACTCTTCAGGAGGAAGCCGTCGCCTTCCTGAGAACGATACACAGAACTTCATAGCTGTAAGAATTCTTTTGAATAAACACTCTCCTTGGTAGAGTAGAGGCATCGATCATTTAGCTTTCAATGGGTAGAATGAAAGAGGCAAAGTTTGGGTTCACCTCGACCAAGTTTTTCGAGGATAATCACGACTCACGCCTCTAAACTTCTTTTGCTCATTGGCGCCGTGAATTGTTTGCTTTGAGGTGACGAAAGCCAGGGTACGTGTAGGCCATTTGCAGTCAATCCTCTTCTGGATGGAGAATCCGATGAACACGACTCATAATTTTGGTTCATTCTGTGTACTTTCTGGCTTTATTTCCATTTCTAATAATTAAAGAACGTATTCCTGACCTATCGTACGCCTAAACGTGAAGCCGTACGGCATGGGAAGCCCATCGTCGAGAAGAAAGGGCTTCGGAGAACTCTTCAACCACCGTCGATTCTTTGGCTTTCGCCGTGACGTGCATGGGTGGGCATGACGTTCGTTTCGGGCTGTCGAGATTTTTCCGTCTTCGAGAAGGGCTTCTACAGTATGAAGAGCACAAAATGCACCAACGCTAAGCTAAAAAGAACGGAGTCACTCATTAGAGTCTTACTAGGAAACTGTCTTAACGGAGGTACGCCTGAACTGCAAGAGCGAGTTCCACAGAAAGAATCCCCATCCTCCAAATAGGAGGAGAATATGTTTTGTTTTTGAAGAATCCTTGAAGTAAGCAAGTAGGATTCAACGAAAATTTGCGGTGGTCAAATGTCCACAGGATCAAGCTTACCACGAGGCGGAAAGAGCTGGCGGCATGGCCTGGATGGCGCGGGGGTAGAGGTGCAACTTCATGTTAAGGTATCGAGGGTTCGATTCCCGCGTATTATCCTAGTTTTTGCAATTTTACCCTAATATCGAATTTCCATGTGGGAATCACTCTCTGATCGTTTATGTTTGGCTGATGGTTGAGTGCTAAAAAAAAACTCACGTCGGCTCGCTATACTTGACAGCCAATGTAGCAGCTTCCTGCCGCTATTTCATATCCTTCCCACGTCAAAATGTCTTATCGCTAGTTTGACATCCATCATTTTTTGGCATGAAAATTTCATATCTCATAGTATGTTGCATATTTGAAGAATTGCTGGTGCATCATGAAGTGTCGACAAGGAAAACATTAATGAGAATACCACACCACAGCAAACTCAATAAAGACGATCAGGTGGCGTTTCTTCATGGAAATTCGATACTAGGGCAAAAGTGCAAAAACGAGGCATAGCTCGGAAACCGAACCCTCGACATCATAACATGAAACACCACCTCTACCCCTGTGCCACCCAGGTCACACCCGCGCCACGAACTATTTGCGCCTCAATGCTAATCTCGCCTCTGCGGATCCTTAACCAATACAAACTTTCAGTACCTCCTACTTATTTGCCTTGAGAACTCGGCAAAAACAAAACACGTTTTCCAACTATTTAGGGGATGGAGATTCTCCCCCTAGTATTCGTACTTGCCGTTGCGGCCTGTAGAGGAACTCTACTTCTTTAGTGATAGAATAGTGTTATCACGTAGCTGATCTGTTCACTATTACTTGTTTTAGTGTTTTAGTGGTAGAATAGTGTTATCATGTAGTTGATCTGTTCAATGTTTACTTGTCATATCGCATGAATGCCGCAGATTGTTTTCTTTTCTTTGTTAGTTATGTAGAATATGCCATGAGAAAGTGATTACGCTCCATATAAAAGCGGAGCGCTAAGCTATATCAAGTGCGGTTCATATCCTCGTCCAGATAAATCTCGTAGCTGTTCGTCTTCGTCGTCGTCTTCCGTACATGGTGCATCGCGCTACCTGTCAGGACTCCGGCCGCTGAAGCAGAATTCCAGTTCGACAAGGAAACCCGAAGCTGGACGCAACTCGTCGAGAGCAGCTGAAGCAGTTCGACAAGGAACTTGGAACGAGCTGAACGCTATTCATCGAGAGCAGTTGAAGCAGTAGACGAAGAACTGAACATCGGCAAGACGGCAGTATGACGTCATCACTATCAACCAGGCAGGGTCTACTCACACGAACCACCGGGAGACTGTCAACCCTGCTCAAGGAATTCGCCGAAGACTCGCAGGAAGGCATTCAGAGAGAGGAGGGAAGGCAGGAGGAAACAATCCGACTGATGACACTCAAGAAGCGCATGGAAATGGCGGTTCATATCCTCGCCCAGATAAATCTCGTAGCTGTTCGTCGTCGTCGTCGTCTTCCGTACATTGTGCATCGGCCGGGAATCGCTTGAAAAAGCATATGAGCATATGAGCATATGAGCCTACCATTGTTAGTGAATCGCACCAGACACCCATCTTTCTATGAACGTCAACATCCTACGAAGACAGGTCTGTGATTGAGCATCCATGAGCAGTAGGTAAAAAAATACTTGCCTATATCTCAAGGCATGAATCACTAGCATGGCATGACAGTGAACCCTATTCGATTCCATGGGAGCGGCGCCTGTTTTCATACAGTCGAGTAGACACTGAACTGCAGGGTGTCTTAGGCCTGAGTTATACTCCCGCGGGAGCGTCCGCGGAAGGGCGGGAATCGCGCCAAGGTCCCTCACCTGGCCAGTCGCCACGCACCGCCACGCCCGCCGTCTGCGGTGCACCCTTAGTCCGCGGACGTTCCGCGTATGCTCTCGCGGGAGTATAACAGAGGCCTTAAGAAAACTAAAAGCTGTGCTCTGATAATATTAGGGTGTCCCATAATTTTCTGGGTTATTTGAACCATGAGTGTTTGGCGCGCTACAACTTTTTTAGGCCAATGTTACACTCCCGCGGACGGTCGCTGTGGAGACGGGGCGACTAGCTTCGCATTGGAGCGCGTTTTTGGCGCAGGACTACAGCCTTCCGCGGGCGGGAAGTATAGCCCCTCTCGTCGTCTGTCGGCGGCGAACCGCGGACGAGGGGCGTGGAGGGCGCGGCGATTGGCCAGGTGAGGGACCTCGGCGCGAATCCCGCCCGTCCGCGGATGCTTCCGCGGGAGTATAACATAGGCCTTAGGCCTTTGTCATACCATCGCTCATCCCGAGCGACGCCTAATGATATGCTCCCACATCGATCGGGCGGCGCGATGGAATCGATATGGGTACATATCATTGGGCGTCGCTCGGGGTGAGCGATGGTATGACAAAGGCCTTATAGAACAGAACATAGATCCAAATAGGATTCTCTCTTGGCGCAACAAGGCGATTCGAATATATTTCGCAATAGCAAATCGATTACCACTATCGGACTTCGGCAATTTCTTAAAAAGGAATTGCCGACTGCCGAAATCGCGACCTACTTCTTCATCACTTCCGTTCTAAACTGTCTGCTTATGCTGCTCACAAAACTATCGTCGCTTTGTTAGGTCAAGACGCCTGCAGCAAGTCAACGTGTGAAACTTGGTTCAATCGTTTCCGTAAGGGAATGCATGTATAGCATTACGGACAAGAAGCATACTGAAGACCGATAGAACCGGAGTCGTGCGCTGCTCGCTTTTACCGGAAAAGCAGATGATTGCAGCAGACTGGTCCACTGAAGATGTGCTGGAAATGAAGCGTAAGCTGCTTGATAAGTACCTGGAATTCGGTACTATTTGTGTGTTGATGGATATTGAACGACCGCTTCGAGCGAAACGAACGCAGGAGACGATGAGGAAGGAGTCCGTCGAAATTGTGGCACATCCTACGTACTCACCAGATACCATCCCTTATGACTATGCAGCGTTCAGCAGTCCTGCTCACTTCTGCATGAGCAAATGATGCTCGCAACGTCAAAAAGTTCAGCGCGCAATCAAAGAATGGGCAGGCCAGCTTGTTTCTGGGAGAATGCGGTCTACTCTCTGCCAATCGTTTGAGAAAAGTTGTGGTCACAGATGGAGACTATATCGATTGATACCCTTTGTCATTATCTTGTTGTAAGAAATTTAAAAAAATCGTATGATAGCCCAGAAAATTATGGGACACCCTAATAAGATTCCGATCGCTTTACTTACATCAGAGCTCTTTAGCGTATTATAACAATTATAATAATGTAAAAGTTATGATGCGTTTGCCGCGAAAATTGCGCTGTCAATTTACTCAGGGTATCGTGATGCTCAATTGATTGATGCTGCAACGACCATTGATGAGAAGTTTCACAATTAGAGAATTATGCACACTTCCTCCAGCAAGAATCATGACATTATGTATAGATGGTGCCTCAAAAAAATGTATGCACTGTTTGGAGGGTGATAACTTTGCTCACAGTAAAGGTTCTGAAGAAGTTAGGCGCTTATATGGCAGAAATTGTTGACATATGCGCGGCATGGAATGCGCCACGCACTCGTCTGAAATTGTGCATTTTACACTCGATTGATTGTGTCTCGCTTGAAAACATGTTATATTTTCTTCACAAAATGGCTGTATCAATTGATTTGTGCTTTATTTAGGGCTTAAACTCAAAAACACTATGATTTTCGGAAATTGCAGGGTATCCTTAAAATGCAGGTGCTGAATGAAACGTACTAACATTGCTGCTAGTAAAGCATTTGAAAACGTTTGAGGATCATATGAAAGCACAGAGTAACGAGATTTCGGAGACGTAGAAATAGGCGAGGTTGTGCCATGCGCTCGTCTGAAACCTTGCATTTCAGACTCGATTGATTGTGCATGGGCTGAATGCCTGTTATAATCTTGTTACTACTTGGCCACTTTAACCTGTACCTTGCTTCTTTTAACGTTATACGTCTTAAAGTAGCTGCCATTATGCCGATTAACCTCTACATTCAACTTGAATGTTTTTTCATCAGTGCACAGAGGGCGTCATGTAAAATGGGGTCCTGCTCACATTTAAATCGCGCGATCAATAAACTTGGTATGTCACGTGTCTTTCTAATGATCGTTGTCAAGTTCTAAGAGTTAAAAAAACAGCAACACAGCACAGGTTAATCTGGCCAATTAGTAACAAGATTGTGACAGGCATTCAGCCCATGCACAATCAATCGAGTCTGAAGTGCAAGGTTTCAGGCGGGAGCATGGCGCAATCTTGGCTATTTGCACGCCACAGTAATCTCGTTGCCCTGTGCCTTCATGTTAGTCTCAATCATATTCAAGTGCTTCACTAGAAGCATTGTGAGAACGTTCCAAATACTACCCTCATTTTTAGGACACCCTGCACTTTCCGCAAGCCATAATGTGTTTTTAAGTTTTAAACCTTTAAAGAAGGCCAAATCAATCGATACGGCCACTTTATGAAGAAATTATAACACGTGTTCAAGCGAAACACAATCAACCGTGTGTAAAATGCAGACCTTCGTCCAGATTTGTCTGGGTAGGATAGAAAACAGACTTGTACTTTGACTGACCAAGGCAAGTCATAGTATTGGCTGCATGCGCATTAAAGTCGCCTCCACGGAATCGCCTAGAAGTATAATGTGTGGCGTATCCCGAACGGAGACTGATCCACGACTTATTTTATCCTTCTATTCTGAATGCTGTTTGTAAAGTTTTAAGCCGTAGATGTTGCTTCAAGACGAACCTGTAAGTAGGCTAAGCACACTACTTTTTGTATTTTTCATTATTTTTTATCTTTTAGAATTTTTTTTCTTTTTATCCTTTATAATATAATACAATTTCTTAACTGGATTCATTCTCATCCTCAGAAAAACGATCAAACGTGCATAAAATCTTGGAACTACAGCTTAACGAGTATTGATAGTAGAATAATAATAATTTTACAAAGTTGTACATGCCGTGAAAAAATGACTAAGAAAGGGAAACGCGAAAACATCCATAACAGCGTCTAACCTGCCACAAAGGACTAAACAGACTGACGGAAGTCAGCAGCATTCCGCCTAGGATCAGCACAATTGAGCAGATCAGAGCGAATTTGTACATGCGGTCCTGCAACGAACGGATTGGGCATCGGTTAGCAGCGAAAGGTGAAAACAACGACGACGACGAGAACGATGACGAGAAGGAGGTGGAGAATAGAGTGCAGCAGAGGCTGTCCTTTTGGGAACTATAGGTTCATACATACATCCCAGCCTCAACGCATCATGAATTATGCGCTGAGGACAGACAGCTTTCCGGCCAATTCTTGCTGCGGCTGGGAAGCAGGTAACCAGAGGAGTTTTCTAGAGGTTTAGTGTTTTTGAGCCAATGCGAGGTAATTGGACAGCTTCGCTCTGGAGGGATAAGGCCTTTGGTGAATGCTCAGCTACATGGTCTCACACTTGTCATAATAACCAGTACCGCCGCTAAGCATAACCAATTTGTGTTTGCGCGCGAAACATATTTTTTCAATTTTTTTTTACAAAATGATACTGCATCGCTCATCTCTATAGTCCTTTACAAATATTTGTGAAAAAATTTGCTTCGAAAAGTCCTTCCACTCAAAAAAAGTTTTTACATCGCGTCAATAGGGAAGCTGCTATTGGACTGGTGTATCAAATCTTGGGCACAGGCAGGATTCGAAACCCGGCGACATACGTGGCAAGCTAGCATTCTACCACTGAACCGCTGCCTACTCTGTACTAAGGCAGTTATGTAGCTGGATTGAGACATGTAAACTAAGCAGAAGAAAGTGTACTTCTAACCGAAGTCATGCGTGCTGTTCACAATCTCTCACCTACAAGCGTAGTACGAAGACGCGGAAGTGCACAATGCCTTAGGCGACGAATAATTCCCGCGTCACATGCACTTTGTCAAAGCGAAATGACCCTAGCAGAGTAAGCTTCAGAAAAACGTATTGATGAGAACTATAGGTAACCGCTAAGCAGAGAAGAAGTGTTAAGTGAGTAAAGGTAAGTGCTAGAGTTGCAAAAGATGGGGAGAAGACGGCGTTAACCTCTCGAATTCCTCTTGTAGAATGCGCCACGCATTCTACTATAGAACTTCTGGCGATGTCTTGAGTGCGTCTATATAATAACATACATCTTTACGTCGGGACTCATTTAGGCAACTTTGACGCTTTCAAAATGAAACTGAACATCATACAAATTGGAACTTCTGGCTTAAAATGGAGACTTTCCGAGACGATTCGAACAATTTTTGTTGGAGGAGAACTTCACCTGTCACCTGTCACCTGTCGTTCCGTTGATCATCGACTTGCTCGAGCGGGTCCCAGCAGCGTCTCCATTCGTTCCTGTCGCGTGCCAGAGTGCTCCAATCGATCCTCGAAGGACACGAAGATCGTCATAGCGGTCGTCCAGGGCTTTCACGAAGAAGTCCGACCAACGCGTTGGTGGGCATCCTGGTGTTCTCTTGACATCCCGCGGAATCCAGTCGGTGACGGCTTTCGTCCATCGGGTGTCTGCGAAGCGCATTACGTGGCCGGCCCACCTAATTTTCGACAACTTGGCCCACGCGACAGCGTCTTTGATCTTCGAACGTAGGCGAAGCTCGGAACTCCGGAGGCCTTCTCTCACTTGAGTGAGTCGTGTCACTCCGAGCATCGTCATCTCGATTCCACGCTGCGCGACGCTGATCGCGTGTTCATCCTGCGTTCGATAGCCCAGGTCTGTGAGGCGTACGTTAGGGCAGGAAGAACAGTGGAGTCGAATAGGTGGACACGGATTCGGACGTTCTTCGTCTTCTTCGCGATTTCCTCGACGCTCTTGAAAGCTCCCCAAGCGCTCGTTTCCTCCTGCTTCACTCTGGCGGTAGGTCGTTGGCCATGTTGACTTCGCGACCCAGATACACATAGCTGGAGCATTCGGAGATGAAGATTTTGGCATTTACATTATCAATTAAATGAAAGTCGTGTCGAGCTAGAAGAGTGCATGCCGTCTCTTTCTCGTCGCTTTCTAAGCAGTCTAGAAACTGCTGTTTTTTCATTCTGGACAAACGTTTTCTACAGTATTTCTTCAAAAATAAATTCTAAAAAGCTTCAAACTGTTTGTTTACTTGTTTGGAAAGGTGTGTTCAAATCTCAAAAGATGTCGAATTTTCCTTCGACAACTATTTTTCTGATCTTTTCGGAGAATCTCTGGTTCAGTTTGGAAGCAGCTCGTTTCATTTTGGACTGTGTTCAGCTTGATTCAAAAGCAACAAACAAGCTTGGAAGAGTATCCAATTTGACAATAAAATGGTATACGTGATAAAAACGGCGTTAGCCAATCCAAGTCTAGGATGCGCCTCGCTTTCTACTTCTGTGAGACACTGTGAAGGCAAACTGAATACGTTCCTGGCCTATACATCTATACCATTCAACACTCTTCTGAGCTAGCCTAGGAATTTTGAAATCAAATTGAGCGTTTCCCAAATCGGACCTAGCTTTTACTGGTAAAACTACAGACTCTTTTAGATGATTTGAATAATTTTTTGTTCAGAAAAACGCGTTTAACTTTACTGCAATTCTTGACCACTGCTGTCCGAATGATTATAATAATTTAACAAAAATTTTGTTTTAAGAGAAAAAATAATAAGTTAAATTTTGTTTCAAAGCGCAACAACGCGGAAATCAATCCGTTAGTAAACAGATTGCGCCTTGCACTCATAAAGCTCTTCCCGATTTTTATTTGAGGGAAACTGTAAAAGCTGCTTACGTGAAGCATCAAAATGAGAATATGTGTATAATATTCTTTTGCTTTTCTTATATCGTTTACTGGTGTGAAACTTCGCGCATATAGCAATTTTGCTATGAATCGAATAAAAATTGCGACGTCTTTGAAGAGGGCAAGGCGCAATTTATTCTTTTGGCACCAGAAAATTGCGCCCGCATGCACGCCAGAATCACTATTCTTCCACATAAAATAAGAATTTTATAAAATTTTAAAGTATTTAATAATTAGGTAAATAAAGGGTAAAGGACGGCGTTATTCAATCCCTTTTGGGATGCGCCACGCATTCTACTTCTACGGGATATTGTGGACTGAATGCGTATTTGGCCATACAATGACTTGCGGTAGCCAACCGATGAACAAATCAGCGCTTTATTCTCCTCAGGCAAAACCAATTCACCGACCCCGAGGGGATGGAAGGCTTGATTGGCCTCGGGGGAAATTCGAGCCAGGAACCTGGTTTCGGGTGCACGCGATAGTCGACGCCTTCTCCGACTGCGCTAGACGCGCCGCTTATTGGGTAGGTGAATCAAAACCTCATAGAAATCATGCAACAAATTTCCTCTACGAAAAATTTATCTAACATTTTTGGAGAGTATTTGCCTGGTGTAGAAAAAACTCATTTCGACTTGGAAGAGTTCGTTCTGATTTCAAAAGACTGAGGCTAGCTTAGAAGAGTGTCCAATTCGACGTAAAAACGGTATGTAATGACCAATAGAGAAGTCGGTGTTCCAATCTTTCCAAACGTCTGGCACCAGTTAATCGACCCTGGAACTACGAAAGGATTGCTTTGTCTGGGGCAGGACCCGACCCAAGGATACTGATTCCGGGGTGCTCGTGACAACCGGTTCCTCTTCTGACTTCCTACCATTCGACGAACCAAATGCGCATTCAGACTGTCCAACGATATTCTGTAGAATAGAAGACGTGGCGCGAGTCATAAAATGATCGATTCGAGTCAAACGTTGTCCTTTACTATTTCAAATCGCCTTCAGGCTTTTCAAACCAAGTCAGCAGAAAGAGAGAATCACGCAAGAAGTCAGAGTTTCTTCCCACTCCAGATGAACATACCTCAACAGGAATTAGAACAACAAATATCTCCATACATCGTTGACGGCGGGTGAGTTAGCGGGATGAAGTCGCCGTCTCATACTCACTCGGCATCACAGCAAAACAATTAAAATTCGAACACAGGCACAGCCAGCCATGTACATATGTCTGTGTTGTGTGGACGAGTCTGGACCACGCCCTTAGGGGGAATTTCTCGGAATTCATCAAGCGTGGATGTGTGAATATTATTTTCGGAAGACGTAACATGGATATCGCTGAGTAGAAAGTAGTTGCTTTTTCACAATAAAACAGAAGAAAAACAAAATCATGATAAGAGTTATTGATTTACTGATTTATTGATTTTTTGTGCGTTATACAAGAAAAGGAACATAGTCGAAGAAAAACAAAATGTTACGGACTTGAGTGTTTAATTAATTGAGAATTTAATAATTATAATATTATCAAATTATTATTTATTAAAATATTATTAATATTATGCTTTAATAATTATAATATATAATTAATTAAGAAATTAACACCAAATTAGTTAATTATGCAAGAATTATTCAGGAGAGTCCCGCCGTTAAGCATTGTCCCAGTGTTCCGAACTCCCATGATTGCCTGAGGATAGTATGTGTGCGTAATGATGATGAGAGGTACGCCAATTACATGAGGTGAAATTATAAAACGGGCGGGTAACAAATATTTACAAATTTTCGTGCAGCTTTCGATGGCGTCTACTGGCCAGCCTCTTGGAGGGCTTCAGAATCAGTACACGTTGCACCCAAAATTGTGCGACGAACTACTCTAGAGCTGCTTTAGCTTTGTCCGTGTACGAGAAGGAACTTCAAACGCGTTTGCAATTCGATCTGGGACCAGATTCGTCAGCCGCTTACCGCCCGCTGACGTAGAAAATACCGCTAAGCTGCCTGATATGACATTCTTTAGCATCGGGTTTAGCGGTATTTTCACCGTTAGAAAGCGGTAGGCGGTTGATGAATCTGGCCCCTGGTGTATGGCAAGGGTGCGTATTGTCGCCGTTGCTGTTCAATAGTGTGGTCGATGCTATTGTGCATAAAGTGTTTAGTGGAGGACAAGGGCCGTATTTTATTGTTTATTTATTTATTGACGTCCAACTTAAACACAGTGATAATCGGTCGAAAAAGGACATGTCAGAGATAAAAATCAGAGAAGCAGTAACACCTAGAAAAACCGAAATGAGGAGGCGGAGAGAAGAAAAGAGAATTTACTTATCCTTCATGGAATAAAATAAGCAAAGGCAACTGATTGACAAGCAAGTCTGAAAAGAGTAGCATCCATCCAATTTAACCAAACATTTTGCGAATAATAAGACTTTGAAAAGCTTGAAGAGACAGTCCTAGGATATCTTCCTCCTCACTAAGTAACTTGTTGAACTTTCGAAGGTTTCTGTATGTAAAGAAATTCGAACTAATCTGGGATATTGCCACATGGATATTAAACGGGATCCGTTGAGTGGGATCCAAATCGTTGCCACGCGGGTCTTGTGTCTTGCTGTGTTTAACCGATCCGCCACTTCTTTATTTCGCAGGAACAGTAGACAGCGAGAGCAATAAGAATTAAACCAGCATCGCAGCCGACCCTATTTATACCACGAGTAGCTGCGATACTGATACATATCATAGTAAAGATCATTGTAAACAAATAGAGATCACTGATCCTCTATAGATATAAAGTCTGAGCCTATCGTTTCCTGACGTCGTCAGTGGTGCACCAAAAAAGCTACTGGATCAAATAAAACTCTTTTTGTCAGGATCTTAAACATCATAGACAGACCTGCCTTCCTACGTCTGTTCTGAAGAATTTAAAAGCCAAGGTCTCTGGCCCTCATAATGCCGTTTGGAACGGCTTTCTAACCTCTCTCAAAACATCCCACATATAGCTTCCGAGCAAAATTATTTTGGACACTTTCTAGCAGCTCTATGTCTTTCCTTTTGAATGGGTTACATACTGTTATTCCAAATTCCACTATGGGGCAAACGTAGGCTTTGTAAGCTTGTAAAAGCAAATTGTAAATCCGTACGCAGAATCTTGAACAACAAATAGGTCTTATAATTCGCTTTCTTTACGAGTGCACTGAAGTGGCTTTTAAAATCGAGGTTCTGCGATATCAAAAAGCCTGAGGTGCGAACGTCCTTGACAGGTTGTAGAGTAGATCCCTGTAAGTTGTATTATATCGTGTGATCTTTGCCTCGGGGTGCAACTATGAGATATTTGGTCTTTTCCGCAGAAAGAGGTAGTTGCCAGTCCCTAGACCATTGATCAATGTAGTTAATTGCTGCCTGTATGGAGTCTGTATCTTCTTTCCTTTTAATAACCTTATAAATTTTTATATCGTCAGCATAAACCTTGCAGGAGACACCAAATCACGAACTTTCAACAGGGAGTTCATAAGTATGTATAAATCGCAAACAACAATGAAGATAGAACTCCACCTTGTGGAACATCACTGTAAGTTGAAAAGATCGACGAGAAACTACCTTTTACCCTGACTTGGAAGGTTCTGTCAATTCATCGACGATTTACCGGCCGGTGATGATGGAACTTACCGCAAAAGCGCCACGTACCGCGACTCATCAACGCGTAGCGTGGTAGCTTTCCGGTGGAAAGACGGAAACAGTTGTAACGGTTTCCCGGCTAGAGCACCGGTAAATGATGCGTGACGTACCGGTAACGCTCTACTACTAAGGTCTGACCTACTGGCAACGAGCTGCCAAATGTAGTTGGAAGCATGAACGGCATCTTTCATCGCATGCTTCGTGGATCACAAGTCGCGGTAGGTTTCTAGCAGGGCGCCGGTTAGGTAAATTCGTGGTAGCGATTTACCGACTTCTTTGACGATGAATCCCTGCTAGGCAGTTCAAATTAGAGAAGATCAATTCGTTACGAACTCTACGTTTGCTGACGATAGTGATATCTTTGTAGACAGTGGTGCGGAGGTAAATGATATTCTTCAAGAGATTGCCACTACAGCTCTTCCTTACGGACTAACTATAAACGCTCAAAAGACGAAGGCGCACACAAACGTTGGCTCCGTTTACACACTCTATCTGGGGTAGGATTCATCAACGACTTACATAGCTATAACAGAGAATTCGCAGCGGAAAACTCAGATAACGCGGCTTATCGCTGACCATATCGCTTGACAAGCCGCGCTATCAGGGATTTCGACTGCAATATTATCTGTTAATTGCAGTAAATCGTTGATAAATTCGGCCCCCGGGCAACTTCCAGATATAACAAGTCGAGGAGTTCAAATACATTGACTCTAGACATACTACAGCAGAACAAGGTCTCACGCAAAGTCTTTTAATTAAAGCGTACGTTTAAAACGTATTAGAAGAACAATCCTGGAATGCGGCTCATGTTTTGTACTCTCAAAATGAAGAAGGTTGAATTGCTGGAGAAGGTACAAAACAGCTTTACAGCGATGATGATACTGAGACCGAAGAAGCCGAGTTTTTGTAGAATACCAGGCTTTCGACAGTAACTCACTGCTTCAATTCTACATCATTGAGTCGCGGCGAAAGGCGGAAAATGAGGTGTGTAGTTTTTAAATTACTTTCATGCTTAATGATGGTTGAAGTTAGTATCTTTTATAGTATCATCAAGTCTAGAACTCAGAGATCATCAGTGAAAATTGGATATAAAACGCCTAAAACCAGAATTTGTGGAAACTCTTTCACTTGCAGAGCCGGATCGGGTTACATCTCGCTGACCCCCATTCCGCAATTCTTCTCGATTTTTAAGCGCATCGCAGGAAAGCGGTTATTATCATTTTTATGGCACTTTTCATGATGTCATTTGTTGATGTTCCGTATTCCGCTATGTTAAGTTTGCATTTTTTTCCTATGCAGCGTATTGAATAAAGCAAAAAAATGCACTGGAGAAATCCTTTCCAGGATTGGAAAGGCTTCGATGGCGTTCAGTAACCTGGTATCTGGATGAGACATAACGTGTCGCTGACAATAAAATGCGAGTGTTTCGATCCATTGTGGTGTCAATAATGCTTTATGGAGCTGAAACATGGGTACATCTGAAAGATTTGCAGAAGTTGGAGGCCTTCCAAATGAGGTGCCTCAGACGAGTACTAAACGCTCAACTCTTCGTCATCGGATTACAAACGAAAATATCCGCAACTTCTGCTGTGACCAGCCCATTGTTGAGTCCGAAATCCGAAAACGCAGGCTCAAGTGGTTTTGGCAGTAAGTCGAATGGCACCTAAACGATTAAAGCCGCCACAGACTTCTGCGGCGCCGCCGAGCGGCGACGGCGAACGGCTTGACTCATCATCAGTGGGAGCGGTGACGGCGAGGTACTGTACTGTTTCTAGTCGGGATCGACTGGTGCTTAACAATAACGCGCCCCGGTGACGATCGCGCGCCCGCATCGACCGTCTCCGCTCTGGATCCCGCCGCGAAAGGACAGAGCGCAGAGCGCAGACAGACAGACGCTGGAGCGGCGCCGCCGGGTGGAATGATTCAAGTCATTTCCGCCAGCGACGCCGCCGGTGCCGCTGGGCGGCGCCGCCGGTGCCGCCGGCGTCAGAGCTCGCCTCCGCTGGCGGCGCCGCTGGAGGCGAGCTCTGCGTCTCTGCCCTATGGTTAAGCATAGGGCAGCGGCGACGCCGCAAAAGTCTGCGGGGGCCTTTACACAACAAATTGCTGCAAAAGACCAGACCGAGCGGATGGTAGGCCCAGCAAGCTGCATTAAAGAAGACGTGGATAAAGCAAGTACAAGGCGACTTGAGCAAACGAGAAGTGTGCGTAGAGCGTGCCAATGTAATGGCTCTGGATCGCTTAGCATGACAGAACATTCGTTCGCGATCCTCGCCACTCCATAGCAGAAATGCACACGAATTTCTGTGCGTTAAGATTTTTTAACGAAAATTTTTAACGGAAAACTTTCGTTAAATTTCCGGTAAATCGTTAAATTTCGTTAAAAATACTGCTAGCTGCAAACTACTACTTAAAATGAAAAATAAATAAATAACACTATATGTTTCATTTTCAACATGTCAACAACTAAATCCAAGAGGTGGAATATATCACTACAATATAAAACAAACAATTCACTATCAACAAAGTGTGGACAGCAAAATAAAGAGGCTCTCAGCAACGAATATTATTCAGGGTGTGGAGGAAGAATAGGTATGAAATTACCATCCAAGAGAACGCGGTACTTACAAGGGAGGTCAATGAGCGCCCCGTGGCGATTTTAAAGGTTGTAGGGGTCTGTGTGAGAAGAACCGTGGTGGTTTTCAAATTTGTAGGGGACTGTGAGAAAACCGCCACAGCACTTCTCGCTCATTGACCTCCCTTGTTAATGGGTTGGGTAAGTTAGACCAGACAGGTCCCCGGATTTCCCTCTTTCTTAGTTCGTTGCGAAACCGTTTTGTGTGACTATTCTACGAGCATGTGCAATCTCGATGAGGGGACGAGCCCGCTAGTACTGAAAGAATTAATAAAGATACAACTATGAGCCTATCAGTGTTAACACGTTGACGAACGCATGATTTTTGCGTACCTGGTGCGTGAGACCAATCGATTTTTTGAAGCGTCGAGACCGTGACACAACATTGTGTCATGCGGACCCACGCGGACGAAAGGGTGTTGTGACACGACAGCTAACGTGATAACGTTAGTGGAAAAGTAGCTTTCCAAAATTTTTTGTTGATATCGTTTTCATCAAATCATTTAGAAATCCACAGAAAACGTTCTCTTCTTCTCGACTGTTTCTTGTGGCGAACAAGAGTGTTTTATTAGATTGTAACGAATTAAATGGCATTGGCTCGCGCCATTTTTTGGCGCGTCTTTACGCGTTTGATCAAGAACAAACCGTAACATGTGGCATATCATTTAGAAGCACAAACTTTGTTCTACCGGTGGGTACCAAATTTTCTATGTAAAAGTGGGAAAACTTTAGAGTTTTATTGACTTTTTTGCAGATGGGCAAAAGGGTAATCCGAGGCATTTACTTGTATGAATTCAAGCTGGGCACTACAGCTAAGGAGGCGGACGAGAAGATCAACGCCGCATTCGGTCAAGGATGTTCCACAATTCGAACGGCGTATCGTTGGTATCAGAAGTTGCGGAATGGAGATGACAGCTTGGAAGAACATGAAGGTCGTGGGAGGCATAGTGATGTTGATGAGGACAAGCTGAGAGATGTGGTAGAGGAGGATCCACACAAAGGTACCAGGGAGATCGCGAAGGTTCTTGGCGTCAGTCACAACACAGCTGCCCGGCATCTGAAGGAAATTGGAATGACCAAAAAGCTGGAAAGGTGGGTGCCTCACGAGCTGTCTGAGGAGCAAAGAAACCGACGATATGAGATCTCGTCCGCACTGCTTCTACGGAACGAAACGGACCCATTCCTTGATCGCATCGTAACCTGTGACGAGAAATAGATAATGTACGTCAACAGGCGACGATCGGCACAGTGGGTGGACAGCGATGAGAGCCCCAAGGTTTTTGCGAAGCCGGAATTGCACCAAAAGAAAGTAATGGTGACAGTATGGTGGTGTTCGCTGGGAATTATTCACCACAGCTTCCTCCCTCCCGGTGAATCCATCACGGCAGAGAAGTACTGCATTGAAATTGAAGAAATGATGAAGAAGTTGAAGGATATCCGGCCGGCCTTGGTAAAACGAAGACGGTTCTCCTTCTGCACGACAATGCTCGCCCCCATGTAGCACAAATGACGTTGCAGAAATTGAATGAGCTGCGCATTGAAACTCTACCACATCCTCCGTTTTCTCCCGACCTCTCCCCAACAGACTACCATTTCTTCAAGCATCTTGGCGACTTCTTGGCAGGGAAAATATTCAAATACCAACAGGATGCCGAAAGTGCCTTCGAAGATTTCGTCAATTCCAGAACTTCTGATTTTTATGCTACTGGGATAAAAAAGCTTGTGTCACGTTGGCAAAGATGTGTAGAATCAGAAGGTTCTTATTTCGATTAATAAACTTGCCTACAAGCCGAGATATTAGCTGTTTAAATTTACAGTGGTTCAGTGCCATTTAGTTCGTTACAATAGGATAAGCTGCGCGCCATGTGGGGATAGGCGTATCTTATCTGAGGGTCAGACCAGTCTTGGTGGATTCGTTGATGTGGCTCAGCGAAGAACTTTTCTAGCTTCAAAATGCATTACATATTACCAAAAATTCAAATGCGTCATAGAATGTGTGAAAATAGCATGAAAACATTGAAATATTGTTCCTGATTTCAACAGTTTTTCAGGAACGATCCTGTTGGGGGGGGGGGGGATGAGGGCAACAATATTGCTGAAAACTAGGGAGAAAGTGATAAGCTTACTGACAAAGAAGTCCGTTAAAAATTCCGTTAAATTTCTAAAAGTTTCCGTTATGTCGTTAAGCCAAATTTTAACGAAAAACGCCGTTAATTCGTTAAATTCGTTAAATCGTTAACCGGCAAATGTGCACTCCTGCTCCATGGCACCCACAGCGAAGTACAGGCTTCGAAGCCCCCCCCTCAAATTCACTAGGTGGCGGTAAAAAATAGGGTGTAACTTGGACTCGTATTGAACCTACAAATCTGTCTGAAGTGACGATTTTTTATTTAACGGGCCGATAGTTGTTTTACATGAGGGTGTAGCTACATCACATCGGTTTCAGCCTTTCATCATTGTGAACAATGGAGACTTCTTAGAGATACAAAAACTTGTCCTTTAAATCCAACTCAGGGCTACAATAAGAAAACTCTTCCTAAGAAAACTACAACTACAGCACAAAAAAGGGTAACTGAACAGAGCGTAGACGAGAGCTTCGACTGTATAGCCAAACGAAGGACAACTTCTCCAAGTGCAGAGAAAACAAGAGCACGCGGCCTTTCCTGATCGATGAGATCTAAAACAACACCCTATTTATTTATTTATTTAAATCAGTTTCTTTGAGCCTCAGTTGGCTGGTATCGAGGTTGTAGGTTGTCATAGCGATGTTTTGTTGCGATCAAAACTTCTAGCGCCGGGCGGGACTCGAACCCGCACCTCCCTCTGACCGGGCGGGAATGATCTACGCCATTACACCACGGCGCCGTTTGATCGTTACTTATTTATTTATTTCTGTTAAACGTAGCTCTGGTCTGCGTTCCCACAGTTCCCACAATCACAATCAAACAGCAAGTAGCAATTACAAAAAGTAGCAAACGAATTCCGGAAAACAAGTAAACGTACAATGGATTGGAATAAACAAATTTTTAAGAGCATAAAATAGCCAAGGAAAAGCAGAGAAAAGGAGGACCGAAAAAAATTGGACCCGAATCCCAAACCACCCAACCTGATTCGCAGGGAGTACATTCTTGACTAACCACTTGCGGCAGGTAGAGTTTTCTTGAAAAGTGTTGAAAAACTGTTATTTTTATCTCTGGACATATGTTCAGTGCGTGTAGCTCAGTTGGTGGAGGTGCCGGCTGTCGCGTGACCCTTTACCAGGTTCTTGGTTCGGTTCTCCCGCCCAGGCCAACCAAGTATTACATTCCTTGATACCAAACATATCTGGGAAGAACAAATAAGGATAAATGATAAAAGAATAAAGGACGGCGTTACTCGATCCCATTTGGAATGCGCCAAGCATTCTACTTCTACGGGATGTCGTGGAGGCGATTTGAATGCGTATTTGGCCATACAATGACTTGCTGTGGCCAGCCGACGAACAAGTCAGCGCTCTATCCTTCCCAGACAAGTCTGGTACGAATTCACCGACCCCGGAGGGATAGAAGGCTTGGTTGGCCTGGTTCGGGAAATCCGAACCAGGAACCTGGTATCGGGTGCACGCGACAGCCGGCGCCTCCTCCGACTGCGCTACATGCGCCCACGAAGAACAAATGCACACTCAAATCGCTTCCACGATATCCCGTAGAAGTAGTATGCGTGGCGTATCCAGAAAGGATAGAGTAACGCCGCCCTTTATTCCTTTATTCAATCAGTGCACTGACGGTGCCATCCACATGAACATTTCATCTACAGCACTGCAGGCATCCACCATTTTCGCTGAGGAATGCGCCACGCATTATGCTTCTACGGCTTTTCCCTTCCAAGGCATATCTACTACCAACACATGGCCTTGGAAGGGATGGAGGGCTTGATTCGCTTACGCGAAACCCGAACCAACAAGCTATCGAGGTGCACGTGAGAGTTGGCGACTCCTCTGACTGCGCTACGACGAGTTCTTCTTTGATGAAACGGTAATTATTTTTAAATCAAAGAATTAATGGCAAAAATAAACAGAGCAACACAGCGAAGACCATGAAAGAAACGAAGACACAAGCGATTTGACTAATGGACGCGACAACTGACAAGGTGGCGACTAGAAGCCAGTGAAAATGAGATTTGGAGATAGTGTGTCGATTAGGTCCAGAAGCCTTCAAGTGTCGCGTACTCTGCCTGACGACGAGACGGTCGGCCGCCTCACATGGGCTTCAGCTCAGTCGTCGGTGAGAATTACGGGCTTTTTGCTCGAATTCAATTCTCACCTGCTGCCGCTAATGCTGCTGCTGCTGCTGCTGCCGATGTTGCAACGACAGCGGCAGCCGCTGTCGACGGATTCTCCAGCGCCGCCTCTTGTCGTCAGCGCGGGTTTGAAATGTCATCGCTCAATCGTTTCTGCGATTAAACTCAGCGAAACGGCGAAGCAGAGCTGGAATGGTGGGAAGTTTATGAGGCAAACCATTGGCATCGTACAAAGTCTGTTTGAGTTGAAAATGGAGAAAACTTGAGCTGAATGACTGGTCAATGACCCATGAGAACGAGGCAAGTACAACAGGGTGCCATAAAAATTTGAAAGCTCTGTTCGAAAGGTTATACCTTTGTTGCCAGTAAAGACTTTAATAATTTAAGGCAAGCGTGAAAATGCAGAAAAATCGATTGGATTGCATCATGTGCTTCTCCAAAGCTTCACATTTTATACTCGATTGCTTGTGTGCGGTTTAATCTTTCGCATTTCTAGGTCCGTCACAGTCAATATAAAACACAAACATTATATATTATATAATAACATTACATAATGGCACCAAAAATTTCCGGCTTTCTGTTATTTAAAATAAGCTATAAAGCGTTGGGCGCGTGTAGCGTAGTCGGAGGAGGCGCTGGCTGTCACTTGCACCCGATACCAGGTCCCTGGTTCGGATTTCTCGCCCAGGCCAACCAAGCTTTCCATCCCTCCGGGGTCGGTGAATTGGTACCAGACTTGTCTGGGAAGGATAGAGCGCTGACTTGTTCATCGCTGGCCACCGCAAGTCAGTGTATCGCCAAATACGCGTTCAGGTCGCCTCCGCAACATCCCGTAGAAGTAGAATGCGTGGCACATCCCAAAAGGGATTGAGAAAACGCCGTCCTTTATCCTTTATCCTTTTATTCACAGGAAGGCACCATTAGAAAACCAAAATAAGTAGAATCATCTGACCTCAAACGGCTTTAGAAATTCCAAACAGGATCACTTGAAGGCCAGTTCAGTGTCTGTCTGTCTGTCTGTTCTGTTCTGTTCTGTTCTGTCTTGCTCTTGCAAAATAGTTCATTTACAATTTTCACATCGTTGTCAAACGACGAAAACGAAAGGCCAATGAATGTCATGAGCCAGTTAAAGAACTAAAAGGACCAAACCAAACAAAAACAAAATAGTAGTTTGGCTCACGTTCCGCACGTGCTCTTGGAAACCGACGGAGTAGCGCTTCCTCTCCAGAATGGTATTGTCGTTATGTTCGCCACGCTCCGTCACGACTCTTCAAAGGCTCACACGCTGGGAGGCACCCTGGCCGCGGAGGGCATACGGTCGCGCGCACGCTACGCAACGCACTATAAACGCCTTCCCGCCCGCACCCGGCAGTCTCCGGCTTCGTCGTCGCACCGAGCGGTCGGTCCGCTCTCCGCTCCGGTACTCCATCGTCAGCGCAGTGTCTACCAGGACATCGACTCGACCAGCCGCGCAGGACTCCAGGACGACCAGGACAGGACGCGCAGGGATGACAATCAGAGGTAACCGCAGAGACCGACCGAGCAACCGACCGCCTTCGTGAGCGCAGGCTCCAGGGTAGGAGCGAGGAAGGATCTGCGGCTTGCGCTTGGGGCTGACCCGTAGCTAACGTGGCGGGGCTCAGTCTTAACTCGTAGGCAATTGTGTTCCCATATTGATGTGTATTGTGTACGTATTGAGTAGCTATGAAGTATGTTATCTACGCGCATTGTCATGTGACTCGAGAGAGGGAAAGGGTTTATTCTGAGCGCAGTGGTAGATACTGCAGAGGGTCGGCTGGTTCAATTGTATCACGTGTGTGATGTGAAGATGGGCGAGACCGTCGGGGGGCCAGCGCAGGAGCAGCCCCGGGAAAGATCCTAAATAACATACGCATGGGTATGAGATGTGCTAAGTCGAGACAACAAGGGCCTCACTCTAACGTGGCAGGTAATGTAAGAGCTAGCGCGCATGGGTAAGACCTCGACACGTGGCATCGGGATGAGGGCCGCATGAGTTCTTCCACCGGTGCAGCAGACTCACCCGGGGCACGACTGGTATCCCAGGTATGGCATATTAGGATGATCGAAATCTTGCAACACTCTACGCTACTGCCTGTTAAATTTGTTGAATCTCTTCCAGTAATGATCTTGTGTGGTGACGTCACAGTACATTTTCGAAGCTTCCTCAAGCACACTATATAAGGCCTTGTCGAATACGAATACAACAACAATGTCAACGATAAGCAGCAGCATCTTAGACCTATCGTCTACTACGAATTTCTGCAAGGTCATTCCGCAAGGACTGCAGCCTGCAACATCTGCGCTGCATTCAAGGAGGAAATCATTCACTATTCCACAGTGGCCTGTTGGTCTTGGCGCTTCAGGGCTGGAGATATCCCTCTCAAAGATCAACCTTGTTCCGGCTGCCCCTATCTTGGACTCGGAAGGCATGCTTTACTTGGAGTTGCTGGATAGTGTGACCACAGTCGCAGCATCTGTCTACGCTACACAGCTCCAGAGCTTGGCGGACGTCATGCGCCAAAAACGTCCGGAACGAGAAAATGTTCACCTGCTGCACGACTACGCGCGTCCTCATGTCGCAAAAGTGAGTCGCGAGAAAATCCTGGAGTTAGGCTGGGAACTGGAAATGGCGTCAACTGGAAATGGAGGTTTCTGAATTCTTTTCCACACATTCCTCCTTTTCCTCGGAATCCTGGCGGATAGGAACTGAAAGGCTGCCTGAAAGATGGGGCAGGGTCTTAGACTTGGATGAGAATATCGTGGACTAAGTTTTTGCATATTGTATTATATTCTATTGTATTGCAATGTGTTGTGCTAGTGTTGTTAGACTTTTCGATCAACCCAATACCAACCAAAATTTTCAAAGATGTTGTATTGGGTCAAACTGATGGACACAGTAACCCAAGGTGAGGTAAGACAGTAAGAAAATAATCGTCCTATGAAATATCATGTGTGCACCAATAGTGCACCATTCCACTTTGTGATAGTTAATAGCATCACGTAACACAATTTCTTCTGAGGAAAAGTTCCCTTTCCAGAAACGAGAAAGCGTGACAGTCTTCTTTTTGAGCCAGTGAATGCGTAACTAGTAACAGGTGGATTATACGAGAGAGTGGTTCACTTCAGATGCACTTTTGACCGTTGCAAATTGAATTTTCGACACGGTTTCTCGAGAAAGGGGGAGAACATGTACTGTTCTCAAAAATACCATGACGACATCGGATTCCTTTTCCGATGCGACACAATTTCCGTAATGAAGAAATGGTGTTGGATTGCACGGAACACAGAGGACAGACCATCTCCGAATTTCAAGTCGTCATGCAAAGCACGTCAGATCCTTGTGGAATGACCGTATTCAGTCAGAGGTTGAGTGATCGATCTGTTAGGTGGTACAGTGGACGGAGGCGCCAATTACGGACATGAATCGATTGCATTCGTCTCTTCTCTGCTCTGACATTTTATCCCGATGACATTTGCGGAACGAAAATTTTCAGGTGTTACTACTAAAAGGCTTATTCTTCTGAAAAATAGCCTTTGCTAGACACTGTTTGTCTTGAGTCTCCTATCAATCACCTTTCAATTGAAACGCGAGCAGGTAAGAGCTTATGACCTCCCATCAGGGTAACCTTCTGGGGTGCGTATCAACTTTCACCTTTCAACACTTACAAGGTACCCCACATAGGTTACAGCTAGTCTAGCACCTGGTAGTAGTGTTGTAAGCCCTCTGTTTTTCGCCTCGCGGTGTTCTTTTTCTCATCGTCGACTGCACCCTAACTGTCTCAGCAAAGTACAAACGGCCTCCTGTTTTACATGCACGATATGCGCATCAGTAAAGCTTTCAGCTTTTCCTAACCTTCACCAATTATTCACGAATCCTACCTTTGCCCTATTTCCTTCTTGTTTTTCTTTTTCTTCTATTTCATGTTTTCTTTCAATAGCCAAATTATTTTGCTGCTCCTGTGAATTTCTTGTGTGTGTGGTTTGAATTGGCAATAAATAAATAAATAATAACCAACTACTCCAATGGTAGAAGTAGGGAGCTACAGCGCTTATGTAGAGGTGGATGGTTAAGAAGTTCTTAGCTCCTAGTGGTCAGCAGTGGATGAATATTGTACCTTGTCCTTCGGAAGAAATCGAATTTTGAATGACCGAATAACATTCGGTTACAGAAATATCAAATTTTTAAATGACGGGATACATCATATTTTTTAAAATATCGAATTTCGAAATAGCGAATATGATTCGATTTTCAACTGTCGAGTTTCGAGTGGTCGAATTCGTCGAAAAAAATCAGATTTCTCGATGTCACTGGCTATACGCTCGATCCTCTAGGACTGCATATCTCAGAGACAGCTTGAATATTTCACCTCACGTGGCACAAAAAGTTGAAAAGTTGTCATTCCATACCTATACCTTGAACGCATGAGGAAAGCTTATATTTCATGTCAGGTTGGAAATCATGTCCCATCGTTTTTGTACCATTTTTCACAAGTTTGCTAAAGTTTTTTGTATAGAATTGTATACTGCTCTAATGAGAAAATACGTTTCGCTTTCTTTTGTTTTGAATTTTGCACATTTAAAGTGTAAGGTCAAATAAGAAAAATGATCTTTGCCGTTTAAAGACTTTTATACGTCGTTATATACCATTCGAAAGAAGATGATTTGTTCTAATATACAACAACAGTTACGTGACAGATTTTTTTCGTCCGTTTCGATTTTTGTTAATTTTCAGAGCATAAAGACGAGTGTCTGGACTACGTATTTTATAATATTTATTATATTTATTTATTATAAATATTTTCTCACGCCAACGCTCATCAACACCTTTCCGCGGCTCTTCACACGCTACCTGTCGAAATGCAAGGTACCATCTCAGTGGAAGATCAGCAAGACCGCCTTGCTGTACAAGAAGGGAGACGTGCACGACATTGGCAACTATCGCCCGATCTGCCTGCTGTCCGTAGTCTACAAGCTGTTCACTCGAGTTATCCTGAATAGGATCAGCAGAACGCTGGACGAAGGACAGCCATGCGAACAAGCAGGATTTCGGAGAGGATTCAGCACGATCGACCTTATACACACCATTACGAAGCTCATCGAAGTGTCGCGAGAGTTTAAGCTGCCGCTGTGCCTTACGTTCATCGATCTGAAGAAGGCATTCGACTCCGTCGAGACTGAAGCGGTCCTCGAAGCCCTGCTCACTGAGGACGTTCCAACTCAGTACATTTATTATACTCAGTACATCAGAGTCCTTCGAGATCTCCATTCTACAACGACGTCGTCATCGACGTGAAGAGAGGGGTTCGGCAGAGGGATACCATATCCCCGAAGCTCTTCAGCGCCACCCTCGAAAACGTCATGCGCGAACTAGAATGGGAAGACAAGGGAGTGAAGGTCGACGGCCGGCAAGGCAGGCGGAGCGAATGCTGGCCGACTTCGGTCGTGTATGTGGGAACGTTGGACTGCAGCTGAATCTTACGAAGACGATGTTCATGAGGAACGGACAAGTTTCTGATGCCCCATTCTCGCTCAACGGAACGAACATCTCCGAATGCTCCAGCTACGTGTATCTGGGTCGCGAAGTCAATATGGCCAACGACCTAGCGCCAGAGCTGAGCAGGAGGAAACGAGAGGCTTGGGGAGCTTTCAAGAGCGTCGAAGAAGTCGCGAAGAAGACCAAGAACGTTCGACTCCGTTCCCACCTATTCGACACTGCCGTTCTTCCTGTCCTAACATACGTCTCCGAGACTATGGCCATACGAAAGCAGGATGAACACGCGAGCGTCAGCATCGCGCAGCGTGGAATCGAGAGCACGATTTTCGGAGTGACACGACTCACGCAAGTGAGAGAAGGCCTCCGGAGTTCCGAGCTTCGCCGACGTTCGAAGATCAGAGACGCTGCCGCGTGGGCCAAGTTGTCGAAAATTAGGTGGGCCGGCCACGTAATGCCCTTCGAAGACACCCGCTGGACAAGAGCCGTCACCGACTGAATTCCGCGGGATGTCAAGAGAGCACCAGGACGCCCACCAACCCGTAGGTCGTACTTCTTCGCGAAAGCCCTGAACGACCGATATGACGGTCTTCGTGTCCCTGGAGCGAAGAAGATCCATTGGAGCATTTTGGCACGCGAGAGGAACGAATGGAGACGCTGTTGGCGCCCGTTCGAACAAGTCGATGATCAACGGGACGACAGGTGATGCAGGTGATTAAAAATATTTTATTTAATATTTTTTACCAATGGTTTCTATCCTTGGGTTAAAATTGTCTTCGACAGTGTTATATGCTCGCCGAAAAAGAATGCTTTACCTGATCAGAGTGTGTTGCCTTTATTTGCTGATTTTCGTCAATTTTTTGTGGACAGTTAAAGAGAGAAAAAATTATCTTTTAGTTTAGTGCCATATGCTATTAGAAGGAAAAAGTTTAGTTCTTTCAGAATACAGGTTTTGTTTCTTATTCTTTCTAAATTTTGCTTATTTTTTAAGTCATCTGGTTCAGGTTAGAAAAATGTGAAAGAAAATTAGGTTTCTTCGTTCGGGTTCGGCCCAGTCCAATCAAACCTTTTTGCCCCCTCGGTCAGCGAATTGGTACCAGACTTGCCTGTGAAGGACAAAAGACTGACTTGTCTATTTTCTGGCCACCGAAAGTCATTCCATAGGCCAAATATGCATTTGAATTGTCACCAAGGTATCTTGTAGAAACAAGATGCTTGAGGCATCCCAGATAAGGGTTCTTTAGCACAGAATTTAAACCTTTATCCGTGTTAGAAAAACACTAAACGAATGAACACCGTTATAATGAGAGAAGGTGAGAAGGAAAGAGGTAGAAAGAAAGAAAGGGAAGGAAAGAATGACAGTGGTTGGACGTTCCAGATGCGTCAACCAATTCCTTAAAGGAGGCTAGAGAGCCTAGATGCTAACCGCATATTCAAGGCAAAGGAGCGAGGAGGATTGCAGAGGCCTCAAGAGGTTGAAAAAGACTGACAAGCAGCGTCAGAAGTGGAAGCGCGGCCTTCGTCGGCTCCGAATATGGCACGTCACTGCAAGAACGTTCCAGACTTGCAGCCGAAGAAGAAACCGAGCATTTAATTAAACCATTCGAATGTAGTACCTATGCCTCAAATTCTGAAGGTGTTTTTAGCAAAGAATAGAGGGCACTTGATTTCACGCATCCCGGAAATCCCGTCCAGAATTCTCAGAAGGGTTCAAAGAAGAAGAAGACATTATTTCAGAACTTCGGAATAGGACAATCAATTGAAGGTGCAACTCGTTGTCTTACTGGTAACGTTTGGTGCTCGAACAACCTAAGAAGTGACATCTTTTCGAAGAGATAGCTTGCAGTCGTCAGAAATCGGTCTTGTTGAAGAGCGCGATGGACAACGGATAGCGAAATCCTCGTCCGAGGTCTCAGAAGGCTTCAGAGAAGAAGACGTCATTTCAGAACTTAAGAATGTGACAAGCATTTCATGCTGTTTCCATAAGCAATCTTAAATACATATTTTTAAGAAGCAAGCCGCAAGAAGAAGTAGGAGTCGGCAGTATATGTAGTTGTGCTCAAGCTAATATATATTGAAATAATTGTTCGAATAATTTACTCGAATATTCAAAAGGTCGAATAATGGATATTTCTAGATTGTCAAATATTAGTTTGAATTCAAACATCGCTGATTTAAAAAATTCGAATAATCGTTCGAATTCGAACAGCGAAAGGGATTCATATTCGAACAGTATTCGAAAATCGAAGCTATCATACTTATTCGGATAACTAATAATTTTACTCGAATATGGAATAAACTTCAAGTTTTTAAGCACATAACCCAATTCAGACAAATTATCGACTATTCGAATATTTGAATAATCGAAAAACGGAGCTCATTCGGTTTTTGATCATTCGAAAAAATTAATGATCGAATAAATTCGTTGATTAATTCGCTCGAAATTTTTCCATTTCGAATAATTTCGTCGACAAGATTTCCTAGAAACACAACTATAATTGGAAAGAGTGGATATGCTTTAATTCTACAATACCAACCGCGTTTTTGGTCTTTGGACAAAGCCAGTTCAATGAGCTGAGCGAGTGCGACTCCTAGTTGCTGATTAGGATGCCTTTTTTAAACAATTCACTTAAAATTAACAAGAAACGACAGCAACAATAACAGTTTCTAGCCATCTCCCTCACTGGAATTCGAAAATTTTTTGGGCCTGGGTGCTTGACGATCTGTCTGAAATCAACCAGGAACAACGTCTTCAAATTGCTTCACATCTCGCCCGTTAACGAGCAACATGCGGCCATAAACAGCGTTTTTACTGAATCATCACAGAAGATGAGAAATGGTGCTTTCACTTCAATATGAGGCGAAAAGGAATGGATGGCTCCAGATGATATGCCGTAGAGAAAGTTAGGCGGGATCTCCAGCCAAAGAAGACCAAGATCTGCGTTTGTGGGGACTGAGAAGGCATGGTGAACAGGGAAATGCTCTAAAGGAACGTTACGGTCAACAAAGAACCGTACATTATTCAACTGCACCGCTTTAAAATTTATTTATTTATTTATTTATTTCTGATTCGGGCGCGTATAGCGCAGTCGGAGGAGGCGCCGGCTGTCGCGTGCACCCGATACCAGGTTCCTGGTTCGGATTTCCCACCCGCCCAGGCCAACCAAGCCTTCCATCCCTCCGGGGTCGGTGAATTGGTACCAGACGTGTCTGGGAAGGATAGAGCGCTAATCTGTTCGTCGGCTGGCCACTGCAAGACATTGTATGGCCAAATACGCATTCAAATCGCCTCCACGACATCCCGTAGAAGTAGAATGCGTGGCGTATCCCAAAAGGGATTAAGTAACGCCGTTATTTATCCTTTTTTATCCTTTATTAATTTTTCATTAGAGGCGTGATAATGTTACGTATACCTTACATAAAAAAGAACAGTAAAATACAGCACAACTTAGAGACCGTACAATTTTAGAAAAAGACAAAATGTTTTACCAATTAAACTGTCACAACGATGTTTTGTTGCGATCAAAACTTCTAGCGCGAGGCGGGACTCGAACCCGCACCTCCCAGCGGCCAGCTCATCCCGGATACAGGTGGGTGCTGATCGGTCCCACGAGGTGTGGATGTTGCGTTCAAGCAAACGGCGCCGATGGTGTAAAGGCGTAGAGCATTCCCGCCCGGTCAGAGGGAGGTGCGGGTTCGAGTCCCGCCTGACGCTAGAAGTTTTGATCGCAACAAAACATCGTTGTGACAGCTTACGACCTCGATACCAGCCAAGTGAGGCTTAAAGAAACTGATTCTTTATTGTTTTTACCAATTAGATTAAAACAAGTTGAAACAAATGAAAACAACACTAGTGTAATCACTGCTGCAAAAAGCAAACTAAGTGGTGAATTTCATGAAAAAGTGAATGATCTCCTTTAAGTCGACGGTCAAGAAAATTTTTGAAACTTTTGAGCGACATTTGAAGAGCGTTTTCTTTTGGAAAGGAAAGGAAGAGTCGAATAGTTCTGTTAGAAAAGAAGCCGGTTGGTTCGGTGGGTTGTCTGTGTAAAGATGGTTGGATAGCGAGCACGGACAAGGACAAGGCGGAAGTACTGGCTGACAAATTCTGTGAAGTTTATCAGGAGGACGATTTTGAACTGCTAACTATAATCCGGATGTTTGTGAGCCTATGCTCTCATTTCCGTGGTTTGATGCGAAACAGCTTTATGAAGGTATTTGCAACTGTTCAGATTCATCTTCTCTTACTCCAGATGGGATTCCTACCTCATTTTTTAAAAACACTGCTCATGTGGTGGCTGGGCCACTAGCGTACATTTTCAACCAATCACTAATGAGTGGTGAGGTACCGCAGCGTTGGAAGCACTCGTATGTAACTCCTATTTTAAAAAAGAGCCCAGCGAGTGATGCTAGTAATTACAGACCGATCAGCATCACGTCCTTTCCATGCCGTATTTTTGAAAAAGTAATTAAATCTCATCTATTTGACTACTTGTGATGACAATGGCATATAAGGTGTATGTCAGGCCAATTCTTGAATTTGGATCTGCAGTCTTTTCTCCTGGCAAAAAGAAAAATGTTGTGATGCTCGAAGCGATCCAAAGAAAGTTTACTAGAAGAGTGGTGATTAGAGCAGGTGGTTTTTTGCACTCCAGAATCCCTCGGGCTAGTATAAGGAGTAGCCACTTAGGACTACATACTCTGGAATCACGTCGCAAGCTTCGAGATGCTTGTATCGTCTTCAAATTGCTGAATGGAAGCATAAAGAGTAGTATCTCGAAATCCTTTTCCGTGTTTCCATCCGTAACTCGTGGTGGCGCAATTAAGCTATCCTTTGCAAGGCCCAGGTCTAACCTTCGTGCATTGTTCTTCGCGTGTAGAGCGCCAGCAGCCTTTTGTAAGCTTAAAATTGGAGTACCTGCCTCCTCGCAGTCATTTGTTGCGTTCAGGAGTATGGCAAAACGTAATCTGCTGAAGTACTAGTTTTAGCTAAGGTGTGTTAGAGTTGCTTGTTGTTTGGTATGTTGGTTTCTTTTTAAGTTCTCCTTGTGTTTGTTCGTATATTCTCTGACGTGTGTCTTATATGCACGTAGAAATAAATAAATAAATAAATACACAATTTAAATCAGTTTCTTTAAGCCTCAGTTGGCTGGTATCGAGGTTGATACCGGATACGGGTGGGTGCTGATCGGTCCCACGAGGTGTGGATGTTGCGTTCGATCAAAGGGCGCCCGTGGTGTAATGGCGTTTTAAGGAGCATTCCCGCCCGGTCAGAGGGAGGTGCGGGTTCGAGTCCCGCCTGGCGCTCGAAGTTTTGATTATCGCATCAAAACATCGTTGTGACAGCACTACATAATTGCAGTCTTGTTGCACTTTAAAACAAAATTCAAATTTTTTTCAAAACATATAAAATTTTATAAAATCACTGCGATCATTCGGGCAGCTGGACTAAAAAAATTCAAAAAAAGTTATACCAAATTTTTCTTGGCTACAAAGAATTATTTCAACCAACTTGGAGAGTACGTAGTTAAACCTGTAAGAAGCTCGTTTCGATTTGGAAGACGTTCAATTTAATTTCAAAATTCTTAGGCTAGCTTGGAGGAGTGTCCAACTTGACGTGAAAAGTGTCCAAACGCTACGAAATTATTTCCTAAAATAGCATCTTTTGGATAGGTGTCAGGTGCATAAAAGATAAAGTCGTTACTCGATCCTTTTTGGGATGCGCCACGCATTCCACTTCTACGGGAAGTTGTGGAGGTGATTCGAAAGCGCGTTACGTCTATGGAACGACTTTCTATGGCTAGCCGATAAACAAGTCATGGGTTTATCCTTTAACCAATTTACCGTCCTAGAACGAATAGAGGGCTTGGTCGGCCTGGACGGAAATCCGACCCAGTAACCAGGTATCGGGTGCACGCGACAGCCCCAGCTCCTCCGACTGCGCTGCACGCGCCCCGTTAGGTGTATAAGGACTGATATCAAAATTGTAGAAGGCATTCAGCTGTTCGATCAACTTCCTGCCACGAGCGAGTCGTGAGTTCTGAGAAGAAGGCGTCCGGCCGTTTTCGAACTTTGCCTCCGGATGCATGCATGAAGGAATTGCTGCAAGAAAGCGACAACGAGAGCAATTCAAAGGCGCTCTGTTGAGGCCACCATTGTTCTAATGGGCGCCAGAAGCTGAACAAACTAGGAAAATGACTGAAAATAAGCGTTGGGCTGTGAGCCAAAGGTTAGCTTTAAGCATTGCGGCCGCCCTGGAACCCCTCAGGGATGCCTCAGACTGCATGACCGACTCGGAGCGCACTGAGCGGACATGTCATCACGTCCCTATTTGCGGCTGAAAGATGCCATATCGAAGACGAAGAGTGCTGCTCATTCCAGTGTTCCGCTGGAAGTTTCCACTAAGTCAAAAACGGCAGCTGAATTCTTTAAAAGTCGTTCTCTAGAGGTAAGACTGTAATAAGAAGGAGGGACAGTTGAGGAAAAAAACGAAAAAACGAAACGAAAAATGAAACATGGAGTAAAATTAAGCATAAGTCAGCACTGCAAAGGATCTGCGGTCAGAAGTTATATTTGTAAGGCCTCACAGATGGCATAGAAACCACCAATTCTTTCGATTGGTCGTGGCTGCACCGATGTAATGACAGCTGAAAAAATCCCATTAATTAGTCTGCTCTGGCGTTTAGAAGGCGACGAGCGGCTTTAGGAGCCTTCAAGGACGTCGAAGAAATGACGAAAATGACGGCGAACGTCCAGCGTTGAACGCTTCTGGTCTTGGTGGAACAGCTGTGTCCGCCACTAGGAAATCTCTCTAACAATGGCACGGTTTGAAGCGCATATCTCTACCGGGAAAGCGATTCATGCGGGAAGAATCTCCATCCTTCGCTTATTTGTACCATTTTCACGCGGAATTGGACACTTTTCACGTCAAATTGAACACTCTCCCAAACAAAATTGACTCTTCTGAAATCGAAGCGAACTCTTCCAAATCGAAATGACTCTCTTACAGGATAAACTACAGACTCTCCAAGACGATTAGAATAATTTTTTGTTCAAGGAAAATTTGGTGTGAAACTTGCTTCAGCTGCCAAGATGAATAATATTAAGTAACTAAACTAACGCGCGGAGCGCAGTCGCAGGAGGCGCCGACTGTCGCCTGCACCCGATACCAGGTACCTGGTTCGGATTTCCCGCCCAGGCCAACCAAGCCTTCCATCCCTCTGGGGTCGGTGAATTGGTACCAAACTTGTCTGTGAAGGATAAAGCACTGATTTGTACATCGGCTGGCCACCACAAGTCATTGTATGGCCAAATACGCATTCAACACGTCTCCACGACATCCCGTAGAAGTAGAATGTGTGGCGCATTCCAAAGAGGATTGAATAACGCCGTTCTTTATCTTTTTTATCTTAACTAAACTGAATTGTTGTTACAGGATGTTTTGTTGCGATCAAAACTCTTGCGCCAGGCGGGACTCGAACCCACATCTTCTGCTTTCCGGGCAGCGATGTTAAACTAAACATGCAACTAAACTAAATTAATTTAATGAATTCAATGAATTTATTTAGTGAATTTTTATTTTTAATTAGTTAATTTTTGTAATTTATCAAATAATTTATTAAAGATAAAACAATGAAATAAATTTCGTTTTAAAAGTGCAAGAAGGCGGAAATCATATAGCGCATTAGACAACTAACCACAGTATGGCATAATCCGCTAGTTTTTCTTTTAGAACAGCCTAATATTATGTATGTGAGTCTTTAAGGCGATATCTTCATCCGAATTCTGATTTCGCCCTACATATCTGGCTTCTGAGATCCGTTAGGCCTGATAGATGCTTTCAGCTACCGTTCAAATAGAAAACCAAGCACTTTGCAGCGTCTCCTCGGTTGATGGGCGATAAATAAACACGCAAAATTGGATTTTCCAATGGAAGTATAAAAACACGTAAATCGAGCCCTATGCGACGTTTTAAATTGCGGTTGCTTTCATTTGGGGACGCACTATGTAACCAGAATGAAAGCGCTGAAACACCTTCTGAAATCGCCCTTAGCGTCTGTGACAGTAGTTTTTGAGTATCCTAAAATGCATTCAGGGTTCGAATTTGAATTCTTAACTGACCTGCTTGGTCAAATATTCTTCCTTGAGGGCGCGTGTGGCGCAGTCGAAGGAGGTTCTGGCAGTCCCGTGAACCCGATACCAGGTTCCTGGTTCGGACATCCCGCCCAGGCCAACCAAGCCTTCTATCCCTCCGGGGTTGGTGAATTGGTTTTGCCTGGGGAGAATAAAACGCTGACTTGTTCATCGGCTGGCCACCGCAAGTCATTGTATGGCCAAATACGCATCCAAATCGCCTCCACGACATTCCGTAGAAGTAGAATGCGTGGCGCATCCCAAAAGGGATTCAATAACGCCGTGCTTCATCCTATCCTTACTCTCCTTTTATGAGACAATTCATAGCCCTAGCCAGATTTAGATGAAGTCGAGGCGACACGGAAGAGAGAGCAAAATCCAAGAACAACTCAACGACAGCGGAGGGATGGAAGGCCGTCTTGGCCTGGGTTGAGGTTCAAACCTTGATTCGTGATGCACGCAGAAGTCTCCCCCACCCCCTCTTACTACTCCACCCGACCATTCCAAAGGCGAGTCGGAGAAGGAGTCGACTGTCACGTGCACCCGATTCCAGGTTCTTGGTTCGAATACCGGAGTTGTCTGGGGAGGATAAAACACTGACCTATTCATCGGCAGTCTACCGAAAATATTGAATTGAGCCAAACAATGAGAAATACGAAGGACGGCGTTGATCAATCCCTTTTGGGATGCGCCACGCACCATGCTTCTACGAAAGGCGATTTTGAACGTGCTTTTCACCATCACACCTACTATTTATAAGGTTGGAAGCCAAGCCTGCCCGTTTTTCAAACATCTTATTCAGAATTTTTTGAAAGTTTTTTGCATAATATTATTTACCATTCAAAAGAAAATGATTTTCTCTACCCGGAAGCAAGTTTCTCTCTTTTCTTGCTTCAATTTCTGTCAACCTTTAGGTCATTAAAAGTGAAAAGTCAAAATGTGAACATGGCGTTCGCCGATAGCTCCCCCCCCCTCTGCTTAGGGTTAAGATATTTTACACAATGTTATGCATTTGAAGGAAGATAATTTAGTCTTCAAGAATAGGTGCTAGGATTTTCTAGATTGTTTTGATTTGCTTTAATTTTTGGGGTATTAATTTGTATTTTCACCAACCGCTCTTACTCTTTTCTAAAAAACCTTTGTAGTCAGATTACTATTGCTTAAATTTTTCATTCCATCTTGATGACCTAAAAATTAGCCGAATCGCGAACGACTAAAGAGACACATTCTGAGAGAACGAAACATTCTCCTTCAAAAGGCAAAACAAGATATGACATTGTGAGAAAAAAAAAGCTCGTAAAGATAATTTTTGTTATTTTTTTGAGCATTTAGCTAAAAAAGGAAAAAACGAAAATATATTTCTTGATAGAACAAAACATTTTCTTTCAAACGACATATAGAACTGTCCGAAAAAAGTTTTAAAAAAGAGTGGTCTCTATTGGTAAAAATGATTTATCTCTTCCAAACCCCTCACTTGAAAGCTCTCAAAATTAGCGAAAATTAAAGTGAACAAAACCCCACCACTTTAACGTGAATCTGACAACATAAATATAGGCAAAATTCAAAAAGACCAAAAGATAAAACATGTGTTCTGAAAGAATCATGCATTGTCTTTTAAATAACATATGACGCAGATGAAGAAAGTCGGCAAAGATAGCTTTTCTCTTTTTAAAATATTCAAATTGACTAAAATCAGCAAAAAAGCGCAACACGAACTATGACAAAGCCTTTAGACAGATATATTACACTGTCCGAAAAAATTAACCGAATAGTATGCACTGTTGGTCGAAAACATTGCCTTCTGGACACTCCACTTTATTGCCCTGAAAATTTATGAAATCCAGAACGCACAAAAAAACCTAACGCATACTCCTGTAGAACAAATTATGCAGTTTTTATTTATTTATTTATTTTAATGCACCCAAAGGCGCGCCTCACAAGGGATTTAAAAAAATGAGACCGAGAGTCGTTGAAAAAACCTGAAGTATTAAATGAGTTTCCCAGGTCAGCCTGTAGTTTTAGCATACATACATACAGTGGCGTCCAAAAGTTTGTGAACGCTTGCATTTTGCGCCAGAACTCCCTTCAAATCAGCTTTAGAAATGTGAAATTTGGATATGTTGTGACAAATAACAAACATTCTTATATCGCATCATCACTGCTGTTCTATATTAGTCCTCTCCATATTTCAAGTATAAAAACGGAAAAACCGTGAAATCTACCACATAGGTTACAACACTTCGGCAACCTTCTTTATTACCAAATGCAGGCAAGTTGTACACAGAAACAATGTAGCTGTACTAGTAGCGAGTTGCAAAACCTTTTGCTTTAATTACAGCTTCACATCTCCTTGGCAGGACCCTAGAAGCTTGTTGATCACGTCGGGTCCGATATCTTCCCATTTCTGCCTTAATTGTTCAAACTTTTCGGCCTTGTTTCTTGCTGTGAGACCTGCTAAACTTCTAGCAAGGTGTTACCAAAGGTGTTCGATTGGGTTCCGGTCCCGTGACTGAGAAGGCCACGACATCAGGTGAATTCCATTTGCACTGAACCACTCCTTCACCGTCTTCGAAACATGTTTCGGGTCGTTGTCCTGTTGGAAAATCCACGGCGTTTGGAAGGTATTTTTAGCGTATGGAAGCATAACATTGTTCAAAATCTCCTGGTAGCGTTTGGAGTCCATAACTCCTTGGATGTGGTGAATAGGGCCTGTTCCGTGTGCACTGAAGCATCCCCAAACCATAACGTTTCCTCCGCCATGTTTAGTAGTTGGTAGTTGATACATTCTGTCGTACCTCGCGCCTTTTAGACGTCTAACGTAGCGTGGTCCATCGGATCCAAATAAGTTAAACTTGCTCTCGTCATTGAAAAGCACTTTTTTCCAATCGTCTATCGTCCAGCTCAGATGCTCCTTGGCAAACTGGAGTCTAGCTTTCCTATTCTTCTCGCTGATGAAGGCTTTCTTAACGGGGCGTCGTCCATAGAGTCCAGCACATCTCAGTCGACGTTTTACCGTGCTCACGCTCACATCTTGGCTATGGTGAGTGGCTACGGACTTTTTTATATCGACGGCAGTCAGCGACGGGTTACGCCTCGACATCCTCTGGATGACAGAATCATCTCTAGAGGTCGTAATACGTGGTCTGCCTGACTTCGGTGCATCTTCTGCTGTTCCGGAATGTTTCATTCTTCTGACTATGGCAGCAACTGTCGAAATCCCGCATCCGAAAAGCAGTCCTACCTGTCGATAAGAGACTTTTTTCTGGACGAGTCGAAAAATTGCCTCTCGTACTTCAGCAGGGATATTCTTTCCTCTCGGCATAACGAGGAGTTTGCTAAAGACCACAGTATATCAAAACGCTACTAGATTGGCTTCATAAGAAAATGTATTGATAACTACGCTCAATGCTTTAGCAGCTCACCTTTGACCGTTGCGCGCACGTCTGACTTTGCACTTGCAAAAAATCGATAATAACGAACGTAGATCAAGGAATCGTCATTGCGATCAAATTTGCTACCACTTATCCAAATTTCACTCTGTTTGGACCTTTTTGAAGCAAGTTATGTCGAAAAATGCAAGCGTTCACAAACTTTTGAACGCCACTGTACATACATGCATACATACATACATACACATACAAACATACATGCATACATACATACACGAATACATACACACATACATACATACATACACACATAGATACATACATACATGTACGCATATATATACATACATACATACATGCATGCACGCATATGCATACACATACATACATGCATACACGCATACATACATACATGAATACACGCATACATACATATATACATACATACATGCATACATACATACATACATACATACATACATACATACATACATACATACATACATACATACATACATACATACATACATACATACATACATGCATACATACGTACATGTAATCCTGCGAAAAAAAAATGTGAAAGAATGTGTTTTTAATATGAAGCAAATATGCTTCTAGAAAAAAAATTATAAGAAAAATTAGGAAAACAAAATGATGTAATGTTATGGTATACAATATTAAATAATATTAAATAATGTCTAACGTTTTGCAAAACAAATCTCAACCTAAGAAAAGAGGAGCTGTCGGCGAAGATCATACCTCATTTTTCGACCACACATTTTATTCATCTAAAACTGTGAAAGATGGAAATGGAAAAAAGCAAACATACTTTCTGGTGGAGCAAAGTATTCTCTTTCGAATGGTGCAAAAGAGTTTCAGCGAATTTCAGTGTGAGATGTGAAAAACGGCAGCTACTTAGTTCCCAACCTAATACTTCTCAGAAATGCAGTAGAGATACGCGATATTAGAGCGGTAACTACCAGTTTACAAACACCAATTTAAAAGCAGATTATGGAGCTGCTGATCTGCGCTTCTGAAGAAAAGCTCAGTGGCAAAGCCACACTCCTCCGTGCCAGCCACGTGGGGTATTCTGAAGGCCTGCGACGGAAGTGCTGTGCCTTCTCACAACACATAAAGGACTCTGCACTAATAGGTCATCCACCGCCCGACGCTTAGTCGCATTCAATTCAGGCAGGTCTATTCGCGGCCCCGTTCTCAGCCGGGGCCGCGAATAGACTTGCCTGGATTTTTCTTCGAATTCCACTGAATGTTTCAGAACGGCGCTGAACTTGGTTTGAGGAATAAACATTGAAGATTGCTGATATATACGGCAAAAAGGCTGAGGCTTGTCACTTTGCCGGGAAAGTTTCAGAATTTCTTGCAGATACTGAAGGTTAGATTTCCTTGGAAAGTAGTCGTCTGTCCCAGGTGCGAAATCAAGCCTGCTAGACAAGCCGTATGCATCGATGGAATGTCTCACCTCTAAGCTAAAAACAAAATTGAAAAAATATGCTCTTTCATAACATTCCAGCTCCCCTCTTCATAAAACTTCAAAGGTTGATGTGTATCTTATGGCCTGTGAAGAGGATGATCGTCTCGAAACGTCAAGCCGCACAATAAAAGTCCTACCATATTTATCAATAATTTTCATATATTTTTTATCATATTTTTTATATCGGACACTCTCTATTTTAAACCGAGCACTTTTCGGGCAAAAACTAGCATATGCAAGTCTCTTACGCATTTTTTGGTTATTCAATGAAGGCCACTTTTTTCTTCTTCTTGTTTATTTACTAGCTCTCTCTTCTTTATTTTCGTTTTCTGAACGTGGTTGTTCCTCTTTCTTTTTTCTCAATTTTGGAGCACGTCTCCTTGACGTGTAGAATAAATAAACAAATAAATATCCAAAGTTGCATGTTATTAAAAAAGACGAAATGAATTGTTGTTTTAAGAAAATTTCAATGAAAAACACTATACAGAATGCCTTAAAGAGCGTTGTTTATATTTCTTTTTAAAGAATAAAGCTTGGCCTAAGCGTAAAATTCTTATTTCTTCAGCCGAAACGGTGTACTAGATGAGTTCTAAAGTGTTAAATACAAAAATATCTCTCATAAGAAGGCTGTGCCGTGCACTTGTCCAGAACACTGAAATGCTTAATTGATTGATTGTGTAAATGCTACTTATCGTCAGTTATACAGTGAAGAATCAGATCGGAGTGGCGTTCTTCCCCCTGCCCTTTAAACAGAGGCGCTGCAAATGTCTGCGTCTCCACTATCTCGTAAGACAGCCACTGCACTCTCGAGCAAGCCCCAGGGATTTGGGAAGTGGGCGGGCCAGGAGGGACGAGGGGTAGAACGCTCGTCCTCCAAGAATCAGGTGTGTTTCCTTCTATTGCAATTTCTTTGGCTGTTTTCAGATTTATACACACATGACCAGTATTTAGGCTGTCATTCCAGTAGTCATTTCGGCATGTAGAACGAGTGCGTGGTGCAATCTCTTCATATATTTCTTTGTGATTTTTTTGGCGGACTTTGTGCACAAATATATCAATAAATATAACATGCAAGAAAATTCATTGATTTCGACCATTTCAGAGTAAACCTAAAAATATTGAATGAAGTCAAGTTATGAGAAATTTGCTGTTTTTTCAAACAGCATATTTATGAATCAAATCAATTTCTTTTAGCCTCAAGTGGCTGGTATCGAGGATGTAAGGTGTCACAACGATGTTTTGTTGCGGTCAAAACTTCTAGCGCGAGGCGGGACTCGAACATGCATCCTACTCTGACCGGGCGGGAATGCTCTACGCCTTTTATCGCAGCAAAACATCGTTATGACAGCCTTCAACCTTGATACCAGCCATTTGAGGCTTAGAGAAACTGATTTGAATCGTCTCTATCACGACCATCAGCTTAACTGGTTCCATGCTGATATCAGCGGCCAGCTCGTCCAGATATAACGGTGAGTGCTGATCGGTCCCACGAGGTGTGGATGTTGCGTTCAAACAAACGGCGCCGATGGTGTAAAGGCGTAGAGCAGCCCCGCACGGTCAGAGGGAGGTGCGGGTTCGAATCCAGCCTGGTGCTGCTGCTGTACGCAACAAAAACATCGTTATGACAGCATATGTTTCCTAAGACTCCTTGGCATATTTGAGCTTTTCGTAAACATTTGTAGAAAAACAATTTTTTAAAGGGTAATCGTAACCTTGTTAGCCGATAAGTGTTAACGTGAAAGTTTAGATAGGTCTAATTTGATGTCCAAGATGCCAATTTTAATCCTAGAGATGCACAGTTTCAAATTAAAAATCGTCCAGTTTGAATTGAAAGAGGTCCCGATACAGGTAACCCAAAAATCATTGCACTTCAGCGACAGCCAAAATTTGCTCAGAATTTCTCCGAGATCCATTTTTGTGGATTTCCGGTTTATCTGTGAAGGGTTCACGATGTATATAAATACATATATATTATTTTTGTAAAGACGGACAATATTTAATTATTTATTTATTGACGAAGCGCTTGAAGTCCGAAACGTTGTCAACAGGGTAATGACCAGCCAGAGCTTCATTATTTATTTATTTATTTATTTATTTATTTATTTATTTATTTATTTATTTTGTGTCGCGAATCAGCGCGCGGTGCCACACAACAAGACCACTATGCAATAGTCACTAGAGATGGCATGACAATCATAACAGAACCGAGAAGAAGAGAAACCAAACAATAGGTGAAAGGGAAGGAACAAACCTTAAGTTCAGAACTCTTTCAATCGCTCGTAAACGAATTTCTCAAGACCAGTGGTCGAAAAAGAAGGATGGCTGTCGTTGAGAAGAAATTGGACCGCCTCTGACTTATATCCTAGGTATCTACAGAGAAGAAGTCTAAGGCTTCTTCTTGAACATACCTGCCAGTATTTTAAACAACATTATTGCAAAATCAGGTTATGACTGTGAAGATTAGGGAGCCAACGAACTAAGGAATTTTGAAGGGCACTTTTTGGAATGTATATTTGTTTATTTATTATTACTACTCCCATAAGAATACGATAACAATAATATCGTAATAAAGCCGCGAAAACACAGAAAAAACTCAGAACTCAATTACAATTAGCGAAAAACATTAAAAACAAGGCTATCGAGAGCATTGAGAAGGAGGCCTACCATGCTGAGTTATATGGAACAATTAACGTATATGGAACGCGACGGAAGTGTATCAGTGACCTGGCGGACGTCGTACCTCGCAAGATTTGGAGCTGAATCCGGTGCTCATTTCCTATGAATGACTCTGCGCCGCGCGACCGATCGTCGTTCATCTTAGCCCGATAAGCGCTCCGCATATACGCCTAGGAACAAGGTGTTCAGCTGCTGAAGCATTCTTCTCATGTTCCCCGATCCTTGCGGGAAAGGAATGTCTCTAAAAATAAAATAAAAATATACATAAACAGCTTTTAAAATTCTTTGAAAAATTTAGTTGTTGTGCTCATCCTCAACTGGTCAGAAAGTGTTCGCCAACGTCACCGTATAGCTTCAGACACTCCTGATCCTTTTGAATCTTAACGACTCCAGTAAAAAAAACTGTAAAAAATAGAAAAATATCAAAAAAGTGAAACGTAAAACGTAGAAAAAATGTAAAAATCAAAAACTAAGGAATACAACATAACTGCATTTTTTAACAGGTAGCTAAACACATAAGTAAGAACTCAATAATTCTTGATGAAAACGCCTACCTAAAAATCCGAAATGACACTCTCTCCGTGAATATCTGAGCAATTTAAAAAAATGAGCTGTGAGTAGGCGTCTTCGACACCCAGAATTTAAAGAAGAGGTATCATCTTCAAAGAATCTTCTCTAGAGAGACCTCACGGATCGCAGTTGTACGAGGCGCTGGCTGCGATGTGCATTCAGAATCGATCCTGGTTCGGCTCCGTTGAAGTTCGATGTGTTCTCCAGCGTTGATGAATTCGTTCGAGAATTGTCTAGAAAACGCGCAACGCTGACTTATTCATTAGCTGGCTTCTGTATTTCCGCTCGAACTAATATACTGGAATAATTTATTTAGATAATTATTCGAATAAACGAATATGCTCCATTTTTAGATTGCTGAATATTCGTGCGAATTCGAACGTTTTTTTTCGAGGGGTTAAAAAACTGAATATTCGATCAAAATGAAACATCGAAAGAGAGGAATATTCGAATATTATCTAAAAATCCAGCATTTTAGCTTTGTTCGAGAATAATTTTAATGAGAACCTATTGGGGGGGGGGGCAAAAGTAATGAGACTCTCCATGGCGTGTCCACATATCTTATGACTGGAGTCCGGTTTCGTGCTTATCGTATTTGTATGTTTGTATGCTACTTACTGAAGCCCACCTGAGAAGTTACCACTTCCGCTCTTTCCAGAAGCATGCCAAAACCGCAGACCGCCTCATGCCGAAACCCCAGCCTGACGAGTCGACCTGTGTCGCGCAAATCTCCCGATTCCCAACCCCGAGCATCCTGGACTCAATCTTAACGCAGGATGAGAATTACGTCTTCTACCTTATCCCTGCCAAGCAGCCAGTCTGGATGAGGGCTGTTGACCCGTTACCGACCTTCGTTCGGCGGGATGCACCTTCAGAGCTTTTGGGTCTGCGCCCATGGACCGGTATACTGGAATCTGTTCACCAAAAGCACGACGATGGACTCCAAGGGCATGGTAAACGAAACAGAAGAGATGGGCCGGCGACTCGCTCTTATTCAATCGCAGCGCTTCAAGAAGGTCCTCCTCATCGACAACGCCGCACCCCATCGGGAACAAGTAACCACGGATAAGCTTGGCCAGCTGGGCTACGTTCACATGCCTCACCGTGTTCGCCGGACATCTCTCCATGCGACTACCACTACTTCTTGAGCCTACAGAAATTCCTGGGACACAAGAACCCAAGCAGTCCTTGACAACCATATCGAGCAGTTGATCAACACCAGGCCCAAGCAGTTCTGGAAGGATGGGATCAGGAAGTTGACTGAGCGATGGCAGCAGGTCATTGACCTTAATGGCATACACAATCCTCAGCATCGTTAATTTGTAATTGAGTTATAAAGAAATAAAGAATTTTTTTCAATTTGTCTCATTACTTTTGCCCCTCCCCCGCCCTAATAATTCAAACATGTTGGTCGACTATTCGAGTATTTCAGCACACGAAAAATGAGACCGATTCATTGGTCGATTATTCGAAAAAATTGATGAGCGAACAAATTTGTTCATCATTCATTCGTTCCCAAAATCAGAACTTTGTTGTTGACCATTTATTGTGTTTTCTTATGTCGGCAAATCGACTACAGCCAACCAGGATTGCGCATTTATCAACAGAGAGACAGCTCCTAAACTAAATAATTGTTGTTGTAAAGTCCTGTGGTTGGGCAACCCCGAACAGATTACTTGCTCGTGTCCTCATAAGTGGCTTACATATGAACTAAAACACTTCATTGTAAAAGCATATTAAAGAAATGAGCTGTTCTTGTTTGTGAAGACGTGTTGAGAAAAAGTCTTCCTCTTCTTCTTCTTTTCAGCTTTCAGAAGTGTTTCGTCATGAATTTCACATTGCATAGCTCGATGTGGATAATGAAAAGCACCACCGTGCGAATCATGTTAACAGCTCGTGTGAGCGAGAACCAGACGAGGAGATGGTTCTTATCAGCTGCTATATAAATCGGTTGATGAGTATAGGATACTCATTCAGCTCGTCACTCGCTCGCCAGTTGAACGTCGGAGAACTGTTGCTCATTGTCAAAGTTTAGGATGCAACTGACGTAAGTGAAGTTTACGCTACTAACCACAAAGGGGTGTTGAGTGAATCCATGGCAGCTAAACCAGATCGGAATAGATTTTAATGTCCATCCATGCTGCTCGTGTGGGGTCTCTTTCGTGGGTTCAAGCTAGAGAAGAGACTCCGGGGTGTGGTCCATCCATGCAGCTGGAAAAAGGCGCACAGAACACCAGAAAATTGTGCGGAAGCAACCACCACACCTCATATTCCAACCAGTCAGTTGAAATGCAAAAATCCCGCGACGCAACACAACCGAACCCCCGACATCCATCGCATGAAACAACACCACGTCTACTGCGCTACGATCGTCCTGCCAGTATCAAAGGCGTACAAAAGAGACCGATGCGCGTCAATCGAATGCTCACGTGGACGCTGGCGTATCCCAGGTGTGCGGCGCGTCGAATAAGTGTGCTCCAGTTCTGAAACGTTCCTATGCCATGCATCTATTCCGATCTGGGCTCGGATTATGAACGAGCTAGGTAACTTTAACGGAGAATTGTAAGCGAAATGCACAGACAACGCTGCTTATCATGCGCAGTGAGCGATAAGCCAGCGCTCATCTACAAACTTCTATCACTATTCTCTAAAGGCTCAAGCACACTTCACTGCCTTTGCTGCGGCAGCAATGATAAAGCGTATCAGAGCCAGCAGCTCGATGATATCCTTTATCATTGCTGCCGCAGCAAAGGCAGCGAAGTGTGCTCGAGCCTTAAAGGCCCCCACACACTTCTGCGGCAACGCCGCTCGCCGCTATGGTTAAGGATAGGGCATGGACGCCGCCGGCGGCTCTGCGTCTCTGCCCTATGGTTAAGCATAGGGCCGCGGCAACGCCGCAGAAGTCTGCGGGGGCCTTTAAGGCCTTGTTTAGTGTGCGCGCAGATGCCGTGTAGTGGGCGAATTGATCAATCGCGTCGCTCGATCAATTTGGCCACAACGCATGCATCGCGTCGCGCGTCGCTGCACATTAAACAAGGCCTAACCCACTCATATACATCACATGGTTACATATGCCTGTCTACACCTTCTCAACGATTTTTGGTCGCAATATATGCTTCTCTATGGCCACTACTTTCTGCGGTGTGCCGAAGCTCCAGCAATGACCTATGACAACTATTTGATCTTGGGTACCATGGCCAACTGGTACGGATAGCAGCCGCTTTTTAAAACGGCAGATTACACCTGTGCAACCATTTGTGAAATAATCCTTAACCGGTTTCCTCCTATTTTCTGGGCATGGGTAATTTTCATCTGAGTCTGGTCATTACTGTTTTTTCTTTTATTCACCATTTTCGTTTTACTTGCCCTAGAATTCTGACGTATTTGATTGTTTTGAGGCGCACTCTTTGTAGTGTATAAATAAATAAATAAATATAGGCCTATGGCGCATGTCATATCACCGCTCACCCCGAGCGAAGCCTAATGGTAGCTTCCATATCGATCGCGCGAAGCGATGAGTCATTTATCAACTATTTATTGTTGATGGCAACGCAGGGCTATAGGCCTATGTCATATCGTCGCTCACCAAGAGCGAAGCCTAATGATGGGCTCTTATATCGACTCATCGCTGACAAAGGCCATAGGCCTTAAAGTTATGTAAGTAGTTGATGAATCCGGCCCCTGGTTCTGGTGGTTTTAGCGATTCCCGGGTGTCGCGCCAAACGCAACTTCAAAATTGGCGCCGTCTACCGTTTCGTGCAATCTACCGTACCTCGTCAACGACTCGAACAATTTTGGGCCGGAAGTGGACCGAATACGACTGCTGCTGCCCGTCGACAGGACGCCGAACTCGCTCCACTCCGACAGCCCCATCGAATGGACGCCACGGATCCAGCTCCTTAACCCGAGAACCCCTCAACTGGAATCCCAAGTCCCGTTTTCCTCACCATGACCCTTTCGACAGGACGCACAACTCGCTCTTCCTTTCCAAGAGTCCCCCTTGATGAGACGCATGAGTCCAGCCGTACCAGCCTCCAGCCCTTTCTGAGTCGTGTCGACTCGACCTTGAGGGGCATTTGTTGTTTGTTTAGGTTACTAACTAGGAATCGTTCTTGTTGTGGCATTTCACTGATAAACTAATAATATCAACATCGGGAGGCAAAACTACAAGAGCGGCCACCGCTGCGACACCGGGGATGTATGCATATCTCGGCTCGAAACATCCGATTCCTCATTGAATTTTTCAATGAGGAGTCATGTTGACTTCGCGACCCAGATACACATAGCTGGAGCATTCGGAGATGTTCGTTCCGTTGAGCGAGAATGGGGCATCAGAAACCCATCCGTTCTTCATGAACATCGTCTTCGTAAGATTCAGCTGCAGTCCAACGTTCCCACATACACGATCGAAGTCGGCCAGCATTCGTTCCGCCTGACTGATGCTCGGGGTTATGAGCACGATGTCGTCAGCGAAGCGAAGATGGTGCAGTTGCCGGCCGTCGACCTTCACTCCCATGTCTTCCCATTCTAGTTCGCGCATGACGTTTTCGAGGGTGGCGCTGAAGAGCTTCGGGGATATGGTATCCCCTTGTCGAACCCCTCTCTTCACGTCAATGACGACGTCGTTGTAGAATGGTGAGATCTTGGTCGTGAATCCACTGTACAGCTCTCGAAGGACTCTGATGTACTGAGTAGGAACACCCTGGGTGAGCAGGGCTTCCATGACCGCTTCAGTCTCGACGGAGTCGAATGCCTTCTTCAGGTCAATGAACGTAAGGCACAGCGGCAGCTTGTACTCTCGCGACACTTCGATGAGCTTCGTAATGGTGTGTATGTGGTCGATCGTGCTGAATCCTCTCCGAAATCCTGCTTGTTCGCATGGCTGTCCTTCGTCCAGCGTTCTACTAATCCTATTCAGGATGACTCGAGTGAACAGCTTGTAGACTACGGACAACAGGCAGATCGGGCGATAGTTGCCAATGTCGTGCACGTCTCCCTTCTTGTACAGCAAAACGGTCTTGCTGGTCTTCCACTGAGATGGAACCTTGCATTCGGACAGGTAGCGTGTGAAGAGCCGCGCCAAGGTGTTGATGAGCGCTGGCGGGAGGTTCTTCAGGTGTTCAGTTCTGATCCTGTCAGAACCGGGTGCTGTACGTTTCTTCACCGACGAGATGGCGTGTCGGATCTCGGAAGGGAGAACAGAGGGAACGACGTATCCATCCTGCGGAAGATGGCATGGGGGCAGGTGGACGTGGCTATCGAAGAGATCGGAGTAGAAGTCGTGGATGACTTTCTCCATGGTCCTTCTGGAAGAGGTGGTGGTTCCGTCAGGACGTCGGAGAGCGGTCATCTTGGTCTTGAAGTTGGCGAAGTTCCGGCGGGCATTGCGAATGCTCAGCCCTGCCTCTGCTGCTTCAGCCAACACTTCCGCCCTTCTCTCCTTGAGATCTTCCTTTATCGCCGCTCTGCATAGCTTTGCAAGCTCGGACGTCAGTTGGTAGTTGCCTGACGCTCGTGCTGCTCCACGCTGGCGTATCAGCTCGAGAGTTTCCGGAGACAGGCGTCTCTTGGTGGTCTTCAAGCTCTCGGCTCCCTTAGCACTATCGTGGAGATGGTGCACGAAGCGATCGTATTCCTCGTCGACGTTGTCCATGACGGCATCTTCCCAAAGGCCGACAGGAGAGGTGTAGAGATCCCAGTTGATGGTCGTTCTGGGATTCCTCTTCTTGAACTTCGCGGCCTTCTCTCCTTGACGCGAAAAGCGGAACCTCGCGCGAAGGAGGCGGTGGTCCGATCCCGTGTAAAACTTGGGGACAACGGAGACATCGGTCAGGCAATACTTGCGATTGAAGATGATGTGGTCGATCTCGTTGTGGAACTGGCCACCGGGGGATTCCCAGGTCCATCGTAGGGAGGGAGGCTTCTGGAACTGCGAGTTTCCATGGATGGTCTTGGTTGACATGATAAACTCAGACAGCCTTTCACCTTGCTCGTTCCACTCCAAACCGTGGGTTCCGATGTGAAGTTCTTCCGGCGACCTTCGTGGCCCGATCTTGGCGTTGAAGTCGCCGACGATCACCTTGTAGAAGGTGTGATCTTCCTTATAGAACTTCTCCAGCTCCACGTAGAAGGCCTCGACGTCTTCGTCGTCGTAGTCGGATGTTGGGGCATACGCGACGAACACAGTCAAGGCTGGCACGGAGCCACATCGCTTCAGTCGCAGACGTCCGATTCGGCTAGTCAGAGACTCGTACGAATCGATGTTCATGGCCAAGTGCGTGTTGACGAGGACACCAACGCCGCCTACTCCCCTGCTGTCGCATGTTCCGAGGAACAGTTCTTCTCCGGAGTCGTAGGCGGCGTGTAGGGGGTGGTGTCTTCTCGTCTCGGTCAGTCCGATGACGTCGTACTTGATCTTCCTGGCTTGCATCATCAGGTCCTCGACGGATGCTTCGGACGCAAGCGTGCGGGCGTTGTAAGTACAGATCGTCATCCTAGTCCTTCTCAGTTTGCGCAGCCTGGTTAGGCCCTGAGATTTTAGCAGCCTCTCCGTACTCGTCCTTCCCATCGCTGCAGAAATGGGGGCTCTTTCGGGGTCAGGGGAATGAGGCCCTTTAGTGCTGCTGTGTTTGACTGGAATACAACACGGGTAGCTAGTCAGGCTCTGTCGTGCGGGCGGGGTACTCCGGGCAGCCAGCCAGACTGCCCGAAGGGACGGGGCGAGACTTAAGGCGGCCTCGAAGCGCCTTACATGTACTCCCAGTCTACCGAGTGCAAGCTTTTGGCCGAGCCGACACAGTTACAATCCGCACAGTCACGGACACATCCACGCACACTGTGCACGAACATGCCGCTCCCACGCACAAGGAACGCATCGACCCGACACAGCAGGAGCAAGGAGTCCATCCCCTGCATCCCACCTGCGTCTCTGGGCAGTACAGTCGCATTTGGTTCGCGTTTAATTCCCCTATCCACCACCCGGGGACGCGCCACGTGGCCCTGCGACAAGCGGCCCGAGATCCCTCTTAACAAGAGAGCCCGAAGGCTCTCTATCGAGGGAGATCCGTGGATTGAAAACCATAAAAAATAATTGCGGACGAGTTTTCATGTGATGATGCGAACATGCACTCCGATCGAAATCATGCGTTTGTCGGCATTTTGAGAAGTGGTAAGACCTGAGGCCGGATTCATCAACGACTAACCCGCGGATATAAGGGGTCGAGATACCCACAATGAAGCCTGCGTCTCTGACTATTGCCTTATCTCTACCTGATTCTTATCTTATCTCTACCCGTTATCACCCGCATACCCACGGGTTAATTGTTGATGAATCCGGCCTCTGGAGCCGAATTCAACAAAGTTACTGCAGTAACCTTAACGGAGAATTGTAAGCGAAAAGCTCAGATAACGCGGCTTATCGCTCACCATATCGCTTGATAAGCCGCGTTATCTGAGCTTTTGCTTACAATTCTCTGTTAAAGTTATTGCAATAACATTGATGAATCCGGTCCCTGGGCTTCCTAATATGAGGAAAGGAACTCAAAGTTCTTTCCACTGTCATTTTCAATCGAAGCTTGTACTCGCGTCATCTCGATAGCGTCTGGATCATGATATGCGGCATTCCACAGCGTTGGTGCATGTCAGGCGATTCATGCGGTGTGGACTGCCATGTTCGGTATCTTATGAAGGCGTCGCAGCTGTCACTCAGGCGGATGACTCGTCCTAAATCACTGGACGACACTGAGACAATGTCTTCAGAGTTCTCTCACGACATTGTCACGGTCGACCTCGTGCCGGATCGTGGGTTAGTGCTGAATCACTTGATCCTAAAAGGGAGAGGCCACTTCATAATCATTGTAAATCACTCCTATTTGAGGATAAACACACACAACAATACATATGAACGAGCTTAGCTGATGTTCCCTCAAGGAAATAGCGGGTTCTGTCGCTGGAGTATCGAAAAATAGTTTTAAAAGCATGAAGAGGCTCCAGCAGCTCCGCTCGTAATCCCCGTTTTCAAATCCTCGCGCACCGAATGCGCACCTTATAACTGGATTTGCATCCTACCGCTTGCGTCTCCGAACGGAAGTCCAGTTATAAGATACGTTGATCGCGGATGAGGGAGTGCTTGCCGTGCCCTATTCTGTTCAATTCCGCTCACTTATTTCGACACTTCCTTGGATCGTGACCGTACCGCAGTGATTTCAATACAAATGTGATGGTGGTCATGTGATGTCTCTGTTGTTTTCCTCGTAGGGTTTCCGTCGTGGCTAGGCTCATTTCCAGCTTTTTTCTGTGAACTTCCTCGCCGGCACGGATATACGCTGGGTTAGCGCAGTGTGTTCTAAGAAGAGTGGAATTCAAAGCACGAACGAATGCGACCAAATGAGTGTAGTTTTATAGTTACCAACAGCTGACGGGGACTGGTTTCCATATTTTTTTCAGAACTTCCTGGGCATTCAACTTTATGACAAAGCTTTGGGTCTAATCATGGCCACGTATTATTATAAATTCTTGCTTAATATAAGGATTTTAGATGTTGAATCTAGATTGAATGATTCTAGATTATGAAGATGGATGCACTACGAATTTATAAAGTTTGGGGCGATTTTTGAATTCTGGCAAAAGTTCACTATGACGGGATAATACAACACCCTTGTTTTAGGTTTGCGCCCACTTCTTCGATGGTATTACCTGCTCTTGGGGTCGTCTTTCTTGCGGCGTTCTCTTTTGCGGACATCAGCCGGTGTCCAAAATTCAGTGCGGTCATCTCTCGAAGCCCTGTAAAACCGCATTCTGGAGTGAAGCATATACCTGTGAAGCAGGGAGAAGATACGTGGACCCTTCACAAGGGACGAGAATACAAGGTGAGTGAGTGCATTTAGCACTGTTCACCACGCAGAGCTAAGGCCTCAGCATTCTCTCTACCTCTTATCAACATCTCCAACAGTCATCCGCTTGGTGTACTGCAGCAAGCATCATACTCTATACATAAGGCACATGACCTAATATATAGACAAACCTTGAGGTTGTGGTCCGACGTAGCGTTGAGCTTTGGTAGAAGCACTTCTTTACTCAGTTTGCATTTTTTCTTTTTTTCGTTTGTTTTTTTCCGGCACTAGGAGCTTTGTCGACATATGCGGTGCCGAATCTGAGGCTTCCAGGAGCATAGCCCCTAACTTTGCTGGGGTGTCGGACATCTGTGCAACATGTATTGTTTCTTGCTGTATCAGCACAGACGATGAATAGAATTTGAGCACTACAACACACCTACGCCTCCAACAATCGTGTAGCTGACAATTTTGTCCAACGCAGCGCATTGTGTTGATCATTCATATCCTCTGATGACACATAAAGTCGTGCACTCACCGTTTTCGACATTTCAGCGACACCTAATAACTGAGTTTTCTAGTTTAGGGGCTTTCTAGTTTTCGTGTTTGTGTACATGTGAGGTGAAATAGAAATGGACACACTGTTGCTCTGTCTTTGAGTATCAGCACTCCGTTAATCATAACCATGTGTCGCTTTGTTAACGACAATGAACGTTTACGTCATCAACCTTTCCAGCCAATTGTAGGCGCTTTAGGATGGTCTTGTCACTCTGTAAAAGCTCTTTCAAAGCCTGCAAAGGCCTCAGCATGTCTAGGTCATTTATAGGTTCTAGAACTATCATACAGGCAGTATTTCCTGACGCTATAGCGAACATTCCAAGAGAGCAGGTCTACATTAGAGTACGCCTTTATGGTAGCGTAGCAAAAGCCACCAAAGTTTTTTTCCCTCACGAAGTCGTAAAACAGTTTACATTCTGGGGTCGGATTCATCAACACTTACATAACTTTAACAGAGAATTCACAGCGGAAAACTCCGATAACGCGGCTTATCGCTCACCATATCGTTTAATAAGCCGCGCTTTCAGGGATTTCGGCTGTAATTTCCTATGTTAATCTGTTGTATGTCACTGATGAATAAAGCTCCTGGTCTGAAGCGGTAGCCTCTGTTCTCGACTTGTGTAATTCCTTTAGTTTCGGGTAGAGCCAGTAGTGATTCTGTTTTAAGGCATTTTAAGGCGTAAGGTTTATAGCATATGACGCTTTAACACAAATGCTTTCCTATCTAGGCATTGCATGGGTTCAAACCCAAGGCGCGGGGGGCACTCCATACTCAAGTCCAAACACTAAATGGAGTTGAACACTTGCAACATAACATGCTTATCTAAACCATTTCTGTGACTATTGCGGTCTACTTCCTGGAATGAAGAGGAAATTTAGACGTAAAAACACGCAAAGCCTCCAACGACCTCCGGCTGCCTCTTGCCGCAACGCATGCGTGCGCGTCGACATGTTCACCATGGCGATGCGTACAGGGACGCCTGCGGGCTCGACGTATCGACCCACAGCCACTGTACGGCTATCCCTGTGCGTATCGCGACGGTGAACATGTTGACGCGCACGCATGCGTTGCGGCCGGAGGGCGCCGTACCCCACCCCCCCCCCCCTTCCCCCGCCTTGGGATTGAACCATTGCATGGTATAACGTCATGTGTCGGTGAATGTGCTTAAAATTGAAAACATTTCAGATATTTAATTCATCCGAAGAAGTGGACTGGAATAAAGCCCGAGACCTATGCAAATCAGTAGGCGCTGACCTGCCATTTGGCGAAGATTACTCTCTTCTTCAAAAGCTTCGAAGTGGGTTTGACAAATATAATAGTAGCTATCCACTTTCAGCTTTTTCTTTCGATTATCCAAGTCGTCAATATGATTCCACAAAATCAGTAACCAATGTTTCATATAGCATCAACCGCATCACAGCTCTCTTCATAGCGTTCGAGATCTGCCACGATTTCAACTCGCAGCTCTCTTCACAATCATCGAGACATGGTGCTCTTTTCAACACAGCCTCCAACGTTGGGAGGGAGCAGGAAGGAAACTTTTAAGTATGCTATTCTGAACATGTTAACACTGGGCGGCGCTATCTCAGTTGGTTGGGTGTAGAGATTGTTGGGTGGGTGCATTGGTTTCGATAGGTCCACCTAGGATGTGATATAGCGCAGTCGTCTATGTGTACCTAAAGTGCAAAAAGGAGCGGAAACACAAAACCTGAAGAAGAAAAGGAATGAAAACACTCACCCACTTACGTCGGCAGGAGACCTAGCTCTTGAATCTAAAGGGCTCATCCACCGTATGGAGCACTGGCCACGCCACGCGGAGCCGCAAAACACGCGCGACGTGAGCGGTCTTGAGCCATTTCAGCCGATTTTGTGCCCGCGACTCGAAATCGCTTACATATCTCGTCGTCACTCAGTCCCATTTGGCAGGAAACATATTCAAAAGGGCGCGTGTGCCCTTTAAATCTAATAAGGGAATCCCATGAAATTCCACCAAATATTCTCAACGACTCCTATATAATGTTGTAGGGCTTGAGACGTGGAGCACAGAAGTGTTTTTCGTTTTTTCTACGGACCACTGTGTGGACCAAAAATTCGTTGCGCTCAAAAACTTTATGACGAATGCACTCAGCACCCAAGTGCGGGAGTGTGTTCGCAAGGCCGCGCTAGACGACCTCGTAAGTGTCGTTGAGGTACCTCCCGCCAACCTTAAGGCGCAGCTTGTTAGAAACCGTCTCAATGACAGCGCATGTACTACTCCTTCCTGCATGGTCTGCCCGCACCCTACTCACTACTGTAGAGTCTCGGGTACGGAGTACCTGATAACATGCAGCCAATGCAACGAGGAATACGTGAGACGGGCAGGCCTATTGGGTCAGAGTGAAGGAGCACGCGGATGGACCAGACAAGTGCAAGGTCTCCATGCCTCTGGTGGAACACAGACTGCGAAGTCCTAGTGGCGCAGTTTGGGATAGCGGTGACGACCCTAGCGCGTGCATTCGATATCGCGGCGCGCAAAACCCTGGATGCGTTGTGGATTGCGTTCAAGAATCCCGCGCTCTATAGGAGAGAGGAAGGGGTGGCCGCAATACAGAAGCTGGCCCCATTTGCCGACCTCTACGAGCTTGACGCGGGAGGGCTCCTGCCGGAGTGCTGCTGAGGGGCTGACCCGAGGGGAGAGCTCACTCACCCAGTCGTTCTCCATCCGAGGGTGACCCACCAGCCTTGCTGTTTCCATAAGGTCAGTCGGGTTGCCTTACTCCTATTCGTTTCATTCTCTCACTAACTTTCTAGGCTGCTATAGCTTGAAGTGATTCTTTGACAAGTAATTTCGCAAACTCTTTTTGTTTTTTCCAAGCCCTGAAAAAGGCGGTTACGCCGAAACGTAAGCTGAATAAAGCTCTTATAACAATCTTGGCTCAACAGCCTCAGAATATCCTACACCACTGTTCAACGACATGCTAAGATTCAACGACAGTCGGACATGGAACCTTTCTGAACACTTTTGCGTAAAAGCGGGGCAAGGGTTGGATAGGGGCGGCAGACGGCACAATTTGTAGAGCACCATTCTCACGTTCACTCGATGCCGGCGGCACATGCATGGAGCGATGAGGCAATGTATTCTCTCCGAAGCGGTCCCTACTTGCTTTCCCGCTTTCTGTCTGCGCTGTAGCCGAAGCCAACCTCTATTGGCTAGAGCACAGACGGAACTCCTGCAACGTCAGCAAATCATCGCCGGCGGAAGGAATTATGTAATTGTTGCTGCTGTCGCTCTTAGCGGCGCCGCCAGTGCCCAAAAAGGTCGCAAAAGTGTACTGGCGCGGCACGCCAAAGCTCGCCAACGGTACCTCAGTGTCCAACATGTGGAGCTGGCGATGAATCCGCATTAATAACAAAAAGATGGTTATCCGCGGTTTCCAACCAATGATCTAAGTGGAAGCTTGGTTCTGTCTTACTTGAGAAGTACGGGTTATTCCGATGTTACAATGTCTTAGTTCCAAAATGTTTTAGCAATCCTACACATCCTATGACAGTCCAGTTGGCAACTCAAAACTTCGCCGTTTTCAACATGGCTTAGTAGTTATATATTCTTGCGGCGCACCGGCTTCTTTTGACTCACCTTAAAAAGTTGTAGAGGGCCTTCTGCAACATGAAATTCGAGAATTCAGTATCGTCATCCTACAGCAATGTTAAGCAAACTTTTTCAATTGAAAAATGACAAAGATGTTTTACTGCAAAAGAAGTAAAGAGTCTTGTACAGAAATAGTAAAGACTTGCCTAATCAGTGCAACCATCTGCACGCTTGGCAGTTACTGAATACCAGTATCTTTTTCGTCCTGGGGCCGAATTCATTAACGACTTACCCAACTTAAACGTAGAATTGTAAGCTTGTCAAGCGATATGGTGACCGATAAACCGCGTTATCTGAGCTTTTAACGCGGCTTATCGCTCACCATATCGCTTGATAAGCTTACAATTCTCCGTTAAAGTTAGGTGAGTCGTTGATGAATCCGGCCCCTGGTGAACGTTTGCTGTCGTGGTGCTTTCGGATTAGAGATGTTTGATCAGGAATAATTGTCGTAGCCGGTGCATTATAAAGTAAGCCGACGTAGGCATTTGTGCTTTGCACACGTTTCATTTTCATGCCATTTCATTTTTCGAATCGTTTCAGAAAAATACAGGAAAATAGCAGATTCACCATACGATTTGGGGTTGACATGGTATGGCTTGCATAAGGAAGCCGGCGGCAAATTTAAATACATTAATGGAAAGTTGGCCGTGAAATACCAATTCGCTAAATATGAGGAACTAGAGGAGTGTGTTAGTGTAAGTTTTAAAGTTAAAAAAGGTTTTAAATGTCGCTTTTAAACTCTATGAAATGCTGTAAACACATGCAATTACTACAAATTACAGAGGGATCGAGGATTCCTGCAAAGGAATTTTTTATTCTCCAGCTTCTCCCGTCATAAAACCTCAGCATTGTAGAGAATAGTTGTCAATATTTTTGCTTGTGCCGCTCGAGGTTGTTACGGTGGATCGTTGCTTGCCAGGCCTAACGTTTCGACGCTCCCGTCTTCTTCAGAGGCCTGAACGTGGTGCAACTATTAGATAAGCGATTTACCCCACCAATCGCTATCCCCACTCTAGCGGTTTCGCTTCCTTAGAGAAATCACCCCTGAAAACCCATTCAAAGAGGGATAAACTCACGTTTGATCCACCTATGGAGTGCTTTCGCAACTCTCTGTTAGTACGACTGGGCGAATGAGACTTACTGTGCGGTGCTAGATAGTATAAGATAAAGATAACGCCCTGCACATGCGCGCTTTTTGAATGGGTTTTCAGGGGTGATTTCTCTAAGGAAGCGAAACCGCTAGAGTGGGGATAGCGTTTGGTGGGGTAAATCGCTTATCTAATAGTTGCACCACGTTCAGGCCTCTGAAGAAGACAGGAGCGTCGAAACGTTAGGCCTGGCAAATAAAGATCCACCGTAACAACCTCGAGCGGCACAAACAAAAATATTGACAACTATTTTTTATTTTTGTTTTTGCTTTATTACTATAGCACAAATGCACTTTCGCCTCAGAAACGATGAAATGTCGCTCATCCGAGTTTTAGACAGAGCAGATATGGCCAACTAAAGCAGAAGCGCAGCATTCGCGGGAATGGTTTTGTTTCATGCAGACGTGTGGGACCGGATATCGAATAATGTAGTTTGCAGCCTGCAAACACGAGAAGGAAGGCTTGAGTTTGCTCGATGGGTCCCTCTTTTGCAGACCTCTATAAGAGCGGTGCGAAAATAATGACCGTTTTTAAGCAACTACTTTGAAATACTATAACTCTCTTCAGTGAAAAGCTTTTGAGTTGAAGTAACCACCATAAAAATAAACAAGTTCCGCCAACAAGAAACTTGTTTAAATATTCCAGCACATAAAGGATGGAATCCTGGTTGGGTCGAAATCGGCGATAATCCTTTTTTGCATCGTCTTGGTATCAGAAGCGTTTCTTACGTAGAGAAATGACGATGCTTGCAAAGCGATAGTCTGTAGCAGAAAAGGATAGCGAGAGTGGAGGATGGGCGACAGTTTCATATCCATCTCAGTCAGCCCTTCTGTTATCATCAACCAATGAACAGTGCTGTTCTCGGGCGTTGTCATGGATGCACTTTGTCGAGTTTCTAGAAGTAAAGCGAGCAGCACTCACCCTGCGAAGTAGAGGAGGATTTGAGTCCGCTTGAAGCATGAGCTTTGTGTGTAAGGTAGCACAGTGGGAGCAGGCGCCGGCTCTCGCGTGCACTTGATTCTTGTATCTTTTTTTGAATTTCGTATCCAGACTAACCAAGCACTTTGCTCAAGCGCGAATCTCTAAGATATCGCGATTTTGGAGGCCAAATGATAGAACAACGTGAGTTCACAGTGGAAGGCAGCCGTTGTAGAGCATTTTATTCTGTGGACAATTGTCAACAATGAAATTAAGTGCCAAGTGTGAACTGGAGTAAATCAGTACAATGTGCAATCTATCAACAATTTGTTTGTTCATTCCGAAATCCTGGCGTCTTTGAAGTGACGAGGTTTAGAGACGAGTCGAATGGCATTTGTAGATCTACGACGGCTCATATTGTAAAAGCTGGGACGTATAACGAAAACTAGTCAATGTGAACTGTTTACAGCTGATGCACTTGCGCTCTTTGATATAGTCCTTCCCTCTCTGGTCTTCCCTCTTCTTTGGAGGTAGTGCAATAACTCGACATATACCAGTTGGTCTTTCTTCCACTATTCACAAGAGTACCTTGGGGGGGGGGGGCAGTCGTTCGGTACACCGTACTGCCCGCCGCCCACTTTCCGCCCTGCCGCGCAGCCCTATTTGGACAAGTTTGCTGCGCGCGAAACCGTCGTTAGCTTGCGTGACGTCGTCCAAAAATCTAAAAGCTGGTAGGAGGCGATTGGGAAAAGCATCGCGGGGAACTCTAAAGTAATTTTCTAGTCGGTTCGGTTATGGAGGCAGTTGAGGAAGGGAGAACGTCGCTCTCCTCTCTAGATTCTTCCAATTTTCACCACAACTCTTTAAATTTTCGCCTCAACTAGAGACTATGGGTGACTCCGGTCAGTTCTACATTAGCGGGACCTGAAGAAAGCCTTGGCGCTGCAGCTGAACACTTCTTTCCTCCAAATAAGGTGAACAAGAGCTGTTGTCTTAAGAACGAAATCAGTTCAGGATATAGCTGCAGAGCCAGCGGAAGTGGTTAGAAATGAGATGCCTCCATGTGAAAGCAGGGACCCGGACATCTTGTCCTCGATGCGCCCCTCGCCCCGCCTCTTTCTGCGGCCGGTGTATCCAACAACTCTCCGTCGAGTACCTTCGAGCCATCATCTTATGAATGGCGACGGGTCACTGAAGGATAGCGAAGTTCAAAATGCCAACACCGCATGGAGAGCACAGCTCGATCTGGGCGCCATCGGGGACAGACATAACTTCAACGCCACGCTAACACCTGGCGTCGCGCACGGTGCGCAAGGAAATTGGACGAGTTGTCGCGTTCCGACGGCTTCCGACAGGGCGACTAATGACTCGCGCTAGAGTCTGGCGACGTCGAAGAAGGAAGGAGACAGGAGATGAGGATGAGACAGTGTTCGAGAGAAATCAGACTCTATTTCAAATGAGAAGAGAAATTGTCAAGGATCTGATGAGGGAAAATAGGAACAAGAATGGGACGAGATTACTAACTAGAAGTTTCGGAAGCGAATGTTTGTAGGTTTCTATTGTGGGAGGGAGATGACCACACTAGTCCACAGCTTTTTCCTTAATTCTAACTTTACGCTACACTTGAACGTCACCAACTCACTTGTCATAGTTCACGTGTAATGTCGTTCGCAAGCACCCCTTAGCAAACGCTAAGGATTTCCTTATTTCTCCAATCTACAAGCAGAGGCAGAGGCATTCTACTGCTTCTTTCTTCCTCCAAGCGCCTCTACTAAGACTTCCTTTTCCATTCCATTTGGGGCTCCCTGTAAAAAAAGTGGTCGTGGAGCTCAAACAGTGGTAAAATCTCGTGCTACGTGGCTAACCATGCTTCGAGCGCACGTCCGCGTTTCAGCGCCGCGAAGTCGCATGCGGGTAGCGCGCGGCCTCGCTTTGGAGTTACGTCCTGGAGCCCCAGTAACGTCATACGCTCTTCCTGTTGGGCGAGCTAGAGCGCACAGGTGTGTGCAGGCGACTGTCGACCGCATGGTTCGCGTAGATGAAGGAAAATAGATGGATAAGATACGCCTAGGGTCTTCTGGTAGGAAATTCTATGCTTATCTATGTAAGATTACATGCTTACTCTTATTCTATTGTTCTATGAAGTCGTGCTGATGCTAGGTGACAACATTGGGACGCTGTTTGAAGGATTTGGCAACGATGTCTCTGTCTCTCATCTTTTTCACTGTATTAATAGCTAGCGCTATGGAATGGGCTGTGAACTATGTATTTCATAAGAAACTCCGTGTTTGCGTAAATTCATCCCGATTTGGCACTTGACGTGGATTTCGAGAATCATTTACGCGTTTTCAAAGGGGACGAGTGGATGAAGCTAGACGGATGGAGGCCGAGCGGCCTGACTATGTTCACACTTGTCCTATATGCTACGCCCTGTTTCCAGTTCGTATAAACCGTAGACATGTGTTCTGTTTCTGAATGCATTATAAGTTACTGGAGGGATTCACCGTCACTTGTGAGCCCTGTTGGATGTGCAATCTGCAGATCAGAGATATTTGTGCTTCTTCCTGTTAACTGACCGCACAATGATGTTTCGAGAGAACAACATAGGCCTGAGCGATTACATCAGAAGATTCTCAACAGAGGCCGTCGTCGTTGGAATATCATTGGGATCTGCCAGTACTAATAGCGTGTATAGTGAGAAATCTATTCGACCTTAACGACCTTAGGATTATGCTTCGACAGTGAATACTCTTCATCGCGTTCGGCCGTTCCGTGCTCAGCGGCTAACGATGCGCCACCGAGCGCAGGTCGTCTCAGCGCCGCGACGTCGCATGCGGCTGGCGCGGGGCGTTGGAGATACGTCCTGGAGTCGGGCACCACCACAACCAATGGATGCCCCAGCCGTTCTCGACGCTGTCAAAGAGGGTCAGGAGGTTAATGTACGCTGTTTTGCGAAGAGACGTGGGGCCGAATTCATCAACGACTTACGTGACTTTAACGGTGAATTGTAAGCGAAAAGCTGAGATAACGCGGCTAACCGCCCATCATATCGATTGATAAGGCCTATGTTACACTTCCTCGGGAGCATCCGCGGATGGGCGGAAATCGGGACCCCGCGCCGCGCCACTCGTCGTGGCCCGCCACACTCGCCGTCCGCGGATCGCCGCCGATAGACGACGAGGCAGCTGTTATACTTCCCGCCCGCGGGAGGGCAGCCGTCCGCGGTGCATTGCACAAATATAACAAATGAAGTTTCCCATAGACCACCTCGATCATAGCTAATAGTGGAGTCATTGATTAAATTTGCACTATTAAATGTGTGAAAATTTTCCATGAACTATTTTTATGATGGTGTCCGACGACATCGTCCGACAATGTCGTGAAAGGGTTAATGAATCCGGCCCCAGAAGCAAACTGGCTGGTCGTACGCTCTAAAAATTAAATACTACTCAAACACTTCTTCTCATAAATACTGTAGACCTGATCGCGGACATAGATTAATGGAGCTTGACGAAACTACAAGTTTTTGGATTATCGCTGGACACTATTAGTTCCGTTGACCGAGGACTCTTAGCTGGTCCAAAATGCTTCCGATGTGTTTGGAGCTGAATCGCTCTCGTGCTGAAATCGACATATACGCCTGTATCATCACGCCTGTATGGCGCCGAACTCCGTATTCTCCCCAAAAGTAAACATGCCGCTTTTTCCATCCAAATGCTCCATGACTCTGATGCTAAGGAGTCTTTCCATTTCCCCTATGTAGCCCTCTCTGTCGTCCAACCGAATTATGATCTATATTTTTCGCGTAGAATTATTGTATGACGTGTAGTAATCTTTTCAGCTGGAATTTGTATTCGATAGCGTTTGTTTCACATACTTCTAGCAAGAGTGTTTTGAGAAGAACGCTGCTCCGCGGCTTTATCTTCTCCATCTTAGTAGTACAGTACAGACCGTACGTAAATGTCGTGAGGAGGAGGAGCAGGGCTCTCTCGCAGCTCTTTTGCACTGTCGCCATCTGAAGTCACAAGTTCCGCTCCTCTTCCTACAAGTTTCGAGTTTAGGAAAATGTTGGTCGGTTTTGTTGGCTGTAACTTTTTTGATCATTCTTCTTGTTAATAAATTTGAACACTTGAACTGAGTCTTATTCTCAAACTTAGGAATAGACCGCGTGGCAGAGATTAAAAAGTGGGTACCAACAAGTTCGCTTAGGATCACCCCAGCACTGAATTCACTACAATCCCACTCATTTTATGGCATCAAATAGACCATGACAGGGGCCATGCCAAATTTCAATATTATTGCTTGCGAGTTCAAATATCTGTTTTTTTATAATTGTGTAGTACACATCGGACGATTTTCAACTTAAATCCTCGACCCCATGTTATTGAGTGCGTCACGTATTCAGTGAGCCACCAGACCGCGAATCTTTAGCCGCAAAACAGCGCTACTGCCTAGCTTGAATCGGCGGTGCAGTGCATATAGAGCATCATCAAAAGCACATTCACCGTCGTTGGCAATTTTTCAAACTATTGAATAGCTAGATCTAGCTTCTGCGCTCCACCAACAACGATACTTCAATCAGCGCAAATTTGTTTTCCTAGAAAACTAGCACCGTGAAAATACGGTGCTACTAAACACGTAAAACGGAAGGTGGTTCTGCATTTAGATAATTTTAGGCGATGCTTGGAGCCTATGATGGAGAAGAAATCTTTATGATACCTGTACCTTGTGACGCAACTAATCAATTGTACATCTGCGGAAGAAAGCCTGCGTAGAATACACTTGCATTTGTGTTGTTTCATTAAAGCGTTTGTTTCGCTGTATGAATTGCACTGTGTTCATTCTCAAACCTCGACAAAAACAGGGCAACCACTTCATTGTAGATCGTGGAGAACGATCCACTATTCTCAAGGATGCGCTCCCACCCAGTGGTAAGCGGGACTTCTGTTCTCTGATTTTAGTCATTTTGGTCAAATTTTTTGTGCTTTCTGGTTTGTGCGGAAATGGCCAAAATTGGTGGAGGGCGGCAGCGATACTCATTTTGACGCGTGCGGTCGCGCGCGCGTGCGTCGGCCGGGCGGGGTCCTCGCTGCTCCGCCTGCTTCTAGGAGGAGTTTTACGCTGCCGTTCCGAGGCTGGGCTAGCTGAAGAGCTAGTATGTGTGCAGACGGATGCACTGATAGACAAAACGTGGGTAGAAAACGGCAGAATGACTAAATGTAGTGGCATAATGTGAGACCATAATAGTGTTCATTAATCGAGCAGCATTAAGCCACACCACGATCCTCGTGAAAGTTAAACGAAGAGGAACATCCAAAGACGAAAAAATAATTATAAAATGATAAGGGGTTCTAGAGGGACAAAACTCTGTTTGTAAGTTCAGAGTTGTGTGCTAAAAATTGTAAAATGTTCATTTATTAGATTAGATTAATCATTTGAAGAGTATATACAGTACATTTTGAGTGTTTCCTGCAGCAGATACACCTTCACATTTAGCAAGGCCTATTGTGTATTCAGAGGCCGAGTGCATAAAAAATTAGCGAGCCTATAAAAATTGAATTTGATAATCATTTTTGTGAAAGCTTCAAAACTTTTCTTAATTCATGACAACTTATTGGAACCTCTCTCCACTCACTGGTTCAAAGTTTTAATGTAATGTGCATGACATATTCATACAAAACTATTAATCAGTAGATCTAAGCCTGACAGCTGTTTCACGATTTAGCGATTTCTGAAGATAAAACTATTAATCAGTAGCTCTAAGCTTCTGATGATAAACTGGCAGAATTAAATTTGCAGGTCCAAATAGCAAACAAGATACAATCTGTGAATGATTTTGGGATTTTGGAAACACCAAAAGCCCATGAAAGCTTATTCGTATAGTATGCAAATAAAATGAATCCGATGGCGGTAAAAGCACTCGAACATTAGTAGACAATGTAGTGGAGTAGGTAGCCTCTAAAACTTCACATAAAAATTGGACTCTATGGATGAACGACACTCCTCTTTTCCCTCCAAAAAGACTTTTCACCTTTTAGGTCTCACATATATTTTAGGACACATACCGCTCCTGAGCATTCAGGAATCTCTTACTTCTTACCTTAAGAAGGCATACCCCGTTCCACCATAACCGTGTCGCATTCTATTGCTTTCCTTCTATTGCCTAGACGAGACGGTTCATGGTAGTTCGGGACTTGCCTTCGCGCTGTAGCACGCTGGGCTCATCGTGCAACTCGTACGCATCCCTGTAATAACAAGAGGTACCCCTTGCTGCAGCGCCGCACCCCGACCGCTCGCGTGGCTGCGAGTGAGTATCGTTGCTCGCAGCCAAAATTGGTGAAATACAGAAAACGAAGCTTCACACAAAAACTTATCATAGCATTCCAACAACAAGAATTCAAACAATGTCATGAAATCATGAGTTTCGTCGAAAGAGAACGTTCTGGAGTTATTAAAATTTCAAGACTATGGCGCTTTGTGTGGCTTAAAGTAGAAGTCGCGCCATGCGCTCGCGTTCTTTGTTTGGCTGATGGTGTAAGCGCTAGTGACACGAAGCTTTTCTGAGCGGCTTCATAATTTCGCTTCTTTCTAATTTCGCTAGTAATCCAGACAATCTAAGGCTACGCTCAAAACAATGTTCTGAGACTGAAAAGTGCATAGGTTTATTTAATTATTGATTATCACCTGCATCACCTGTCGTCCCGTTGGTCATGGAATTTCTCGAGCGGGCGCCAACAGCGTCTCCATTCGTCCCTGTCGCGTGCCAGTGTGCTTCAATGGATCCTCCTCGCTCGAGGAACACGAAGAGCGTCATATCGTTCGTCGAGAGCCTACACGAAGTGCGACCAACGCGCTGATGGCGTCCTGAGCCCGAACTCACCAACACGCTACCGCCGGTAACGTTGGCACTAACCGCCACATACCGCGATTCATCGACGCTAGAGCGTCGGGTAAACGCCGCGGTGAAGTACCATTAACGCCCCACTCCTAACATGTGACCCTGTGTTGAGTTGAGTGCGCTACGATTTTGTCGGACGCATGCGCGGCATCCTCCGCGTCCGCGTGAATCACAAGGGCCGGTAATTTTGTGGCAAAGAGTCGGTTAGGTAAATCTGTGGCAGCAACTTGCTGAGTCCTTCGTCGATGTCCGGTGTCTGGTGTTCTCTTGGCATCCAGGAAACCAGTCGGTGACGTTCCTAGTCCAGCGGGTGTCTGTGAAACGCATTACGTGGCCTGCCTACCTAATTTTCAGCACACGAACGACATAGTAATCACACGAAAATTCTCCACCGAAAGGGATGTTCATTAACCCAAGACTGTTTCAAACTGCACTCTGTTTCACTCGCACGGAGCGCGGTGGAGAGAAAGAGTGTGCGATGTGCGCTGGTTGCTTACTTATATTATGCAGTGTCGCCGACGTGTCGACGAAGTATAACATCTGCTTTATTCTACGTCTTTGGATCCAGAGTGCAATCAGAAATGCAGCACTGCGCTCCGAATGCAGACCACGTCCAGGAGGTCACAAAAGAACGAAGAGAGAAACGAAAGGATTTTCATGTAATTTTCAGGCGCAGCTGTGCAGAACTTTCTGTAGGAAACTGTAATTGAACCTGGACTGTTCACGACGTTCAGCGCCTAACCTAGAGAGCGAGAATTGTCCTATCCAAGTTGTTCCTTATTGAGAGGTGTACACGTGAATGTCCACTAAAATTAGGTTAACCAGCGAAAAAGACTGCTTCTCCCAGCTTCACTATGCGTGTTTCATCGTCATCTTAACAACTGGTGGTTGGGTTTGGAGCAAGTGCCAGCAACTTCTCCAGTCGTCGCTATCCCGAGTCAGAGTAGTCAGGCTTAGTAGGTCGTTCGAGGTACATAAATAGCGTAACATTTCTCGTTAGACTTGTCATAGACGGTAGTATATTGAATTTCCAAACGTCCGCGAATCTCAGACTTCGGAACGCTATTAAACACATGCATGAGCTGAAACTGCAGTCTCGCTAAGATGGTTAGAATAATTTTTAGTTCAAGGAAAGTTTGGTCTACCTTTCTTTGAAGTTTTTCGTTATAGTTCACTTGCCGCAGTAAGAGCAGTAATTTTATAGAATTTTTATTTTTTGAAAGATTGGTTTAGTTTTGTTTTGAAGCACAGGAAAAAATTCACTGAATTTCTCTGAGCTCCATTCGCTGTGTCTCCCAGATCTCTCTGCGAAACGTTAGATGAAAAGGAAATAACAAACTAAGTTTTTTACGCCCTGCTGCCAGTGTGGTCAGTTGTGTTGGTAATGTTGTAGCTTCACATGAGCGTGGACGCAGGTTCGACTCCCTGCTGTACTGTTGTTTTTGCATTTTGCGGTTTATTGTAAGCGGGACCCTTTATCCCCCTTTCTAACACATTTTTTAACAAATACACGGTAAAAATGTCTTTTACGTTCACAGAGCTCTTTGAAAGTGGAAAGGTGAAATTTCTCACTTCCATGTTAAGCAAGTCAAAAACTGATCTCAGACTCGTGATCAGCACTCCATGTAACCCCCAGGCACAAATTTGGATTTAGTGACTCTGCCCTTTGTCCTTTATCCTTTGGAGCAATGTATGGTCTAAAATCTCTAACGGATACAGCCTCTCCTAACAGTGATGAAGTCGAAGATACGCATGCTGACTCATGAGAAGTCTCGTTTTTAGAGCGCCATAACTCTGTCCACCTAGAACCTTCGCAGTTCGAGATTACGTCATTTTTGAGAAAGTGGAGAGGTTTAGCGATTCACTGAGGTATCGTAGCTGACGGTAGGCGAAGTTCTATCGGTGTGAACAGCGGTGTCGCAATTTTCGGACTCTTTAAGGACACACTGGCCACGCCACTCAGGGTCCGACACGAAGGGCGTACGCTTTCGCACGCTCCTCGACGCACTATAAACGCTCTTCCTCGCGCAGTCGGCAGTCTTCTGCACGTCGTGTGCGGTCGGGTCACTCCACTCAGAGACTGGTTCGTCGTATTTAGCAGCGCAGTTCCACTTCCATCGACTTTATCATGGCGCAGCACTCCAGATCGACCATGACAGCAGCGCTGCACGGCATAGTAAACGCATTGTCAGGTCAGTCCACCGCCCTCGTGAGAGCAGGCTCTAGGGTAGGAGCCAAGCAGGACTTGCGGCTTGTGCTTGTTGAAATCCGCATGTGACTTGACGGGTCGCAGCCTTAACTCGGAACTAGGAATTGTGACTATCTCATTGGTATTATGTGATGTGTGTTATCTATTTGCGCAGTGTGGTGTTATTCAAGGCTGGAAAAAGGTTTATTGAGATCAAGTTGGAAAGGCCACAAGGAGCCTGTCGGTTCAATTGCATCACATGAATGATGCGAAGATGGTGCAAGTGGTGTGAGGACCAGCGCAGTAGCAATCCGCACTAAAATACATCCGCATTGATGGGAAGCGTGTTTAGTCGTGGCAAAAGGGCAACACTCTTAAATCGCAGTGATAGGCAGGTTTAGAGCAGCGCGCAGGAAAGTGCTCTACTCCGCCGTGCTTGAAGAAGTTCCTTAAAGAAGGTTGTATTCTGTACGTATTCTACTGATGCAGTGTTCTCCTCCAGGGCGACATAACTGAACAGGTTTCCGATTTATTTTGACCATTGCAGCAAGATTACAGCGGTGCGACAGTAACTTCATCGTATCTCATCTCTTCATCGGCTGCTACGCATTACCTCAGTAAATTGCAAACCATCTTCTCTCGTTAAACAAATAACGGAAGTTCGAGCAGCGAATGTTTCAATCGGAATGAATTATTGCATTCCAACTACGCATGCTTTTCATTAGTTAGCAAAACACGTGTAACTTCAGTAGAAGTGTGGAAATCAGTGCCAGCTAAAGCCAGGCCCATGAGGAATTTCGCATGCGCAGACACCACCCTACACCTCTAACCGTAGGGTGCAGCGAAGCAAGGAAAATTTTCATTACCTCATCGAAGTCACAGCTACGTGGTCAGAACCGCAACACGCAGTTCTCAAAAGTCATTGTTATCGATATGACGCAACATTGATACCGTTCGACAGAGCTTGTCAAGCTCATCGAATTCTTCTGTGGCTGTGATAATGTGGGAGAGTACCAGCGCAGAAAACGTCAACCATTAGAGCGAGTAAAGTAGCACAAAAACGACTAGCCAGAGCTATGAGAGTTTAAGCAGTTGTGGGTCTGTGAGCACGCTAGGAAAGGAATCCAAGAAAGATCTGATTTGATTTTCATTGCATGCTGCATAAGAACTCTGATAATATTTCCAGGTTTTATGAACGTCGGAAATGAATCACCCGCGGTTATATCTCGCGATTCAGCTTTGAGACCAATTCACCTTACATAAGGAAAGCATTCCTGGCCTGAACAAATACTGAACCTAATTGTCTACCAACATGAAGCTCCTAAGTAAAGTATTGTCGTTGAGCAGTCTTTCTGTTGTGCAACCTCGAAATGATGGCCGACAAACGCCTTTTATCCGAAAGCAGGTAACGTGCTACAATACCTGTATATAAACAGTTGTTCGAGTCCTCATAACTGGGTAATCTATGAATAATTAGGACACCTCTTTGTAGAAGCATACTGCAGGGAATGGATTGTTCTCGGCCGTTAAGATAAGTTTGGGGAAGAGTCCAGTTCTTCTTTTTTAGTTCTCCCTTTTCAGCGTTTTAGGTGCAGTTACAATAAGCGGGGCTCCCTTAGGCATATGGTATAATCCCGCGGAAGTATCCGCGGAACGGGAATAATCCAGTCGGGACCCAACGCGCGCCCAATAGCCGCAATCCGCAACACCCATTTTCCGCGGATCGTCGGCGGTGATCGGTGGACGGGCTGGTATACTTCCCGTCCGCGGGACGACTCCGCCGACCGACAACCTCCCGCAGTGCATTGCACCGCGGGAGGCTGTCGGTCGGCGTTATCAAAAACGATATCAAAAAAGAAACGTGGTCCAATTCGAAAGCGACCGATTCCGTGAACTTGGAACGTTCCTAGTTCACGGAATGATAAGCGCGCTCCAATGCGATTATCATTCAGTGTCGGTCGCCGGCCGTAGTGGTCGGCGATCGCCTTCCGCGGTGCACTTTCCGTCCGCGGAAGGCGGTATGGTATAGTCCCGTGGGTACTCCCGCGAGACTATACCATACCGCCAAGCCATATAGCGGTTCGCATAAAGAATGAATTAAACGCAATGTTTCCGATGGGACGGTTCAATTTACGATGTTGTATTGCTAGCACTGTTGTTCTTCCACGAGTGGGCTTAAAAATATTCATTAATTACTTGCAATCAATTTAACTTAGTATAAAATAGTATAAAAGAATAAAATCTTTAAAAAAAATCTTTATTAAGTATAAAATCTTTAGCGTTAGAACTCTGCAACTTATTTACACATTTTAAAAATCATTTTATCAATTACTCTAATATTATAAATAACAACTGTAGAACAATTAAAACATATTGGGCTATTAATAATTGTAATATAACACATGAACTATATAATATTAAAAATGATATAATCAAATTATACTCAGCGGATTTTACAGATATGTTCACAAATATACCACATAATGTCATAATAGAAAATATCAAAAATCTTCTGAATATATGTTTTAAAAATGCAGGAAAACATTATATAGCTAGTAATGGGTATAAAACCTTTTATACAGATAATATTAAAGATAACTATAAATACAGATATTATAATATTACAGATATTCTATATTTAGTTAATTATTTACTAATAAACAGTTACTGTATATTTATTAATAAGATATACAAACAAAACATAGGCGTTCCACAAGGCGGAAATTTCAGTCCACTATTAGCAGATCTTACAATGTCGATGTTTGAATATGTATACTCTAAGAATACCATTATAAATGGTAATCAATTATTTAAACCATTCAGATATATGGACGATCTACCTATAATTCATAATTATAATGAAGAATTTATTGACAATACTTTAAATCTAATTTATAAAAATGTAATTGCTTTAAAAAAGACACATGAAAATGAATATAAATGTAATTATTTAGACATGACTATAAAAATTATTGACAACAAAATAATTACTAATTTATATAATAAAACAGATTCTTTTAATTTTAAAGTTAATAGATTCCCACACAGGGATTCGGAAATCTCAATTAATATAAAAAGTAATATTATTTATACAGAAACTTTAAGGATCGCAAAAACATGTTCCCAACTAGAATATTTTAATAATAAAATAAAAGAACTTTATGATATATTTATACATAATGGTTTTAACGAAAATTTTATAGTTAAGAACATATTAAAATGTATTTACAAAACCAACAAATTTTTTATAAATATAACTTAATAGATAATAATGTGAATAATAAAGTGATTAATTTTATTAAAAACATTAAATAATTATTCCAAAATATACTTTACTACTTTTTAAGTTCTATATCCACTCAATTCCTAATATTAATTATATCATGTTTAAACTACTCCAATACACCAACAATCAACACTGAATGCACATTAATCGTAACAATAATATCAATATGTTAATGATATACACAACTGTGTAGTTTCTATTTTGGCATACGCTCACTGTGATCGGTACTGGAGGAAGGAACAAACATACGTGAGTTTAATCAACACTTATTTAGTTTGTAGCATCTCCCCCTCTTCACTGATGAGCCACAGGGGAGGTGCTACAACATAAAATAAGGTTCGTATGAAGAATAATGTGGCGAAACGAACCTTCTTAGGTATTTTTGTTTTCTATTTTAATATTTCTAATATTTAATATTATTTATGTGGAAAATGCAAAAGGAAAATATTATATCTTTAGCTATCCTTCTGTATTTCAGACTTCTTAGAGGGAGTAAATGGAGCCGATCTTTGTGGGATGTTAAATTTCGCGGGTAATTTGGATCGGGAATTGCTCTATAGTAAACTACTATGGTGGAAGTTTCTGGGCTTTTTCTAGTTGCTGCAGGTATTTTTTAACGCAAGGATTCCAAATAGTAGAGCCGTACTCCAAGTTTGGTAAAACATACATTTCATACAATTTGACCAGAAAAGGGGGACCGTTGCACTGTGCATTTCTTAGGATTAAGAAAAGCGGTGATAGTGCCTCTCTTGTAACGGTTTCTATATGCTTGCTAAACATTAAGGAAGAGTCAACCATATTACCCAGAACTCTAACGTATTCGTCCTGTCTTAGTACAAATTTATTGAAACTGTATTTGGGTGATGGAGGAGGCCCTAAATGTAACTGAACTGTTTTACTGAGGTTAACAGGAATTCCTCACAATGATCTCAACAAATGAAGCACTTCATTATGAATCTCACATTGCATAGCTTGATGTAGGTACAAGCACCACTGTGCGAATCATGTTAGAAGCTCATGCGATCGAAAACCAAGCGGGAGATCGTTCTTATCAGCTGCTATATAAATCAGTTGACGAGTATAGGATACTCATTCAACTCGCCAGTCGCCTGATATTTAAACGTCGGAGGACGGTTGCTCATCGTCAAAGTTCCGGTTGCAGCTAATGTAAGTAAACTTTACGCAAACTGCAAACCTTAATGGAGATGTATGCATACCTTGGCTCTAGATCTCCGTCGGGGAAAACTTTGGGGGCGACGGGATACCGGGCTTCACCCCTCCGGGAATGTATCGCACTCACTAATCCCAGTGAGGTCGGAGGCCTCCCTACTCCAAGGTTGGAGGAATTCTGCGGACGGCGAAGGAACGAAGTGAACAAAACGACCCGTTAGCTGTATTTCTCTACAATTCGGAGCTCTTCTATATTTTCGGCTTACTGAAAGCCACTGGAGGCGCTAAGCGGCTCGGAGGGAGGGAGGGTGGTTCAATCCCAATGAGGGGGGCCACTCACGTTGAAACACTACATAGAGATGAATACTTGTAACATACCATGCCTACCTGAACCCCTACTGTGGCTACTGCAGTCTTCCTCTGAAATAAAGGGGAAATTTAGACGAAAAAACGCCGGACGAAAAGACGAGAAAAAGGCGCGTCGACAGGTTCACCGTGGCGATTCGTACAGGGACCGTACAGTGGCCGTGGGTCGATACGTGGAGCCCGCAGGAGTGGGTCGATACGTCGAGCCCACAGACATCCTTGTACGTATCGCCACGGTGAACCTGTCGACGCGCACACATGCGTTCCTGCCCGAGGCCGCCGTGCCTCTCCCCCTCATTGGGATTGAACCGGGAGGGTCTCTTTATATTAAATGGATAACTGCGTTGGTAAGAAGACAAATGTCCAATTCACATCAGAAGTGGTCCAGCTCAGTTTACCACTGGGGTGACACCTCGGTGCTGGCAAAATGTTTAGGTGCTATGGTATTTGGGAGGAAGACAACCTTATTAAAAGGGTCACCAACACGAATCTTTGCTCACCTATGCTGACTCGGAGATGGAATTGATTCTACGGTCGCGGCTCTTCTTACACCGCGCAGCCGCGTACAGGCGCGTCACGTCATAGTAATGAGCCGTAGTCTTCTGCTGTCAGCGCCCTCCCGGCTTAGAGATCGCACGTCGGCGTCCACGTTGACATTCGATCGATCTCTTGCCATCATTTGTGAGTCCGCGATGGCTCTCCTGGGCCAGACGGCGCAAAGCGACTCGGAGGGGGTGACCATGTGAGGCAGTCCTAATAAACATTTTGTACGGTACTAAATTTAGAAAATTTCAGGTAGATTTCTGCATTCTGTCAAAAGCTCACTATGACGGGATAATCCAACATCCTTTTTTAGGTATGCGTCCACTACCTGGATTGTATTACCTGCTCTTGTAATCGTCTTTCTTGCAACGTCCTCACTCGTGGAAAGTAGCCGGTGTCCGCGATTGAATCCGGTCAAGGGTGCAATTACTATAAAAGTCGGAAGTCGCTCTGGAGTCGGAAGCACTGAAAACCCGCCTACAAGCAGCCGAGGAGAAGGTGGAGGCGGCACTGGAATCGGAGGCACTGAAAACCCGCCTACAAGCGACCAAGGTGGTGGAGGTGGCTCTGGAATTGGAGGCACTGAAAACCCTCCTACAAGCGACCAAGGTGGTGGAGGCGGCACTGGAGTCGGAGGCACTGAAAACCCGCCTACCATCAGCCAAGGAGGAGGTGAAGGCGGCTCTGGAGACGGAGGCACTGAAAACCCGCCTACAAGCGACCAAGGTGGTGGAGGCATCACTGGAGTCGGAGGCACTGAAAACCCGCCTACCAGCAGCCAAGGTGGTGGAGGTGGCTCTGGAATCGGAGGCACTGAAAACCCGTCTACAAGCAGCCAAGGAGGAGTTGGAGGGGGCACTGGAGTCGGAGGCACTGAAAACCCGCCTACCAGCAGCCAAGGAGGAGGTGGAGGCGGCTCTGGAGACGGAGGAACTGAACAGCCGCCTACAAGCGGCCAAGGTGGTGGAGGCGGCTCTGGAGACGGAGGAACTGAACAGCCGCCTACCATCAGCCAAGGAGGAGGTGGAGGCGGCACTGGAGTCGGAGGCACTGAAAACCCGCCTACCATCAGCCAAGGAGGAGGTGGAGGCGGCACTGAAGTCGGAGGCACTGAAAACCCGCCTACAAGCGACCAAGGTGGTGGAGGCGGCACTGGAGACGGAGGCACTGAAAACCCGCCTACCATCAGCCAAGGAGGAGGTGGAGGCGGCACTGAAGTCGGAGGCACTGAAAACCCGCCTACAAGCGACCAAGGTGGTGGAGGCGGCACTGGAGACGGAGGCACTGAAAACCCGCCTACAAGCGACCAAGGTGGTGGAGGCGGCTCTGGAGTCGGAGGCACTGAAAACCCGCCTACAAGCGACCAAGGTGGTGGAGGCGGTTCTGGAGTCGGAGACACTGAAAACCCGCCTACAAGCAGCCAAGGAGGAGGTGGAGGCGGCTCTGGAGTCGGAGGCACTGAAAACCCGCCTACAAGCGGCCAAGGAGGAGGTGGAGGCGGCTCTGGAGTCGGAGGCACTGAAAACCCGCCTACAAGCGGTCAAGGAGGAGGTGGAGGCGGCTCTGGAGTCGGAGGCACTGAAAACCCGCCTACAAGCGGCCAAGGTGGTGGAGGCGGCTCTGGAGTCGGAGGCACTGAAAACCCGCCTTCAAGCGGCCAAGGAGGGGGTGGAGGCGGCTCTGGAGTCGGAGGCAATGAAAACCCGCCTACAGGCGTGCAAGGAGGAGGTGGAGATGGCTCTGGAGATGGAGGCACTGGAAACCCGCCTTCAGGTGCCCAATGTGGTCAAGGCGGCTATGGAGACACTGGAAAGCCGGGAGAAGATACGTGGTCTCAATATAATGGAATGGAATACAAGGTGAGTGCATTTAATATTGTTCTCATTCACAAATGTTGAGATCAAAGGCTTCACATCCAGAGGCTAGCCATGCGTGAAAAATTTGTTCTCGCTGTCGCTACTCCGAGGCCCTATCCATTGGTACACATATTTAAGGGAACACATACTTTGGCCTTTGCATTGGCCTATATTGTCTGATGGTCCGCAGCGCTGCAACTGAGAAAGCGAGGCCTCACTTGGCTCTCTTTTCACTCTCCCCGCTACTCATTTTTTCTTATTCCTCAACGATCAGACGGTTTGACTAGCTGGGAAGCATGGGAAATCGGTAGGTCGGAAAAAAATCGGTAAAGTGTTGTATATGGGCAGAACCGCCTCTCCCTGGGTAGTAACAAGCTGCAGGTATCTCTACCCCAATACAACTCTGCGCAGAGTTAGGGGCGAAGGAAGTCGCGTGTTAGCGTCCTGTTGATTCACGTGCTCCACAGCTGACGGGCGCGCGCGGGATGAGGGCTCGTATCGCGACTCAGCTCAGTGCACAGGTGGCGTAGTAGGGAAGAGCTCGGGCTCGTGAACGAGAGGTCAGAGATTTGGATCCCGGAGACTGCGTCTGTTTTGCACTTTTGCAAAATCCATGTTTATCATAAAGGTAATCCACCTAGGGGTATTATAGTGTGTTATAGAGCATGTTTACATATAGCATACCACTCATGCCGTTAACAAAGGTGGTCCAGACAGGGTCACCGATTTCGCTGATTCGGCTGGATAATATAGATACAGGAAGGCACAGGATCACATTCTTAAAATTTCTGCCGGTGACTGCAGGTAGAGACAGAATCGTGAAAAACGGATGTCAGATTCGTGATCAGCACCCCAAATAACCCCCCTTAGACGAAGTTTCAGCGAAATCGGTGGCCCTGCCTGGACCACCCTTGTCTACGGTATGGGTGGCCTCCGACCGAATCGTGAAAAACGGATGTGAGATTCGTGATCAGCACCCCAAATAACCCCCGTGACGAAGTTTCAGTGAAATCGGTGGATTACCTATATGGTAAACATAGATTTTACAAAAGTGCAAAACAACCGCAGTCTGCGGGATCCAAACCCCCGACCCCTCTTCACGAGCTCGAGCTATTCCCTATTACGCCACCTCTGCACTGCGCTGAGTCGCGATACGAGCCCTCATCCCGTCAACTGTGGAGCACGTAAATCAACAAGGCGCCAACACGCGACTTCCGTTGCCCCTAACTCTGCGCAGAGTTGTATTGGTGTCGAGATACCTGCAGCTTGTTACTACCCAGGGAGAGGCGGTTCTGCCCATATACAACACTTTCGCCGTTCCGACCTACCGTTGAGATAGTATCCTGGTGAGGTTGGATCACTGCACCGCCCCCGCTGTGGATGATGCGGCGTATCTCAATTAGGTTAGATCACTAAAACGTCATCGACCGCTATCTCAATTACATGGTGGTAGATTTTGCACATTTGGGCATTGCTGGTGCAATACGAGATGATGACAAGGAATAAGTAGTAAAAACAACTTGCCCTGACAAACTCCAAAACCAAGTTCAGATATGGAAATCCGATACTATGGTAAAGGTGCAAGAACGCGCCGCAGCATGGGAACCAACTCCCCCCCACGTCACGGCCATGAAGCAGCACCTCTACCACTACGCCACCCAGTCCACGGCACCACACGCCGCCGTGATAAGTTCGGACCCTTAACCATTACTCCTCCTCGTTTTCCTCAAGGATTCGACAAAAAATAAAGCATGTTCTGTTACTATTTGGAAAGCGAAGGTTCTTCCTATAGTATTCGTTTTTGTCGTTCTAGCGTACCGTTCAAACAGTTTCCTTGTTAGCGCATCACAAGGTTCTCCGGCATGCAATTTTACATTTTTCCTAAGATTGGACTGTCCTCTCTTTTCGACACTTGCTCTCCACTAAACTAAGCGAGTACCACTCGCTGTGAGCTCGATCTCAAGGCCAGTTTCCTGACACAAATTAAACGGCAAGTGCTACAAAAGGCGTACAACACTTGGCACTGCTAGCCACGCTAAACCAAAACTAAAGGGAGTTCTGGTACTAACAAGTGCTGTAAAAATATGTACTAATCTAGAAATACAGAGTATCCTATAAATGTTGTCACTGTCTTATAGCTCATTTTTAAAAAGCAGAAATACGAAACAGTTCTGATGTTTGCTTACAAGACGTTGATCCATACAAAGCTTTGATGAAAAAATAAAGGTTCACTAGATTTGCAACCTTTTTTGAAGCGTTTCATCATCGCTTTTGTCTCAAGCCGCCTCGAAGCTTAAACCGTTATGGAAAACCAGACGTTCAACCGCTTGCCGGCCGCCAAACGTCTGGTTGGGGCTTCCGGAAACCCGGAGAATAGAACACCCCGAACGCCTTCTTCTCCTCTTTAGACCTTCTCTCATTCATTACAGTACCTTCACTGGACCTCCCTACTGGCCCCCTCTTCACTGGTCCCCCTATCCTTCACCGAACCCCTTACTGGTCCCACCCTCACTAGTCCCCCTTTTATTCATCAATCCTTTTCCGATCCTCCCTCCACTGGACTCTTCCCCCCCCCCATTCACCGATCCCCATTACTGGTTCCTTCCTCAACAGTCCTCCTTCAGCTGGTTCCCTCTTTCACTGGTCAACCTTCCACCGGTCCCCTTCTGTGGACCCCTCCCCCTCCTTCACCAGTTCCCCTTGATTACACCTCCTCCCTTCACCTGGTCTCCTCTTCACTGGTCAACATTCTACCGGTCCTCCTTCACTACCCCTCCCCCTCCTTCACCGGTTCCCCCTTCACTGGATCCCCCCTCATCGGTCCCATTGCTGACCTCACCTTCACTGGTCCCTCCTTTATTGGTCAACCCTTTACCGGTCTCCCTTACTGGAACTCCATCCTTCACGAGTCCCCCATTACTGGTCCCACCTTCACTGGTAACACGTCATCTGAATCCGGAACCCTCGCGAGACATCGTAGACACCTCTCCTCAACCCGAACGTCCTTGGTGGAGAATCGGTGACACGTCTTCTGAACCCAACACCTGTTGGTCCACCTCGCTGACATCTCTTCTAAAGCCGGATGCATGTTGAAGGAGGTGGGGGACATCTCTTCCCAACCCGCACCTCCTTTGCACGACATCGGTGACATGTCGTCTGAACATGGACGCCTGTGGACAACTTCAACAGTTGACAACTGGTGACAACTACAACTCCCCTTCCCATACTATCTCCCAACACACTTCTTCAGTACTTCTTTGCAAACAAACACACACACACGCACTCATGCACAAAAAACGACCGCTCTTGCTTACTCATATACCAGACGTTCAAAGGCCTCCCGGCCGCCAAACGTCTGGTTGGGGCTTCGCCCCAAACCTGAACAATAGAACGCCCCCAACGTCTTCTTCTCCTCTTTAGACCTTCTCTCATTCATTACAGTGAAAAACTGGTTTTGCTATATAGAATGGTATAGCGGAATAGGGCAAATAGGTCCATCACCTTCACTGGACCACCCTTAACTGATCCCTTATCACTGGTTCCCCTTTATTGTCAACCGTTTTCCGGTTCACCCTTCACTGGTCCCCCTTCGTCGGTCCCTACTACTGCTCCCACCTTCACTGGACCTCCCCTTGCTGGTCCCCTCTTTGCTGGTCATCCTATCCTTCACCGATCCCCATCACTGGTCCCACCCTCACTCGTCCCCCTTTCATTCATCAACCCTTTTCCGGTCCCCCTTCACTGGACCCCTTTCCCCCATTCATCGGTTCCTATTACTGATATCTTCCTCACCGATTCCCCTTCACCTGGTTCCCTCTTTCACTGGTTAACCTCCTATCGGTCCCCCCTTCACTGTACCCCTCCCCTCCTTCACCGCTCCACCCTTCACTGGACCACTCTCCCCTCCTTCACCGGTTCCCCCTTCACTGGATCCCCCTTCACCGGTCGCCATTACTGGTCCCTTCCTCACCGGTCCCATCTTCACTGAACCCCTCCCCCTCATTCACCGGTCCCCCTTCACTGGACCTCTCTCCCCTTCTTCACCGGTTCCCCCTTCACTGGATCCCCCTCACCGGTCCCCATTGCTGGTCCCACCTTCACTGGTCCCTCCTTTATTAGTCAACCCTTTACCGCTCCCCCTTACTGGAACCCCATCCTTCACCGGTCACCTTCACTGGTAACACGTCTTCTAAATCCGGAACCCTCGCTCGACATCGGTTCTGAACCCGGACGCCTGTTGAACAACGTCGGTGACATGTGTTCTCAACCTGAACGTGTTTTGCGTGACATCGTTAACACGTTGTGAGAATCCGGAACCCTGGCGCGACATCGGTGACACATCGTCTGAGTCTGGAAGGCCTTTCGCGACATTGGTGACACCTCTTCTGAATCCTGGCACCTGATGAACGACGTCGGTGACATGTCTTCTCAAGTCGGGCCTGCTTTGCCCGACATCAGTCACACGTCGTCTGAATCCGATCACCCATTGAGGGACATCGGTGACACGTCTTCTCAACCTTAACGTTATTTGCGCGACATTGGTGACATGTCGTCTGAACATGGACGCCTGTCGGCAACTACAACTGTTGACAACTGGTGACAACTACAACCCCTTCCCCCCCCCTTCCCTATACTTCCTCCCTACACACTCCTTCAGCACTTCTGTGCAAACAAACACATCCACAAACACACCCACTCATACACAGAAAAACGACAGCTCTCGTAGGATATATAGTAATAGTAGGATCATGAGTTATTAACGATCATATAACTACTCTTGCACCCGGCATTCAATCTAATTTACACATTTTATGCAAACACAATGACATTTGAGTGACCATTACGAGTTGGACTGAAGACACTAGTGCAGGACTTGTATACTCCTAAGTTTTGGTGCCTCTGCATGTTAGGCTCATTGTGATCTTGTGAGCTTGGCGGAATCGCGATTGATGTTAGTCCCGACAGCCCTATGAGCGAACTGCGCGAGACGGGCGACTGACCCGGCAGTCCGAGACTGGCTGCGCCGGGGTGGCTGACCGGCCCTACTACCACTGAAACGGGCAGACCGGAAGACACCGACGGGACGTGGCGGCGGCTATTTAAACCCTTCCCACGCCCCTTGCGGAAGGCCTCGCCTTCTCGTCGGTGCTTGCGACCTTCGAGTCGCGACAAATGTCATAAATCGTAAAATCTCTAAGCCGTATTTACGCTCACCCCTGTTTAGCACCTAGCTGCAGTATACTAGCGGACAACTGTGAGAGATTGATAAGAGGTAGAGTATTATTCTCAGCTTAGATTTTGGGGATCATCAGGGAGTCAGTGTTGTTGTTTTGTTAAGCTAAAGGCCGTTGCTTTCACCCTTTGCCGTCAATGTGCTGTTTGGAGATGGGAGAAATGAGCCTATATTGTGTCATCGATGGAATAACATAAGCCGAAGGCTGGGAACAACCTGTCGCAGTGACCGACTGCGAGAAGTTGCCTGCGACAGTGTTGTGCGGATTGTTGCGCACTCGAGGAATATAATGCATACCCAAGTAAAACTCTGGTCGGGGCACTAAGTAAATAACTCATTGTTAGCAAAAGATGTTGTCATGATGTTTTTATTGTTAGCAAAAGATGTTGTCATGAAGTCTTTCTATTGGATAAAATGTTTGTTTGATTCCGGTCTTGGCGACAACAATCTTACTCTATATGATTCGCTTAATCCGCGATTCACATTATCGGTCAGTGAGAAGCGGCTGAAGCCAAAGCTTGCCTTTAAAATGGCGGCGTATGCCAGCTGGGCTTTCTTTGCTTAATCATGGAATATTGCTGGTAAACTATATCCTCGACGCAAACTATTTACGATGTCTTGAGTGGGCAACGCCTCAGTGTACTAGGAGGAACTATCAAGGGAGGACCAGTTTTTTGAAAGGGTGGACCAGTATTTTGTCTCAATATCGTCCTGCGTGTGTCGGGTTTCTGAAGACGCTCTACAGACGTCGTGTCATGTGTGTCGAGGGGCCGGTCTATAGATACCGGAGCAGTATTTTTGCCGTCGGACATTAAATAGTATTGACGGTCGACAAATACCAATAAATTCAATTGACTGATTTTATTTGTTTCTGCAGACTAACTTCGGATTAGGCCTCTCAAAATCTGTTTCTTGTCAGACAGAATAGCTACTCAGGAACAAACCGCGCACATGCGAAAGAGGGTGGACAGGATTCACAGGAGCAGTTTTGAAGGTTCTGCCCGACCAAATCCGGTCATACTGTTCAACATATATAGCAAAACCAGTTATTCACTGTAATTGGAGTAAGAAGGCCTAAACAAGAAAGGAAGACGGGTGGAGTGTTCTATTCTTGTGGCTTGGCTGAAGCTCTCAAGCAGACGTTTGGCGGCGGTTATGTCGCGAAAGGCCTTTCAGATTCAGGCGACGTGTCACCGATGTCGCGCAAAGCACATTCGGGTTGAGAACACATGTCACCGACATTGTTCAATAGGTGCTCGGTTCAGAAGAGGTGTTACCAGTGAAGGTGGGACCAGTAAATGGGACCGGTGAAGGATGGGGTTCCAGTAAGAGAGACCGGTAAAGGGTTGACCAATAAAGGAGAAACCAGTGAAGGTGGGACCAGCAATGAGGACCGGTGAGGGAGGATCCAGTGAAAGGGGAACCGGTGAAGGAGGACGAGGGGTAGTGAAGGAGGACCGGTAGAATGTTGACCAGTGAAGAGGAGACCAGGTGAAGGGAGGAGCAGTCTAATCAAGGGGAACTGGTGAAGGAGGGGGGAGGGGTCCAGTGAAGGGGACCGGTGGAAGGTTGACAGTGAAGAGGGGACCGGTGAAGGGGACTGGTGAGGAAGGGACCAGTAATGGGGACCGGTGAGGTGGTGGAGGGGTCCACTGAAAGGGGGATCGATAGAAGGTTGACCAGTGAAAGAGGGAACCAAGTGAAGGGAAGACCGGTGAGGAAAGTACGAGTAATGGGGACCGGTGAATGGGGGAAGGGGTACAGTAAAGGGGGACCGGAAAAGGGTTGATGAATAAGAGGGGACCAGTGAGGATGGGACCAGTAGTGGGGATCGGTGAAGGATAGGATGACCAGCGAAGAGGGAACCTGTAAAGGGAGGTCCAGTGAAGGTGGGAGCAGTAGTAAGAACCGACGAAGGGGAAGGTGGACCAGTGAAGGGTGAACCGGAAAAGGGATGACAGTAAAGGGGAACCAGTGATAAGGGACCAGTTAAGAGGGGCCCAGTGATGGTAGTAGACCTGTTTTGCCCTATTCCGCTCTACCATTCTATATAGCAAAACCAGTTTTTTACTGTAATGAATAAGAGAAGGCGTAAAGAAGAGAAGAAGACGTTCGGGGTATTCTATTCTCCGGGTTTGGGCCGAAGCGCCAACCAAATGTTTGGCGGCCGGCAGGCCGTTGAACATCTGGTATCAATATATCGAGAGACCTTGGGGTTGTGGTACAACCCACCGATGAGTTTGGTAGAAGGGCTTCTTTACTCAGCGTCGTCTGGTTTTTTCCGGCACCGGGCGTTGGGATTGTTAACGCGTACGCTATCGAATTTGAGACTTCCAGAGCCTAACACAACCCTAGGTTTAGCCCTGCTAAGGTGTCGGTTTGAGCTCAACAACCCATCCTTGTCTCCATCAGTTGTTTAGCTGACAATTCGTCGCATTGTGTTGATCTTTCATATCCCTTGATTTGTACACTCGCCTTTTTTGACTTCTTATTGACGGTGACACAACTGAGGTTTCTATACGTGTTTCTGACCCAGCACACATACGAAGTGTGATAGAACTAGACACACTGTTGCTTTTGCCTATGAGTAGGTAATACGGTAAATAATAATAACAGTAAAATAATAATACTCCTGTAATTACAATCTTGTGACACTTTGTTAACAACAATGAAGGTCATCAACTTTTCCAGCCACTTGTAGGCGTCCGATGATACCGATGATAATCTTACCACTCCATATATCCGATTATTGCGAATATCAAAACATGCCCAGGCCATTTATAGGTATTTCTAGAACTATCCACGTGTAACATTCCTTGACGCTATAACAGCAAAATTTGAAAAGCAGGTCTACATTAGAGTGCGCCCTTGTGATAGCATTGCAAAAGCCATCAGAGCTGCCCCACGAACAAGTCGTAGACATGTTTATCTTCTGAAGCGAGATTTATCCATGACTTACAGCAATCTAACCGAGACGATACTGCCAAAATTCCTGATAGCGGTAGCTTATCAATCGAAACGGTGAAACATTCCACCATATCGCTTGTTGATAAGCTGTGCTATCAGGAATTTTGGCTGCATTTTCTCCGTTAAATTGTTGTAGTCGTTGATGAATGCGGCTGAGTCGCATCCTAGGTGATTCGTTGAATTTTACTAACCCCTCCGTTATCACATTGCGCCGGAGCCTTTGCTTTCAAATAGTGTAATTTCCTTAATCGTAGGAAAAGCCAGTACAGATTCTCCTGCTAGCACAGCATAAGACGCTTTAACGCGAATACTTTCCTATGTAGGCATTGTATGTTATCACGTTAGAATGTGTTGGTGAATATGTTTAATATTACAAGCATTTCAGGTATTTAATGCGACTGAAGAGGTTAACTGGTATAAGGCCCGCGAGCTTTGCAAATCAGAATGCGCGGACCTGGCTTATGGATTTGACGCCGATGACACTCTTCTTCATTTCCTTCAAAGTGGGTTTGACAAATTCATTAATAGCGACACTTTAGGCTTTTTCGTTCGATTACCCGTGTCATCAATATGAAGCCGCAAAGATCGTAAGCTCTCATCATAGCGTTCGAGAGCTGTCACGACTTCAATTGCATCATAGCTATCTTAACGGTATTCGTGGTTGCTTTTTACGACATAGCCTCCAACGTTGTGGGGAACAGACAGCATATAGCTCCTCAGCTGCAAGGAAACTTTTAATTATGCTACTCTTAACATATTAACATGGGGCGGCGCTCTCTTAATTGGAAAGGTGCAGCGATTTCGATAAGTCCACCTAGTATGTGATAGAGCGCATCCTAGGTGGACCTAAAATACAAAAAACGACAAGTGGAAACATACGGTTTAAAAAAAAAGACGGAAAACACTCACCTACAGACGTCGGCAGGGCCTAGCCGTTGAACTTAAAGGCTCATGCTCCTTATGGCCTATGTTATACCTCGGAGTGAGCGGTGGTATACCGTAGGTGTATCGAATACTGCTACAGCCACTCGGAGCCTTACAACACTCGCGAAATGAGAGGCTTCGGGCCAGTTCAGCCATTTTCATGCCCCGAGGACGGCCGTCGACGAATCGTAAAGGGCCGCATCGCATTGGAGCGCGTTTCTGACACCGAGCTTGAACCTGCATCGCCCATCGACAGCCCTCCGCGGTGCACAACGCAGAAGGCTGCCGTCGCGCAGGCAGAAAGTATAACAACTCCCTCATCGTCCGTCGGCGGCGGTCCGCTGACTGTGGGCGTAGCGGGGACCGGCGATTAACCAGGTGTGGGATCCTAACACGATTCGCGATCATCCACGGACCCTTCCGCGGGACAACAGGGTAGCCGATAAGTATTATGGTTGCGAAAACGTCATGTTTTCAATAATACATGTTGTTTAAAATTGATTATCATTCAATATAACCAACAACGTGTACAGGGTGCGCCAAAATTATAGCGACACCACAAGCGCGAAGAATTTGAACTCCTATTCGCAGCTTCTGGTTTTTCTATGCTTTTATGTTTTTACTGCGCCAATCTGTTTATGCCTATCTCACTCAAGCCAAAAAAGAAATAGTTTTTCAACATGTCGAAACGTTCGTGCCACCATGCTTAAACCATTGGACTTACCGTCAAGGCTTCTCAGCACGCGATATTCACCAGCGTCCTGGAGTTCATTGAAAGATTCTATGTAGATCCATCAGACGCTACAAAGACCTGGGAACCGAGGATGGTTGGTCCGGACGAGGATGACACGTATCTGTGACAACTACGGATAACTTCAGGAAGGTACGTGGACGAATTTGCAGAAACCCAGCGCGCTCGGTCCACTCGGTGGTGAGAAAAGGAAATCAATTAGAACTATTTGGACCTTCTGAAGGGCGAACTGTTACCCTTCGCTAGTCCTCACTTTGGAAACCAGTCCTGGACCTTCCAACAAAACAGAGCTCGAGCTCACAGAGCGAGAATGGCTGGTGCAAAGGAAACTTCTCGGACTTCGTCAGCTTCCACGAGTGGCCAGCCAACTCTTCGGATTTGAATCCGATAGATTACACCGTCCGGGCAGTTCTGGAAGCCAAAGCCTGCGGGAAACCTCACCGCTTAATGGACTTTTTGAAGGAAGCCCTCCAGAAAGCGTGGGATGAGCTCAACGCGCCATAATTGCGTGCCGCCGTCGATGCCTTTCCGAAGTGTCTCAAAGCCTGTATCGACGCCGATGGAGATATATCCGGATCTCAATGTTGTGTATAGCTTACGACAGACTATTGAACATTATTGCATCCTTGGTTTCTCGAAAGTCCTCCATTTTCGCTTTACTCGATTTGAATACCTTGTCGCCATAATTTTGGCGCATCCTGTGGATTGAGTTTGACAAGAATGCTTCGAAGTAACCTCCCTTGGCTTTGACGCAGGCTTCAAGTATTGGTTTCGCTGATTCCACGATTACACGTTGCGCCGTGGGTAGTTGGCATCGATTTCTGCCCAGTTGAAGTTTTTTTTGATTAAGTTTGAGGCGAGGCTGGTACAAGTTGGCGTTGGTCTTCTTCTTCCGCATCTGCTCTAGGTATCCCCATATGATAAAGTCCGGGGGGATTTAAAACCCGGCTGGTAGGTGCCCACTGATCCTTCGGTATTCAGATAAATTGGCCTCCAGATAAGCTATCGTCGCCATCGCTCCATGGCTATGTGCTCAGTCCTGTTGAAAGATCATGTCGGATTTTTTTTCATAAGACTACTTTCTTGAAAACCTCCTCATGGTATGTTTCGTCGTTGATTTTCACGTTTCTTTCCTCGAAGAGCTGCGTCTTCTGGTTTGCTCTGATACCAGTCCACACCATCAGCCCTTTGGGAAGCCACGACTTTGTGATGATCTTCCTTTTCCGAGTATATCCTTGATCGAGTCTGAGGAGCAGGTGATCGTTCTAAGACTTGTGTGCGAGTTCGATCGTGAAAATTTTCCATCCGTCACTGCATATCTTTGACGTGGCGCAATGCGAAATCAGTGAAGCCAAGAGTTAAGCATGCTTAAAAACCAAGGGAGGTCACATTGAAGCATTCTTGTGAAATCCAATTTACATGTTGTTGATTATATGAAAAACAATAAATTTTTAAAAATCTATTATTATTAGTATTATTTAAAATATGCCGTTTTTCGCGACTACAATACTCATTGGCCACCCTGTATACTATAGGCCTTAGGCAAGCTCTCCTGTCGACGCCTGTTGACAAGTGTTGAATATGGTATGATGATATGGTATATATACTGATGATCCTACTATATACAAGCGAGAACGGTCATATGTCTGTGAGTTTTTGTTTGCACAGAAGTGCTGGAGCAGTGTGTTGGGGGAAAATGTGGGGATGTAGGGGGGGGGGGGGGGGGGGTGTAGTTGTGCAACGCGCCTGGCGACCTCGGTAGATGTGCCGAACACGTTGCCCCACGTCCACGGCGAATAAGCGTTGTCGCGAGAGATGAGTTAGGCGTATCGGAGCCGTTGTGTGGAATATGCGAGACCGCTACGGCTAAGATGGCTGAGTTGGCAATCCGAGGTTTGGCAAGCCCCATCTGAGCTCGCCCTGCTCATGAAGTGCAGCAGGCTGTAATGAGTGTAGAGGAGCGACAACGCTCCTATACACTCATTACAGCTTGAGTGATCCTCGAAACGGTGATGGAAGCGGGCCCAAACGTACGGTGCCCTGAAGCCGCGCCCACGCAGCCGCTCGACATGACAATGGAAGTGTAGAAATAGACCCGGTAGGGGCGGCGCACAGCCGGTCCGCCGATCAATATCGTGCGCGGGCAGGCCGGGCCTCGGAAGCGTTTCATCAGGGTCCCGAGCGGATACGGTAGCCCGCGGGAGTTTGAGTTGAAAAAGAGCGAGTTATCGTACAAGAGCAATTGTTCCTGCTCTTGCACCGCCGCCGCAGCCCAAAACTGTGTCGCAGATGTGTGTTGGGCGGTACGCAAAAACTCGCAGCACGGCACCGCTCGGCAGCACATGCGTCCCCACAATATGCTTAAGGATACGCCTGCTGTTCGATCACCGCCTTAAGGTGTTCAGCACCCAGAGAAATTATCGACTCGACGGCGTTTTGAAATGGAATTGATGCGATTTTGATTGCTTTTGAGCCGTCTTCTCAGAAAGTGATCGAGATCAGGCGACTGATAGGCATCAACGTCATTATTTTCTGTCAGCATCTGACCATTTGAACAAGGAAAGTAGAGGTGGAATACACTTTTTCTGGACGCTAGTGGGAGGTGGAAGCTCGTGGTGTGGACCTTAAGTGGGCAGTGAAGCAATATAGAAGGCGAGGGACAAGATTATCTCAAACTTTGTATTCCCGATCTTTATCTTCTGTTTGCACTCAATGATCTAATTATAAACCTTGGTTTTGTCTTGCTTGAGAAGTGCGGCTGATACTTGAACCGTGCATCGCAAATGCAGGTTATCCCAATGCTGAAATGTCTAGATTCGGGAATGTGTCATGTGTCCTATAAATCCTACATGTTCTACGACAGTCTGGCAACACTAAACTTGACCATTTTCAACATGGTCTTGCAACGATTTTTTCTTTTTTTAAGTAATGATTTCTCTTTGTCTTTTTTCACCAATTTTTTTGGTCACTCTGAAACGTTGTGGATGCCTTTCTGCTACGTGAAATCCGAGAGCTTAGCGTCATAATCCTACAGTAATATCGAGCAAACGTTTTCAATTAGGAAAAGACGAATAGTTTTTCCCTCTATAAAAGTGAGTAGTGCTTAACGCCTAGCATAGATATAGTAAAGCCTTATCCAATCAGTGAATCATCTGCACGCATGGCTACTAAATACCAGAATCTTTTCTGTCATAGGGCTTAGAGCTTAGAAATGATTGATCAAGGATAATTGTAGTTGCAGGTGCAATATAAAGTACGCTGACGTAGGCATTTGTGCTTTGACCATCTTTTCGAAAAAATTCTCTGTTTTACACATTTCATTTTCATGTTATTTCATCCTTCGAATCGTTTCAGAAAAATACCAAAAGATGACACTCATACCATTCGATTTGGCGCATACATGGGTTGGCTTGCATAAGGAAAGCGGCGGCCAATGGAAATACGTTGATGGAACGTCGACCATTAAATACGCATACCCTACAAAGGACGATCGAGAGGAGTGTATTAGTGTAAGTTTAAAAAGTTTTAAAAAATTTTAAACGTTTACTGAGGGCGTGGTCATGATGCGTGGCCACGCCCTCAGTACACATTTATATCACTTAGCAGGCTGACATTTACAATAGAATTTTACCATATGATTGGAAAAAATATCAGTTATGGCGTTCGCTCAGTAGTGCTTATTTTAGGTCATCCAATAAATAATCGCTTCTTCAACCTTGGTTTCAATTTTTTTTCAACCTCCAATTTTCCACCAAAACTTTTTCATTTGACCGACAATGCAACCACCGTCATTATCAACGACCTTGTACCATCTAGTGAAAAAATTTTAATACTGAGACGATGAAAATGTTGTGGTTTCTTTGTAAAATATCTCGACATAGCCTTTTGAACATCTTCCAAATTTCCTTTTTGCCACTAACGAAAGTAGAAGGGATCGGAGTAAGTGGTATCCCGAAAGTGCGAGATAGGGTGAGTACGGTGGATGAGGCAGAACCTCACAACTTGAACCATTAATTTTTCGCAGTGTCCGTTTTGCACAGTGCGGTGTTGCACTATCGTGTTGTATTAGGTTGTAACGAGTTAAATGGCACTGGCTCGCGCCATTTTTTGGCGCGTCTTTACGCGTTTGATCAAGAACAAACCGTAACATGTGGCATATCATTTAGAAGCGCAAACTGTGCTCTACCGGTGAGTACCAAATTTTCTATGTAATAATGGAAAAACTTTAGAGTTTTATTGACTTTTTTGCAGATGGACAAAAGGGTAATCCGAGGCATTTACTTGTATGAATTCAAGCTGGGCACTACAGCTAAGGAGGCGGACGAGAAGATCAACGCCGCATTCGGTCAAGGATGTTCCACAATTCGGACGGCGTATCGTTGGTATCAGAAGTTCCGGAATGGAGATGAGAGCTTGGAAGAACATGAAGGTCTGGGAGGCATAGTGATGTTGATGAGGAAAAGCTGAGAGATGTGGTAGAGGAGGATCCACACAAAGGTACCATGGAGATAGCGAAGGTTCTTGGCGTCAGTCACAACACAGCTGCCCGGCATCTGAAGGAAATTGGAAAGACCAAAAAGCTGGAAAGATGGGTGCCTCACGAGCTGTCTGAGGAGCAAAGAAACCGACAATATGAGATCTCGTCCGCACTGCTTCTACGGAACGAAACGGACCCATTCCTTGATCGCATCGTAACCTGTGACGAGAAATGGATAATGTACGACAACAGGCGACGATCGGCACAGTGGGTGGACAGCGATGAGAGCCCCAGGGTTTTTGCGAAGCCGGAATTGCACCAAAAGAAAGTAATGGTGACAGTATGGTGGTGTTCGCTGGGAATTATTCACCACAGCTTCCCCCCTCCCGGTGAATCCATCACGGCAGAGAAGTACTGCATTGAAATTGAAGAAATGATGAAAAAGTTGAAGGATATCCGGCCGGCCTTGGTAAACCGAAGGCGAGTTCTCCTTCTGCACGACAATGCTCGCCCCATGTAGCACGAATGACGTTGCAGAAATTGAATGAGCTGAGCATTGAAACTCTACCACATCCTCCGTTTTCTCCCGACCTCTCCCCAACAGACTACCATTTCTTCGAGCATCTTGGCGACTTCTTGGTAGGGAAAATATTCAAATACCAACAGGATGCCGAAAGTGCCTTCGAAGATTTCGTCAATTCCAGAACTTCTGATTTTTATGCTACTGGGATAAAAAACATGTGTCACGTTGGCAAAGATGTGTAGAACGAGAAGGTTTTTATTTCGATTAATAAGCTTGCCTACAAGCCGAGATATTAACTGTTTAAATTTACAGTGGTTCAGTGCCATTTATTTCGTTACAACCTAATAGAATGACGTCCTTTCTGATGACGATTGCTGAATACTTTTGCACTAAGGCTTGGTTCGCAGTTGTTCATAGTTGTTTGTTCCAGCTGTTCACAGTGATGATCAGCGTCAATAGTTTGTCCAAGTTCAAGCACTTCAAAATTACCAATTCTACGAATATTCCACCAGACACACAGAAGCATCTCTTTGGAATCTAAAGTCGCCTTCGCAGCACTTCTTCATGATTCATTTGGAGAAAGCAACTGGCTTTGCGCTTCGAATTATAATACAAAGACTTTGTGTCGCCATCAACCATTTAAATGTGCTGTCCACGGGCGTTGTCATTGAGTAGGATAATTATTTTGTGTTGGTCAATGCGGGTAAACTCGATGCAATTTTTGATGCATTTTGTCGAGTTTCTAGAAGTAATGTGAGCACGCACCCTGCAAAGTAGACGAGGATTTGAGACTTCTTGATTCATGAGCTTTGTGAGCATGGTAGCACAGTGGAAGGAGGCTCCGGCTCTCGTCTGCACTCGATTCCTGTTCTTTGGTTTGGATTTCCTGTCCAGGTTAAACGAACACTTTGATCAAGTTGGAAGCTCTGAGATATCGCTTTTCGGAGACCATTGTCGAAGACAGCCATTGTAGAGCATTTTATTGTGTGAACTACAATGGAATTCTCTAAAAATGAAATTAAGTGCCAAGCGTGAACGTCTAGACTAAATCAGTAGAAGTGTGCAATCTATCAACAATTTCTTTGAAGTGACGAGGTTTATGCTGGGACATGTCAACTAATCCCGTACCGTGGGTGAGTGCTGACAGACCTCGAGGATATCGCGGATTTTACGTGCATCAAACAGCGCCGGTGGTGTAGGGCAAACATCGCTGCCCGGAAAGCAGAAGATGCGGGTTCGAGTCCCGCCTAGCGCAAGAGTTTTGATCGCAACAAAATGTCCTGTCACAACATATAGCCTCTCCACCAGCCGCTCGTGGCTTAAGCAAATGTGTTAAAACATTGTAAACTAATCAATGTTAGAGCTGACGCACTCGCGCTCATTGCTATAGTCCTCCCCACTCTGGTCTTCCCTCTCCTTTGGGAGGTAGTGCAATCACTCGACATATACCAGTAGGTCTTTCTTCCACTATTCCGCAAGACTACCTTCGTGCTATTATCTTATGAATGGCGACGGGGAACCGTAGTACAGCGTAGTTCGAATTGTTGTTACAGGATGTTTTGTTACGATCAAAACTCTTGCGCCAGGCGGGACTCGAACCCGCATCTTCCGCTTTCCGGGCAGCGATGTTCGCCTTACACCACCGGCGCTGTTTGATCGCACGTAACATCTGCGATATCCTCGAGGTCCGCCAGCACCCACCCGTGATACGGGGATGGGCCGGCCGCTGATATCAGCATGGAACCGGTTAAGCTGAGGGCCTTACTAGTAACAATGCTTGAACACATTTGTTTAAGCCTGGAGCGGCTGATATAGAGGCTATATGTTGTTACAGGATGTTTTGTTACGATCAAAACTCTTGGCCAGGCGGGACTCGAACCCGCATCTTCTGCTTTCCGGGCAACGATGTTCGCCTTACACCACCGGCGCTGTTTGATCGCACGTAACATCCACGATATCCTCGAGGTCCGCCAGCACCCACCCGTGATACGGGGATGCGTAGTTCGAATTGTCGACACCGCATAGAGAGCACATCTCGACCACCACAACAATGGATGCTCCGCCGTTCTCGGCACTGTCAGAGGTGTCAGGCATACCTCCGAGTCGCTCCGAATCGGGAGGGATTAATCGGAGCGGAAATCGCGCCGGGATCCCTCACCTGGTCAATCGCCTACCACGCCCGCCCTCCGCGGACCGACACAGTTGCTGCGATCACAATCGTTGTGCAATGCGCAGCGATTCAGACAATCGCTGTAGAGACTCGGAGGTATGCCAGATGCCAAAGAGGGTCAGCAGGTTAGCGTCCGTAGTTTTGCGAGGAGACTTGGGTGTACTAATTTCACAGTCTTCAGTTGTCAATCCTTTTCCGTCCAACCTAATATTTTCACGAACCAAAAGCTCAAAATTCGTAACGACGTACGACTTTAAAAAGAATCTTTCAGTGTGCTATTCCAGCACCTAGATTATTTGGCCTATCGCTAACAGTGCATGGACTTGACCACTGGTTCGCATTGGGAACTTTCAAATGTTTTGAATCGACATCTTACCTTCTGAAAGACAGCTGCTTACTCTCTAACTCGTACCAGCAGGAGGAATCTGTGGTTTTGCGAAAGACGGCAAGAGAATCGATTAAACAACATTGTTCTTCATCTTTTTCAATAATGATAATCAAACGATACAATTTAGTACAATTTAGACAAATTCGAAGCCTCTTGGCCAAGATTGTTAAATCCTTCACACACTTTTGCGGCAAGGCGGAGGGCGATAGACTCGTAAAGCGCGCCGCTCGCGCACATTCGAGTCTTACCGGCGTAAAACTACAGAAGCACCGTACCCATTCTACTCGGGACCTACTGTTACTATTCGCTTTCCTGCCTTCCGCTTACGCTCCAGCCGATCCCTGCCGCGGTCGGCTGGAACACTGCGGCGGCAAATCTGCATCGAATTAGCGACGCCGGCAATAACTAGATGAATCACCTCCGGCCCAAAATCGTGCCGCAGAAGGAAGTGTGCAGACGCGGCACGGCACCGCACGGCGGCTACCCTTGCGTCCCTACCCTGTTTAAGGATAGGCCTCCTACTGTGACGTAAAAGTTTACGGGGTGGGGTTTAGACTCTCGTTTTAGCTTACATTTCGGCGCATTGGACTTCTTCAGAACCTGTAAAAGTCGCTAACATTTACTTCCTCTACTCCCTCAAGCATCATTTCACCGTACGAGTAGGCGTGGGTAAACAAGCCTGCAGGCACTCAAGTGGTCCCTGTTAGTCCAGAAACCAACTGACAGCTTGTAAGCTCTAACGAGTGAAGACCATGAAGTTTCCCAAAGATTCTCAACGAGGTCTACATGGTTTGTAGGGCATCGGATGAGAATCACAGACCACGGGGTGGTGCAAAGATGGCAAAATCGCTTCAGAGTGGGCTAAAAAGGCAGAAGTGACACCTGGAATGGCCCTGCCGTGCTCAGAACGTGACCTACGAAAGGTTCGAAGCTCAAATTAAAGTGAGATTATAGAAGAATGATAATTTCCACTCATATCTACCGTAGCCTGCCGTGAACGACTGAAAATTTAAAAATTTGTATCATATCCATGATCAGCACCCCAATTAATCTTCGTGGGCGATATTTGGACGATTTTTTCGTCCTTTCCTCAACGTCTGAAGTCCTGAAAGGCAACAGTGCCAGTTATTCTGCATATACTGGCACTGGCTTTCGAGCCCTCTTCCTCTGTTGGCTTACTCCATCTATGGTGTTGTTTAGCTCAAGACTTGTTGTTTTCAATTTTCAGTTAACTTCATCTATGGTTTTGTTTAGCTGGTGATTTTTTTTAAATTCTTGCTTCTCGCAGTGGGTTTAAACTGAGCGGATGTTTCACTCTTCTCTCACATAATTTTTTCAAGCTGGGGGTGCGGTCTAATTATGATTAGCTGTCTTTATATTGTGTCCTTTTCTCTCTAAATATTTTCTTTTCCATTATGAAATCCTTGTTATGCCTCCTGTACTTCGTTCACGGTGTGGAGGCTCCTACATAAATAGCCATCCTGACTTGTCTTTTCCTACTCCCAATACTGGCTATTAACCAGCACTTGGACTGATGTCTTTTTACAAGCCGATTTCATTTCTTTTGCTTCCTGGCCGCCGCCGAGGTGCGTACCAGTATAATGAGGTCTCTGAAAGACGGGACCCGCCTGGGGGTGCGTGCCCTGAGAGATATGGACTAAACACATTACACAATGTTTAACTTGGAATGTTAGCTGGTTCTCGCCCCTACACCGTCTATTTCAGTACTACTATATATACGCGAATTTGTCTCAAATAAATAATTGATTTTAATATCAATATTCCACTATAGTTATTCTTCTATTGAAAAATGCTCTTCTATTAAAGCTCCTCTCAGCAGGTTTCAAGTCTGTGTTGGGGGAGTGAAACATCTGCTATGAAAGCTCCCTTTCTTATTGTTTAGTTGGTCACGAAGGATTCTGTCATTTCGCTCTTTCTTCTATCTAGCCGATTTAATGGGTCCTATCTAATTGTGCTCTCTTCCTTTTCTGATGTTATTTTTGTTTGTTTCGTTTCACCTACTGAAACCTTTTATTCATCACTATTGGGTTTTTTACCTTGGAGTGCTTCCTTTATGGCTGACTGTCTGGTGGTGCACGCCGTCTTGCGGCGTATTAAATAAATAAATAAATAAATAAATATACTCCTTTGCTTACAATACCGCTTCTAATTCGTGAACAATCGATTGCGACAGATTTTCCGTCGCGAACCGTCGCAGTACCATAACTTCGTTTAAGTTTAATTATATGAAAATTAAATTACATCATTAGATTCATCTCCCTCCTACCAATTCAACTACCTGCATGAGCTTTGGAATTGGACACTCTTGACCTAGTTATGGAGCTCGTCCTCTCAAACGTCCGCTAATTGATTTACGACCCCTCCGCGAGCGCCACTCGTCCATCTTTATAGAGCTAAAGAGTTTAATTATGTATCCCACTACAAAATTTCTTTATCAGATCTGTGGTCTGTAGAGCGTGGCCATCATTTTGATAGTAGAGACTGCGAAGTTTACCGAGTTTGAAGTGTTGGCCTGCAGCTGCGTGTTTGGAGAGCAATAACTCTGTCAAGTTTGAATCCTTTCGACTGTGACTAGCTTGTGGGTTTCGTAGCCAGTAAGAATGTCTAGTAGCGCTCTAAAGCATAGAGGACCATATGTCATATGGGGACAGCATCTGACGAGAGATTCCTCAGCGAGGCAGGCGTGGTTCAATGGACGCTCGACATAACCAAACACGACACAACTAGCTTCTTCCACATCTGACAACTTGTTGAAAGCCGGGTTAGGAGGTAAAGAAAGTATCCCGCTGTAGCTAAAATGTACTCTATAGTTACCAAAACGGACGCAGCCTACAGAGCAAATGGAGAGACCCGGAATCGTACCGTCGACCCCTTCCGCAAGTCCGCTTCGCTATCCACTCGGTCATGCATTCCCTTCCGCCAGCACTGCAAATGAATCACTTGAATGTACACAGCAGCTTCATCTAGGAAACGTAAGAGATTATAATTTTACTCTAATCTAACTTTGATTTGAGCTCCAAACCTTTTGTAAGTCAAGTTTTGAGCACGACAGGGCCATTCCAGGTGTCACTTTTACCTGTTCAGCCCGCACTGAAGCGATATCGTTCTTTGCCATTTTTGGATCACCCAGTGCTTGTTCTGTGATCCTCGTCTGATGCCCTTCAAGGCCATATAGGTCTCGTTGAGAATCTTTGAGGGAAGTTCATGGGCTTCCCTTGTAAGAACTAAATACTCCTCAAACACTCCTACTCATAAATGCTGTAAGTCTGGTCGTGAACATAGATTAATGGAGCTCGACGAAACTACAACTTCTTGGATTACCACTAGACACCATTCCTTCCGTTGACCGCCGAGGACTCTTAGCTGCTCCAGAATGCTTCCAATGAATGGGGAGCTGTTGTATCGCTGTCGTGGGAAAATCGACATGAACGCCTGCAAAGCCGCGCCTGTATGGCGCCGAAATCTGTATCCTCCCTAAAAGGTCAACATGTTGCTTTCTCCATCCAAATGCTCCATGACTCTGATGCTAGCGGGTCGTTCCATCTTCCCTATGTAGCCCTCCCACTCATTATATGGCATCAAATACACCATGACAGGGGTCATGCCAAATTTCAACATTATTGCTTGAGAGTTCAAATATCCTATCCTATATATAAAGGTGTTAGCGGTTGTTCGTTCGTTTGTCTGCTCATCCGTCTGGCCTTTCCTAAAAGTCGAATAGCAGGCGTCAGTGTTCAGACAAGGTGCCACCAACGCCGTGTCGAGACCGTCAGAAGAAGTGTCACCGATGTCACGCAAAGGGCGTTCGAGTTCAAAAGACATACCTCCGACGTTGCTCAACAGGCGTTTGGATTTAGAAGATGTGTTACCGACGTCGTGCAACAAGCGCTCGGTTTCAAAAGGCATGTCGCAATGTCGGGTAATTGGGTTCAGAAAAGGTGTCAACAATGTCGCGTAACGAATGTCTGGGGTCAGAAGGCATGTCATCGATGCCATGCGAGGGGTGTCTGGGCTCGGAAGAGGTACTACGGATTTCATGCAAGGGGTACTACGGATTTCATGCAAGGGTTACTACGGATTTCATGCAAGGGGTACTACGGATTTCATGCAAGGGGTACTACGGATTTCATGCAAGGGGTATCTCGGTTTAGAAGAGGTGTCACCTATGTCGCGCAAAGGGTGTCTGGATTCCGAACACGTGTAATGGGAGACCACTAAAGAGGAGACCAGTAAGAGGAAGTCCAGTTACGGGTGGGAGGACCAGCGAAGCGACGACGTGGGGTGGGGTATGAGTAGAACCTTTAATGGGACTCAGTGAAGGGGGACCAATAAAGAGTACCTCTAAGATGAGGGTTGGGGGGGGGGAGCGAACGGGAATCAGTGAAGTGGGAAAGTTCTTTGAAGAAGGAACCGGTAAAAGGGAACCATTAAAGGAGGACCAGTGAAGAGGGAACCAGTGCAGGTAGGACCAGTAATGGCGGCCAGTGAAGGGGAGGGACCAGTAAAAGGGATCAGTGAAGGTGAGACCAGTAATGGGGAGCTATGAAGGGGGGGGGGGGAAAGGGGCAGTAAAGGAGGGACCATTAATGGGGACCAGTGAAGGTGACAATAAAGGGTACCACTTAGGTGAGGGGAGGCATTAAGAGGTGGCAAAAAGAGGGGACAAATGGGAACCAGTGAAGTGGGGAGTCCTGTGAAAGGGGAGGGGGACCGGTAAAGGGAGAACCAGTGAAGGTGAACCAGTGATAGGAAAGGGATCAGTGGAAGGAACCTGTAAGTGCGGACCAGTATTTCTTCTCACTATCGTCCAACGTGTATGACAGCAGCGTCGTACAACGTTGTCTAGATCAAGAGATGTGCCACAGATCAAACATTGCGAAGCATGCGTTGGATTTTCAAGTGACCTTTGAAAGGCGGCGAGCGTGTGCTTGTACATGCCTCTCACTCTCACTACTGACTGATGCTCACTACATTTTTGTTCCTGTCTCTGGCTGCACATGGGTAAGGGGGTATTGTGTATTGTCGGGGGGTGGGGGTGGGGGTGGGGGTAAGGAGAATGACTTCAGGAATCGGAGGATTATTGTTGTCGTCGGATATTTAGCGGTATAGAGTTCTCACAAGATTATCACAATCTGTTCCTTACCACGTAGAGGATGTCTACTTCGGAGAATAGGTCGGCGTAGGTGCGATAAGGGATGGATAAGCTTCATAGGAGCAATTTTCAAGATTGTGCCCTACCGTCCCGCTTTCCTCTAGGACCAGTTTTTCACTGTAACGCGAGTAAGAAGGCCTAGACGGGGTGTTCTATTCTCAGGGTTTGGAGGTGAAGCCCCCAACCAGACGTTGGCGGCCGTTAGGCCACTGAACGTCTGGTGTTTTTATAGGTGTGTAGTACCCAACGGACGGTTTCACAACTCTAATCCTCGACGTCATGTCATTGAGTCCGTCACGTATTCATTGAGCCACCGGAGCGCGAATTCTTAGCCGCAAAATAGCGCTACATTCTCGTTTGAATCGGCGACAGCTTTGCTAGATGGTGTCAAGGTCGAGATTTTTACACTTCATCAGTTCTGAAGCGGAGGTGCACTTGTTCTGATATTCAAGACAACTGTGTCCCAAGGATGAGAAGAAGAGCAATATCGAGCAGAGCATAAAGAGTACCGTAAAAAGCACCTTCACCGTCGTTGACAATTTTTCAAACCATTGAATAGCTAAATCTAGCCTCTGCACTCTACCAACAATAATACGTCAACCAGCGCAAATATGTTTTCCTAGAAAACTAGCACCGTGCTGTTTACTGAAGTACGTAAAACGGAAGTCCGGCGCTTGATTGGTTCTGCATTTAAATAATTTTAGGCGATGCTTGGACCTTTTGGAGGAGGAAACATCATTATGATACATTTACCTTGTGACGCAACTAGGCAATTGTACAGCTGCGAAAGAAAGCCTATGTAGAATACATTTGCATTTGTGTCGTTTCATTAAAGCGTTTGTTTCGCTGTATGAATTGCACTGTCTTCATCCCCAAACCTCGAGAAAAAACAGGGCAACAACTTCATTGCAGAACGTGGAGAACGATCCACTATTCTCAAGGATGCTCTCCCGCACAGGGTTGAGCGGGACCGCTGTTCTCCGATTTTCTGTTCATTTTGGTCAAATTTTTAGTGATTTCTGGTTTGTGGGGAAATGGCCAAAATTGGTGAAATACAGAAAATGAAGCTTCACACAAACATTTATCACAGCATTCCAACAACAAGAACTCAAACAATGTCATGAAATTATGAGTTTCGTCGAAAGAGAATGTAACGCAGTTTATTTATTTATTTATTTATTTATTGTTTATTTTGACTAACATAAACAATGGCAAGCATAGGCAAACGGCGGATGATGTCAGATAGTGGTTGGTTCTTGCAAAAAGCGATAGAGATAATAAGGAAAATAAGAGAAAGCAAAGAAAAATAGGAGTGAAAAACTGAGAGAAGGTGGGAAAGAAGGTTGCTGCGAGATTGTGAACATGAGTGAGTCGTGACAGAAAACGTGCAAGCTTGACTGGAGCACATGACAATGTCTTGACAGAGGCGAGCTGAGCATGGTTATGTACATTAGCAGATGCCTCACGATACTACTATCAGTAGGCAAGAAGTACAAACTAACTTTGGAGCGGGCTCTGTATCTCAAAGGCCTCTGTGAACTGGCACGCACCCCGAAGACTGCCTTGAGAGGTCGTGAACATCTAATAGCATTCTGCTAAATGCCCACAAACAGCGTCATGGTGCGATCAAGTGCATAGTAATTTTCTATTGGCACACTCAATGTAGCACACGCAGCGCATGAGGGTAGCCAGTAAGGTGATCGGGAAGGTGGCTTTTGTAAAACAGAGAGTGGATGAACGGCGCCTATAGGCAAATCCATCGACTACGCATTGGGAGGCCTCGGTCGAAAAACAGAAATACTCCTGAAATCCCATGTATTGTTACAACGTAATGTGCACGACAACACGGTACGTAGACTAATTCCGGTTAACTACTCGACGACTGATCTTTCTAGAACCGTTTGTACATCTTTATAAGGCGCTGGAAAGGAATTGCTATACCTTCATCGCTCGTCACCCTACCTGCTCTGGATTCGCCTTACCGAGGACAGCCCACCGACGGCCACCGACGCAGTCGACCCAAGGACAGCCCACAGACTGCCATGGAGATACTCAAAACAAGCGGACAACCAGCGAGGAACCAGCGCGGACCCGCAAACGAGATCGACAACAAGAGGAGAGAATTACCAATTGGCAGAAACAGGGGTTTTTGTAGTGCAATAAAGATTTCACAGGTCGCTACGCCACGCAGGATCCAAGCCCTGGTCGCCTGTCTGCAGGCGGCGCCCAAAGACGTTGCACTACCACCGACAGTGGCGCGCTCCAATGCACGCGCACAACGTGTACGTGTAACGGATGCGCATAATAGAGCTGCCATACGTAGACAATGGACCATCTATTAGGTCAGCGCTCTGAGTTGCTGAACTAGACGAGTTTGGATTGCCTGGGATTTTCCATGTATGAATAAGTCAGGGCGCAGACTATTCCACCCCGCCGTACCAGGAAGAAGCGCTCATAGTTAGACGTATGGTGTTTATCCGGCCGAATACGGAATAGCTGACCAGTCTGCCAACACTGGCCGCCGGTTCAAAAAGGTCGCAGATATTAAGGCAAATCTCATCCGTGGTCAAATTGCACATTAAAGTGAAGTCGTATATTTTGCGTCTGAACTCAAGAGAGTCAGCGTTAAGTCTGGAAAACGTTCTACTTAAGAAAGATTAGGTAAACTACAGCGACAAAAACAACGATATGTGAAGCTTTCTTGGACTTTCATACTTCTTTTGTAAGAGAGATATGGAAGTAGAGTATTCAAGTAATGGCCTTACGTAGAGAACGAAAATTTGGAGAAGCATAGCAGGATCTCGCATTTTGAATTCTGTAAGAACAAAGTTTAAACACTTGAGGGCACCTCTTACTTTTTTTGGATGTTGCTATCGAAATTGAGGTGATCATATACAACCCCAAATCGCGTATTTGGTCAACAGAATTCAACGCTGTTCCTCGTAAAGAGAAGGAAAAATTCGAATGCCTCGTCCTAGTTTTATGACAGCAGTTTTTTGCACGGATATATCTAAGTCCCACATTGCTGACCACTGTTCGACAGAATTTATTGCATCTTGAAGCTTTTAGCAATTGTTTGCTGTAAATATTTTGGTGTCGTCGGCATGCGTACTACATATGCAGTCGGGTGGAAGGACGCACGGCAAATCATTAATGAAATTACGAACAAAAGTGGTCCCAAACAGGTCTTCTGGGGAACGCCACCTAGTGAGTAATAGAATGGAGAAGTGCTAGCATTTCATACAGCAGACTGTACTCGGTCATTGAGGAAAGAGTGGAAAATTTTCAACAGCTGCCCTTAATTTCGCATGAAGAGAGCTTTCTTACAAGTAAAGGTATGAAAATTGAGTCGAAGGCTTTTGCAGTCGAAGGTTCAGTTAAGGTAGCAAACAGAGACGTAATTTCTCTTGTCGAGCTCTCTGTGTCAGAACGGAACAGTAGAAAGTAGAGCGGATGTTGTTGACTTCTGTTAAAAAAACCATGCTGTGCCTTTTGGAGGAGGTTATTGATCTTAAGATGCTCAGTAATTTTTTGCAGTTCCATAACCTTACTGGTTGAGCTTGTAAGACATATGGGCCGGTAATTGACAACCTCGTTTTTGCTCCCTTTTTGTGAACAGGACGTACAAAACCAACCTTCCAAAGAACATCATTTTGATGTAAAAATCTATATGGTATGTTATCTGGAGATGTGGAAAAAAAATATATGGTATGTCATCTGGCGATGTGGAAACTCTGTTAGGTAGTTTCCGTAGTACGCTGTAAACTGTTTCTTTAGTGATGTCAACCCAGTTCAGCTCACCGTCAGTCATGGAGGGCAGATAGGTTCCGGTATCGCGGGATGTTTATAAACTGATTTGAAGTAGTCAGCAAAGAGCCTACACTTATCGCTATCATCTCTAATCAAAATACTACCCGCAACCAAGCATGGTGTCGTCTCTTCTAATTTTAATTTCTTCTTGCAAAAACTGAAAAATTGCTTAGCATTTCTACAACGAGTTATACTTTTTCCTCAGTTATTTGATAGCTAGCAATGGCCCGCTTAAGCTTACGCAAGAACATCATATATCTTGGGTCCCTAACAGACGAGGTAGAGTAGTAAAGCTAATCAAATTTGGATTTGAGACCAGTATTTTTCTTGGATATCTATTATGAGTATGACGGCGCTGCACGAAAAGCACATATTTTGCAACAAGGTTGTGAATTATCTTAGGAAAGTTCTTGTACAAAGCGTTGACATCAGGTGAACAAGTGTACTACTTCAACCCAGTCTATTTCGGCTAACGAAGAAATTATCCAATCACAGTCGCCCTTGGAAATGCTTCTAATTAGTGTGAACCCCTTAGTGGCTGTTGCTTTGTTTCACGAATTTTGAACGTAATGGAACTGTGCTATGATGTTCTGAATGGTGGAAGGACGTGAACTGCTTCAATTATGGTGGGCAGGGACACTAAAAGTATATCGGTAGATTTAGACCATAAGTGGGTTATACACCAACTGCTTCAGGTTCAGCGATGTGGCAAAATCTATAAAAAGAAATGAAGAAATTGTCGAAATATTTTCTCTAGGCGACATGTCGCACAGGTCAATTGTTGGGGAATTGAAATCGCCTAATATAAGAATGTGACCACTCCATTCATTATAGATGCTGTGAAGAAAGTCAGTGAATACCGCAAATGCAGTTGAAGTACAGAAGAGGCTACGGTAACCAAGCAATAACAACGCACTACCATGTTCAGTTTCAACACTAAGAGCTACTGATTGAATTTCGCTGTGAAAGTCTTTCTGTGTCACTAGATTGTAGGTGAGATGCTTGTTAATTAATGATAGAACGCCACCTCCTACTCTATCACTTTGGCGATCACAGCGATATACCGCATATTAGAGTTACAACATAGAATGGCATTACGAACAGTGTTCGGTTTGCACCAACCTTCAGTTATGAAAATACCATTAGGGGATTGACGCATGATAAAGTTTGAATTCTGAATTTTATTCACAATCGATCTCGCACTGAGCAGAAGAAACTCATGAGACGAAGTGCAAGAGCGGTTTCGGGCACATATGGATCTGGTATTATCTAACCCATTGGCCTATCTTTTATCATATTGCTGGAAAGGCGAGGAAAGCGAGAGAGAAGCTGAAACAGATACCGAACAGGGAGAGTGGGCCCGGTTCTTACGATTTTCTGACAACTCACAGTCAGTGTTCAGCTTATGAATGGCTAAGTTTCTTACTACGTGTACAAGCTTACCTTCCTCGGTATTCATTGAACCTGGTGCCGGATTCATCAACGACTTATGTAACTTTAACGGAGGATTGTAAGCTCATCAAGCGATATGGTGAGCGATAAGCCGCGTTTTCGCTCGCTCAAAGCTCAGATAACGCGGCTTATCGCTCAACATATCGCTTGATAAGCTTACAATTCTTCGTTAAAGTTACGTAAGCCGTTGATGAATCCGGTCTCTGCTTTTCTTCTCAGTAGGCGGTCATATTCAAGCTCTTTTCTCGTTTAATCACGTACCGCGTACGAGTGTACGAAGTCCTTCGTGAGTGATTGTCTTCCAGCTCTCATGTGCTCCAGCAATATATCCCTTAGCTCTTGACTACCTATAGGTAGTGCTACTAGCGTCCCGTCCGCGATGTAGGAAATTCACGGGACGGTTATGGGACGCGGCTGAGACGCAACGAGTGTCTGAGTAGACATATCTTAATTATGCGAGGTCGAGCACGGTTTACAGCTTTTCGAGCTACAGGATGTCTATGGAAAAAGATTCTCCCGTTATTTAGTTGATCTGTTCGTCTACAGAAGACTCAATTACTTCCTCAATAGTTTTTTTACTAAAAGCCTGTGTGGCAGCATCGGATATCTGCTCGCCGATGCCGAACCATGTTACTCGGCATGCCTTTGCGTCCACGACCTTCGTGTCAGACTTAATCTTCACAAGCGTGCTGTATAAAGCCGATCTCGGATCTGAGTGTTGACGCGAGTCCGAGATGAATTGTTCCTCTAACGCATCAAGCCTTTTAATTATGCTTTCTTTGGAGTCCTGTAACTTTAGAAAAAAATCAAAAGGCTTGTCAAACCTTTCGAGATGGTCGTCCCATCGTTTAAGAAGCTTTTCTAGCTAAGCAGGTGCTTCATCGGAGAATCCTTTTTTTCCGTACCATGCTGTTAATCAAGGACGAGCAAAGCGAAATCATGAGCAGCAGTAAGAAGAGCGTACCGGCCGCAGTGACCTTAGTATGCGAGAATCTGAGTTATTAAAATCACAAGACTATGGCTCTTTAGGTGGTTCCAAGTAGAAATTGCACCATGCGCTCATCGAGTGTATCGCTTTCTTTGTTTGGCTAAGCGCTAGTGATACTAAGTTCCTCCATAGCGGCTTCATAATTTGGCTTCTCTCTAATTTACCATTTATGTGAACCACTTAAGGTTACGCTCAAAACAATGTGCCAAGACTAAAAAGCAAGTGTCTAAGTTACATTTATGTAATTATCGACTGTCACTTGTATATCCTGCTGTGAGCCGAGTTAGCCTAGTGGTTAGTAGTGTAGTTTCATGCACAAACGGTCCCAGGTTCGACTCCGGGCTCCGGCACGCCATGCCCTGCAAAAAAATTGGAAAAATGGCAACGGTTCCAGCGTCAGGCCAGGTTGACAGGCCGGGTGATGGAGAAACCTCGTCACAAAACCATGATCACAAGTCGCAATAGAATCAGTGTAAAGACTAGGACGTCACCCGGAAGTGGCGCACAGAAGCCCCGCCCGAGTTCTGTGGTTAGTATGCGAGGGATACCGAGGGCCGAACGACCTCGGCTAAAGAAGTTAGTTCGACTGGGGACTCTGAATGTGGGAACGCTGACCGGAAGATCTAGGGAAGTGGGTGACCCGATGAAGCGCGGAAGGATTCAAGTCCTGTGTGTGCAGGAAACGCGATGGAAAGGGGCGAAAGCCAGGGAGATCGGAGAAAAGCTGTCCTACAACGGAGAGGACACCAAGAGGAACGGGGTAGGGATAGCTGTTGCGGAGTCTCTCAAGGATTCAGTAGCGGCTGTCCAAAGAATAAACGACCGCATCATGTCACTGCGGCTGGACACGAGGGAGGGTTACTGGACAATCATGTCTGTCTAATCTCCGCAGACCGGATGCTCCGAGCACGACAAGGATGACTTCTACCTCTCGCTCGAGGAAGCCATAAGGTCCGTACCAGAAGGCGACTACCTCTCCATAGCAGGGGACATGAACGGGAATTTGGGGAGTGGCAGAAGAGGAGTGGAAAGGGTTCATGGAGGTAAGTGATCGGCTTGATAAACCCGGATGGAGAACGAATTCTAGATCTGCTATCGCCCACGACCTGGCTGTCTGTAGCACCTTCTTCGCGAAGAGGGAGACCCAGAAGGTGACCTTTGCTAGCGGAGGAAGAAGGACGGAAGTCGTCCACATCCTGGTTTGAAGGGGCTGCCCTGAAAACAGTCCGGGATGTGAAGGTCATTCCGGGAAAAGACGTGGCATCACAGCATAGACCCTTGGTAGCCAACTTTAGCAAACCTCTACTCACCAGGCCCAAAGTGAGGACGGAACCCAGGATCCGATGGTGGAGACTGCGGGGTTCAGAGCGGAACGAGCTACGAAGGGCAGTGCTCGAGGCAGGACTTCCAGATCCAGCTGGTCCTGTGAATGAGACATGGAGGAGGGTATCTTGCTGTCCCGTTGCTCATCGATTTTCTCGATGGCGGGAGCCAACAGTGTCTCCATTCGTCTCCGTCGCGTGCCATAGTGCTTCAGTGGATCGTCTTCGCTCGAGGGACACGAAGAGCGTCATATCGTTTGTCGAGGGTCTAGTGCCACCAACGCGCTGATGGCGTCCTGAGGCCAGACTCACCAACACGTTACCGGCCGGCAACGTTGGGGCTAACCGCCACATACTGCGATTCATCAACGCTAGAGCGTCGGGTAAACGATGCGGTGAAGTACCAGTAGCGCCCTACTCCTAACATCTGACCCACTGTTGAGCTGAGCGCGCTACGAAGTGTACTCGCACTACATCCTTACACATATGTTATATTTTGGACCCGTCGCCGACAACCTGTCGCCAACAGCGCAGGAGCCCCGGTGTGAACAGAGCACACGTGCACTCTGCCGAGCGGCGCGCGAGAGAAAGAGGGTGCGATGTGCGCGGGTTGCTGCGCACTTATATTATGCAGCGCCGCCGACCTGCCGCCAAGGTATAACGTCTGCATTATCCTACGTTTTGGGACCCAGGGTGAAGTCAGAGATGCGATGATGCTTTTTGAATACAGATCATTTCCAGGAGGTCACAAAAGAACAGAGAAATGAGAATATTTTCATATGATTTTCGGGAGCAGCTGTGCTGTATAAAGCTGTCATTAAACCTAGACTGTACACAACCTTTAGCTCTTAACCTAGAGGCGGTGAATTATCCTATCCAAGTTATTCTTTATTAGAAGGTGCACACGTGAATGCCCACTAAAATTAATTTGACCAGCGAAAAAGACGCTTCTGCGAGCTTCATTCTGCGTGTTTCATCGTCATTTTAGCGAATGGTGGTTGGGTTTGGAGCGGGTGCCAGCAACTTCTCCACCCGTCGCTATCCCGAGTCAGAGTAGCCTAGTTGGTCGTTCGAGGTATACAAAGAGCATAACATTTCTCGTTAGACTTAGCGTAGACGGTAGCACATTGAATTCCCAAACATACGCGAATCTCAGACTTCGGAGCCCTGCATGAGCTGGAACTACAGACTCACTATGATGGTTAGGATAACTTTTAGTTGACTGAAAGTTTGGTATAACTTTTTCGCTTTTTTCATTATATTCAGCAGCCGCAGTAAGAATCTTTGTTAAATCTTCTTTTTTTGAGGAAAAGTATTAGTCTAATTTTGTTTTAAAGCGCAGCAAAAAATTCAGTGAATTTCTCTGAGCTCTATTAGCTGTGTCTCTCAGATCTCTGTGAACTGTACACGTTGCATATCTATTTTGTTTTTGTGAAAACAGAAATTGGATAATAAGGATAAAGGATAAAGGACGGCGTTACTCAATCCCTTTTGGGATGCGCCAGCGCATTCTACTTCTACGGGATGTCGTGGAGGCGACATGAATGCGTATTTGGCCATACAATGACTTGCGGTGGCCAGCCGATGAACAAGTCAGCGCTCTATCCTTCCCAGACAAGTCTGGTACCAATTCACCGACCCCGGAGGGATGGAAGGCTTGGTTGGCCTGGGCGGGAAATCCGAACCAGAAACCTGGTATCGGGTGCACGCGACAGTCGCGCCTCCTCCCACTGCGCTACACGTGCCCTGAAAACAGAAATTATTGTTATTTATTTATTTATTGACGATGTGCATGAAGGCCGAAACGCCATCATCAAATAAATGATCAGATGGAGCGTCGTTATTTATTTATTTATTTATTTATTCATTTATTTATTTACTCAGTCTACATTATTTTGTGGGCGCGTATAGCGCAGTCGGAGGAGACGCGACTGCCGCGTGCACCCGATACCAGGTTCCTGGTTCGGATTTCCCGCCCAGGCCAACTAAGCCTTCCATCCCTCCGGGGTCGGTGAATTGGTACCAGACCAGTCTGGGAAGGATAAAGCGCTGACTTGTTCATCGGCTGGCCACCGCAAGTCATTGTATGGCCAAATACGCATTCATGTCGCCTCCACGACATCCCGTAGAAGTAGAATGCGCTGGCGCATCCCAGAATGGATTGAGTAACGTCGTCTTTTATCCTTTTATCCTTTATACATTATTTTGTTGAGCGAATCATCGCGCGACCTGCCCGCCTCCTCCCGCATCGTTCCATGGGCGGAGCGCAATTAATTCGAGCGGTTGCCAGCGCCCGGCGCCTAGTCGGCTGGCATTCGGCGAGTGCACCGACCGGAGGCGCACCTTTGAGGCGTCGCCCTGTCGCAGTTTCCTCCACTCAGTCCTGCCGGAGCTCTCCTGCGAGGCCTATCCACTTCATCGGAATATTCAATACACCGACCGCCGGCGGGTGGAGCGCGGTCCTGCCAAGAAGGGCCGCTGGGGTTCGGGACGCCGATCAGTCAATACATGGTGCCCCCCCTCTCTGCTCTCTATGTCATCACATTGCCACTTCATTTTACCCGTCTATACTCTTGTGGTTGCCTTCGTCTAATAAATCTGGATTGCCATGGTGTGCGCAAGGAAGGAGTGTGGTGTGTCCGGTTGCCGTATGGTTGTTCGGTATGGTGCTGGCATTGGTTTTACGTGTTGTAGATGGGTTGTTCGGATATGGCTGCGTCAGCCCCACACGGGGTTTGGAAAGGGGCATAACACTCACACGCGCGTGGCCTTCTGTGTGGACGTCGCGTTGGCAGTGTCAGTCTGTGCAAGGAAATCAATACATATGGGTCCTAGTTCCCCACGATGTCTGTCGGCTGCGACCCAGGGCTGAAGGGACTCGCCAGGGAAGGGTCTCAGGCGTAGGTTTAAGCGGAGGAAATGGATAGTACTGCGAGAATCTCCACCCTTCATATAGTATAAAAACATGTTTCGTTTTTGCTGAGTCCTTGAACCAAAAGAGCTACGGGCCCTCGAAGGGGGAGGGGGTACAGTAGCGCACCGTCAACACGTGCACACTTACATGCGTGCGCGCGCTGTTGTATGGGACGCGGCGAAGGGCACAGCGGCAAGCGAGTCGGTGGCTCAGCGGGGTGCGGGGCTACATGCAGGTATTAGGTCAGGTGTGCGACTCCCGTGCTAGCCAGCATTTTTGCATTTTTTTATGATTGCCGCCTTCTTTACCCGTTTGCTTCCTTCACATCTCCTACATATTTATTTCACTCTAAATTGCCAAATAAGGATCATATCCGTACTCAACGCGAGGTTTGGGCAAAAAACGGTGACCATGACCTTACCATTCATCACCTTTACCTGCTGTAATTTAACATACTCTAGGGTAATACGGAAAACGAATGTCAGATTCGTGATCACCATCCCAAATAACCCCCCTAGGAAAACTTTGGGCGAAATCGGTGATTATGACTTCGACGGCACTAGTCACCCGTACCTAGCGTAACCTACCGTCATCGGCCCACAATTGAAAAACGAATGTCAGATTCGTGATCAGCACCCCAAATAACCCCCCCCCCATCCTGGGCAAGGTTTGTCGGTGATTATGACCTCGACATCTCCAGTCACCCGTACCTGCTGTAACCCGTGCCTGTTGTAAGGTCATTGTTTAACATTCGCTGAAAAACACAAAACATTGTATAAATCAGAAGCTGAGAAAAGTGAGTGAAGCACGGCTTACAGAAACCTTTATTTGACAATTTAGAGTAAAATAAATGTGTAAAAAATGTGTGGGAAGTAAGCTGATTTAGACTGCCATAAGGCACGACCTTCACGACACTGCTTTCACGACTCCAGAGGTCGAGGACAGCTTTAAAAAAATTCCCCAATCCTCGCCCGGGGGGTTATTTGAGGTGTTGATCACGAATCCGACATCCGTTTTTCAAATTTCGGTCGATTACGGTAGGTTATGGTGGGTACGGATGACGATGCAATACTGTACCCCCAATTTCGAGGACCCTGAACCCTTGGGTTCAAGGACTCAGCAAAAACGAAACATGTTTTTCTACTATATGATGGGTGGAGATCCTCACAATACTATCCATTTCCTCCATTCAGACCTACGCCTGAGACCCTTTCCTGGTCAGTACAATTGGGATGGGAGAGGCAAGCTGAGGGATTCTAAGCTACAGAGGGGACATGGCAAGGGCGTAAGGCCATTTCTCCTACTCAGTAATTGTCCTTGGCACCTTCTGGTGTACCATGGGGCAGGTTGAGGTTACATATTTACGCTGCACAGCCACTGGGGCCATCGATTCGCAACACCAATGCTAGGAATTTCTAGATCTTCGAATATTCCTTCGATTTCGAACATCGGTAGTTTCAAAAGCCAATATTCGTCTAAAATCGAACATCGAAATCCTATTATATAAAACAGAGAGGCATGAATCACTGACTGGTGACATTCCCACTGATTGGTGATAACTGAGGCTATACCCAGCCGTTCGTCGTATCCCCGTCGCCAACCGTAAGCGCCACAACGTGGAAGCGTGGCAGGCAACCACTGCTGCCGGTGGTGTTTATTACGACGAGGTATTTACGACCATGACGCTTCCACTGCCGGATAGTCATCAAAAAACACCCACTTGATGACGTTTCGCAAGATGTCACCACGGCTATGACGAGCCGCCGTTGCCGGGTTCAGAGAACACGTAAAGCGTTGCGCCGCGGCACGGCTCACACCCCATGACCTGGGATGGAAGCCGTCGATGCGCTGCACCGCTTGCTTCTGCCTTGCGCGTTCTTGCTAGTGTGTCCTTCTACATCCAGCTCCCTACATATTAGCAACAGCATATGATGGCCTAACGCGTTCCGATCGGGCACTTTCCGGGGTGAGTGTTGCACGATTATGATGGCCCAGGTTGGACACTCTTTCAAGCTGGCCTATGAACTTTGAAATCAAATTTAACGCCTTCAAACTCGAGACGAACCTCTCACTGGTTAAACTACAGAGTCTTCAAGATGGTTAGAACATTTTTTGTTCGAGGAAAACTTAGAATAACTTTTTGATTTTTTTACTTTAGCTGCCGAATTAGTGAAATAATTTTGTAAATTATTTATTTTTTGAGAAAAACCTCCATCAAAAGAGCGGATCGCTCCATGCACTCAAAAAGTTTAACGTAACGTTTATTTGATTGACTCAGACTTGATCGATCTGGGTGGGTGTTGCGAGATTATGATGGTCGACGCAAGGTCCATCAAGCAAATAATGGCTTCCCTTCGGATCTTATATCCATCTATATTATCGATCGTTTCACCTGTGTTATTGGCTCTTTCTCAGACATAATCGATCGGGGTGCGTGTTGCGTCATTATCTCAGAGCTCGGTTAGACAATATACTATATATCAACCGATATATTGACATACCGGCGCGTGTAGCGCAGTCGGAGGAGGCGCGACTGTCGCGTGCACCCGATACCAGGTTCCTGGTTCGGATTTTCCGCCCAGGCCAACCAAGCCTTCCATCCCTCCGGGGTCGGTGAGTTGGTACCAGACTTGTCTGGGAAGGATAGAGCGCTGACTTGTTCATCGGCTGACCACCGCAAGTCATTATATGTCCAAATACGCATTCATGTCGCCTTCACGACATCCCGTAGAAGTAGAATGCGCTGGCGCATCCCAGAAGGGATTGAGTAACGCCGTCCTTTATCCTTTATCCTTTATATTGATATCCCTCTCTGACTTAATCGATCGGGGTGGGTGTGGTGTGATTATGGCCCAGATCTATGAAGTCTGAGAGAGAAACGATAGCACTACTTAAACAATCGATTATATTGATTTATATTGACTGCCTGAACGATCTGTCGACTACTGCCACACAGACTTAGTCGATCGGGGTGAATGATTCGTGATTAGCTCAAATCTCGATCAGACAAACTCGTCTCGATTTGGAACACGTTCAATTTGATTTCAAACTTCATAGACCATATTAAAAGACTGGATCGTGCCATGTACTCAAAAAGTTTCAAAAGAGTGTTCGGCGATTACGATAGCCGACGGAGGGCCGATCAGGTAAAAGGTGTTTCGATCGGGCAGCCAATCCTACTATAGTAACTCAGACAATGGATCAAGAAATCAGCCACCATGACGAAGTTTTGCAAACGCAATCAACATCGACCGATATCATTGATTTTTTGAGCGTTGATATCGGTCTGCTCTCGGACCTTATATCGATCGTTTCACCTGCTCTGTCTCAGACTTAATCGATCAGGGTGAGTACTCCATGACTACGATGGGCGCCTGAAGGTCGACCAGGTAATCAGCCACCATGGTGAAGCTTCCATCAGACAATTAATATCAACCGATATCATTGATTGGACAATGTCATTGTCTGGAAGACGCTTTTGGTTTGGAAATTGTTCACCTTGATCTCAAGAATATACATACTTCGCGCTCCTGGTTACTAAGCTATTTCTATCTGCCCAGGTCCTCCGATTTTCAGCGGTGGAGTAGAACAGGTCAGGGAAGAAAGCTGGATGAACCTACCTTCAACACAACTACGCTTTCAACCAAGTCCTGCTCCTTGGTCCTCCATTTTCGGCAGTGCTTTGACCAGTTTCCATACTACAGTATGCAGAGGAGGATAGTATTTCTTGTCCTAAGTCACCCTTTCCGAAATTCATCACAACTCGTGGCTTAAAGCACGACGACTGGACAGAAACGTCAGAAATTCGATTGGGCTTGACGAGAAACTTCCACGAAATACGGCAGTCGCGGGGCGGGTGCGTTAGGCCTACGGTACACTCCCGCGTCGCTCCAGCGACGGGCGCGGGGCAACTGTCAACGGCGCGCATTCGCTGCAGTGGCGGACGGCGCAGTGGGGCGCGGTTGTCAGTTGACGCGCCATCGCTCCCGCGATGCGTCGCAAAGGAGTGTTATACCACCGAGGTGCGGGTGCGGAACATACTCCCGTGCGACGGCCGTCGCAGCCCATCGCTCGTCGCAGTGCAATGCACTGCGACGAGCGACGGGTAGCGATGGTCGCGGAGGGGGAGCGCTTGTCGTGCCCTATTCTATGCAGTTTCGCTCACTTATTTCGACACTTCCTTGGTTCGTGACCATACCATAGCAATTTCAACACACGTCTGGTGATGTTGGGTGGTCATGTGATTTCTCTGTTGTTCTCCTCGTAGGGTTTTCGTCGTGGCTAGACTCATTTTTGGGCTTTTTCGACGGCTTGAACAGCTAGTTTTTTGAGGAGATATTTTTCTAGGCCGTTTTTTCCAACTTTTGTGCCGATCCTAGCATTTTTTCGCCTCTGAACTTACTTGCCGGCACCGAAATATACAATTCTGTGCGGTACAAGTCACAGGGAGGTCCCGTTGACATATCCGGCACAGAAGTGTGCCAATTGAGCGGTGATTTTTTCGAAGTCATTTTTTTTCTGAGACACTGTGGATAACAGTGTTTCTGGGCGCGTGTAGCGCAGTCGGAGGAGGTGCGACTGTCGCGTGCACCCGATACCAGGTTCCTGGTTCGGATTTCCCGCCCGGGCCAACCAAGCCTTCCATCCCTCCGGGGTCGGTGAATTGGTACCAGACGTGTCTGGGAAGGATAAAGCGCTGACTTGTTCATCGGCTGGCCACCGCAAGTCATTGTATGGCCAAATACGCATTCATGTCGCCTCCACGACATCCCGTAGAATAGAATGCGCTGGCGCATCCCAGAAGGGATTGAGTAACGCCGTCCTTTATCCTTTATCCTTTTATTATCCATTTTTTTCTAGCGGGGTTTTTTTGCGTCTTCGCTGACTGCAGTATTCCTTTTGATTTTCAGGTTCCACATAGGCATGAAGACGCACAGTTTTGCGATTGTCAGGTCATTAGAGGGTTATCGTGAGGCGTTGATCACAAATCTGCCATTTCAGCTCCATGTTTTTAAAAATAATGTTTTGAACTCGGTTTTTGGCGTCCGCGCATTTCTAAGAGTACTGCGTTTCATTTCGCTCCAAACAAGAGTACTGCGTTTAATTTAGCTCCAACAATTAAGACTTATGAGAAGTGCGCGTCCACACTTCTATATGAAAAGGGACCACAAGTCGTAGGCATGCTGATTCAGCTGATTCGCTAAAATTCTGCAAAAGTCTCCGTCTGTAGAACTGCGCGGACTATGTCAGCCTCAGCGATGGCGACGGCTCGCGACGCGCATCGCGAGCCGTCGCATCGCTGTGCATTCCCGCGTCGCTGCAGCGGACGGGAGTATACCATAGGCCTTAGAGCACCGTTTTAGGCAATGGGACCGACGTCCCCGTGGATGCGCGCCGCCAGGAAGTGTTTGAACCATTCCAGCCTGCGGCACTCAGCGCGGCGTCGCCTGCGATAGCTGCCGCGACAGTCGCAGGATTGTGCGTGCCCCTCCCTTCGGCACGTGTCGCAGAGTCGCGCCGCGGCCTTCGCGGCCCTACGCTTCATCATGGCCGCGCCGCGCTGTCACAGAAGTGTGTATGGGCCTTAAGGCGGTTTTGTTGCCTGCCGCGGGCCGCGTAAAGTGTGCGTAGGGCTTATTGCTTTAGTTCATTATTGCCGCTGGCGCGTTGTCGGCAGCTGGTGCCGCTTTGACGGCACTGCGCCTGCCAAGTAGACGGCACATCAGCGGCAGTCCAGTCCGGAATGGCGCAGTTTTGTATCGCGCGGCGATTCTGCGTTTCTGCCCTACGCTTAAAGATAGGGCTGCCTCGTTGCCGTAAAAGTGTGAGTAGGGCTTTAGTCCGAATTTACTTCACATAAGGAAAGCATCCTGAACAGATACTGAACCAATTTATCTAATGACGGGAAGCTCCTAAGCTGGAGAGTTGTTGTTGAGCAGTCTTTCGGTTGAGCAACCAAAACGACGGCCGACAAAAGCCTTTTATCCGAAAGCAGATAACGTGCTACAGTGCCTGTGCAGAAATAACTGCTCGTGTTCTTATAACTGGGTAATCTAAAGATAATTAAGAGACCTATTTAATTAAAATGAAAACACAACATACTTCACAACGTGAGGCAGCCACTGGACTCTCGAGGAGGCTCAGGGGGTTGGGGGTGGACACGCCAAGATGACGAGGGGAAGGACACACATCCCGTTATAAGATGTACCCCACCGTTTTGGGGGTTTGGAGCGCGTTTCATTACGAGTCTCACATTGCACAGCTGGCTGTGGGTGCAAGCACCACCGTGCGAGTCATGTTAGCAGCTCATGTTATCGAGAACGAGGAGATTGTTCCTATCAGCTGCTATATAAACCAGTTCAAGAAAATAGGATACTCATTCAGCTCGCCATTCGCTCGTCACTTAACTGTTGGAGAGGGTTACTCGTCATAAAAGTTCCGGTTGCTGCTAATGTAAGTAGAGTTTGCATTACTCACCTAAACGGGGATCTACGCATACCTCCTCTCAAAATCTACGTCGGGGAAAACTTTAAAGGACGGCAGGATCCCGGGATCTACGCCTCCGGGAATACTCGCCAATCTCAGTAAAGTCGGAGTGCTCCCTTCGGTTGGAGGAATACTGCGGACAGCGGAGAAAAACACTATTTGTGCGGAATTGTGCTTGCGAAATGGACAAAAAGACCCGCTTGTCGTACTTCTCTACAATTCGGAACTTCTACAATTTTCGACTTACTGAGAGCCACTGGCGCTATCGGCTTGGGGATGGAGGATCATCTCGTATTAAGTGGTTAGCTGCGTTGGTAAGAAGACAAATGTACAATTCACAGTGGTCCAGCTCCGTTACCACTGGGGTGAGACCTCGGTGCTGTGCAAAATGTTTAGGCGCTGTGATCGTTGGTTGGGGGGACCTTATAAAACCTTATAAACCTTATAACCTAACCTTATAAAACCTTATAAAAAGCTAACCTTATGAAAAGTGTCATCAACACGAATCTGTACTCTCCTACGCTGACTAGGAGATAGAAATGACTCTACCATACGGGCTTAACTTCTTTGCGGCCTTTTGCGGCAACACACGGTAGGAAGCAGCAAACTTGCCTTATAGGCGGCAAAACTGCCGCGTAGAAGGCGCTTATCCTCAGTTTTGAACCCTACTCCATCGCCAATGCGGTTTCATTATCATTATCATCATTACATCATTATCAGTTTCCATGGCAAGGTGGCTGCAGCGGCAATAATGCCTTGAATAATCATTGACAGCGGCGTTGGCGGTGCATAAGCTATCTCTGCGCCTCTGCCCTATACTTATGGATACTGATAGAGGTAGGGCTGCCGCGTTGCCGCAAAAGTATACGGAGGCCTTAAAGCACACAAGGCGCAGTGGAGAAAAATGAGGGTGCAATCCCAGTTAGACCTAACCGGCGACTGCTGTGGACGATCATGGCAGCCGCTGTCGATGCGACACGGATCGCGTTTCGATGCCTTATATGTATGCCGGCGATGGCAGGCGACGCAGTAGACTATCACAGCCTCTGGCACTATCACTGCCCCTGGCAGGCGACCCTGGCAGGCGGGTCGTGGGGCAGTGATAGTGTAGTGCGTCGCTTCATACGACGGAGGTCGGGGCTCGGTCCTCAGGCGGTGCGTGCTCTTTGCGTTGCAACTGAGTAGTTGAGATTTGAAGGGTTTTGACGTCTATACAACTTTCTGGTGTTTTTGCGCATTTGTCCAGCTGTGCGGGCTTTTGCGCCTGAATAGCGCAGAACCAGCTGTGGATTCCCACTGGACGACGAAAACAGTTTCCACACGAGCGGCTTGGATGGCTTGAAGAGCGCAGAACCCAGCTGTGGACTCACCTGAACGAAGAAAACGAGCTCCAATGACAGCGGCTCCGGATACTGTAGCAGGCGCTGGCATATTGCCACGGCAGCGTTTGTTAGGTCTAATGTCTATCGTCACGCCCCACCCGACTCCTAAGCTTACGGTGTACTCAGACACTGGGTGAGTTCATCTGCAGGTGAAAAATGGATGAACTAAAACGGATCACAGTATCTACCCGGAAATTTGGAAGGGGGTTTTTGCTATGCACGTCACGCTTTCCACGTGTTCTGTTTAGATAAGGTTTTGTATCCTTAGTTTAGGGCTGTCCGGACATAAAAAAAGGTGTGTACTTTATGTTGCTCTATAGCTGTAAGAACTCATAGATGACTCATATAACTTAATACCTCAAGCAATGGCGACAACAAACATATTGTAAAAACTGTACTTTCAGAAGAGGACAAAAATGTGTTAGAAGTGTAGCGACTCCCTTGAGAGATATAAGGTACCCTCCTTTGGGATTGCACCTTGTTATTCAACAATGATAACAAAGCTCCGGGTCTTATCATGACCAAACTGACGCGTACATATGTGTTGCAACGTCCATTCTCGACGGCGCAATGCTACTATGAGGGGGGCTGGCCCCCTCATAGTAGCATTGCGCCGTCGAGAATTGGTGTCTGTTTTCTTGCTCTTTGACCGTTGCGGGCGCTTTTTCTCTGCTGTAGTTTCGCATTTTTGGACTTCACCGTTTTCGCGTTTGTTTGCTTCATATCAGTTCTCCTTGCTTACCAACCAGTCCATTTTTTCACAGTTTTGTGTAATACTTTCCTCAAGTGTGGTTTCAAAACGGCATAGGAAGCGCGAAGAAAACGCTATGAAACACAAATAATGAGTGACAAAAAGGGTATGAGGCGAAACAATGGAAGAAAAAGCCTTTCCCTTCTTCTCCGCAAGTTTTCCGGAAAATAGAACGGGTCCTTCTTGCAGCATCAGGTGATGATTGTAGCGTTGCGTTAAAGTAGCGTTGAGCCCCGCCTAAGGCCTATGTTATACTCCCGTGGGAGCATCCGTGGATGGGCGGAAATCGCGCCAGACCCCGCGCCGAGCCACTCGTCGCGGCCCGCCACACCCGCCGTCCACGGAGTTCGGCGCGGGAAACGCGCTCCAATGCTACGCTAGCAGTCCCGCGACGACGACGCCCGTCCGCGGTGCACCTTCGTCCGCGGATGTCCCGCGGATGCTCCCGCGGGAGTATAACATAGGCCTAACTGAGATAGTGTGGCTGCTGGTACTGTCATTGCTTCGCTCTCATTGAATTTCATGCCATGTCGACGATTTTTTCAACCTTTTCGTCTTTTTTTGAAAGGTCTCTCGGCAGTTTCCTTCTAGAGGAGCATAATCAGTATACACATGAGTACTGATCATATCTACCTGAAAGGAATGAAATTAAATGAAAACAGAAGAAACCGATGACCACTCTTCGTCAGTAATTATATAGGAGGTCTGCATAAAAACTGGTACTTTACTTTTGCTTCGCACCTACCGAGGTGTCAAGAGGGTGACTGCGTCTGGGAACGAAGGGTACCGCATGCTAGAATAAGTCAAGGCAGAGACATCTACTAGACCATAAACCAATGGATTGGTTGTGTTTTTCGGCCCGTATTTCAATAAGCATTTTCAACCAGAAATCTGAGTATTGCACGGAGGATAACTGATAGTTGAATATATTTCTAGATTATTGTAGGCACTAAGAATTTCTAAAATTCAGGGAGATTTCTGCATTATTTCAAAAGCTCACTATGACGGGATAATCCAACAGCCTTTTTAGGTTTGCGCCAACTACTTGGACGGTATTACCTGCACTTGTGGTCGTCTTTCTAGCAGCGTCCTCTTTCGTGGAAAGCAGCCGGTGTCCGCGATTGAATGCGATCAAAGCTCCAGCTTCTATAAAACCTCCTGGAGTTGGACGCACTGTAAAGCCAAGCCAGTGTTCGCGATTCTACGCGGTCTTTTCTCCAAGCCCAATAAAACCACCTTCAGGCATCAAAGGTAGCACAGTCACTGGAGAACCGCATCCAATCGTCAAAGGAGACAAAATCACTGGAGAACCACATCCAGGCAGCCATGGCAGCCCTGGAGGCACTGGAGAACCGCATCCAGGCGTCAAAGGAGACAAAACCACTGGAGAACCGCCTCCAGGCGGCCATGGCAGCCCTGTAGGCACTGGAGCACCGCCTCCAGGCATCAAAGGAGACAAAATCACTGGAGAACCACATCCAGGCAGCCATGGCAGCCCTGGAAGCACTGGAGAACCGCATCCAGGCGTCAAAGGAGACAAAACCACTGGAGAACCGCCTCCAGGCGGCCATGGCAGCCCTGGAGGCACTGGAGAACCACATCCAGGCAGCCACGGCAGCCCTGGAGGCACTGGAGAACCGCATCCAGGCGTCAAAGGAGACAAAACCACTGGAGAGCCGCCTCCAGGCGGCCATGGCAGCCCTGGAGACACTGGAGCACCGCCTCCAAGCGTCAAAGGAGACAAAACCACTGGAGAGCCGCCTCCAGGCGGCCATGGCAGCCCTGGAGGTCCTGGAGAACCGCATCCAGGCAGCCATGGCAGCCCTGGAGGCACTGGAGCACCGCCTCCAAGCGTCAAAGGAGACAAAACCACTGGAGAGCCGCCTCCAGGTGGCCATGGCAGCCCTGGAGTCACTGGAGAACCGCATCCAGGGGTCAAAGGAGACAAAACCACTGGAGAACCGCCTCCAGGCGTCAAAGGAGACAAAACCACTGGAGAGCCGCCTCCTGGCGGCCATGGCAGCCCTGGAGGCACTGGAGAACCGCCGCATCCAAGCGTCAAAGGAAGCACAGTCACTGGAGAACCGTATCCAGGCAGCCATGGCAGCCCTGGAGGCACTGGAGAACCGCCTCCAAGCGTCAAAGGAGACAAAACCACTGGAGAACCGCCTCCAGGCGGCCACGGCAGCCCTGGAGGCACTGAAAAGCCGGAAGAAGATACGTGGTCTCAATATGAGGGAATGGAATACAAAGTGAGTGCATTTGGTATTGTTCTCATTCACAACAGTTGAGATCAGTGGCTTCACATCCAGAGACAAGCTATGCGTGAAAAATTTGTTCTCACCCTCGGTACATCCAGGGGTGATCAACTGGGACACACAACTATGAGGGTTGGCTTTGCATTGTCCTATATTGTCTAAAAGTCCTCAACACTCCAACTGGGGAAGCGAGGTCTCTCCTGGCTCTCTTTTCACTCGTTCCGCTACTCATTTTGGGGAGAGGCGTGAAGTCGGGTGGCAGGAGGAGGAGAGTCGACGCCCGTTCGAGTTCCAGGGCTGGAGTTCCATCAATACGTAGGACGGTTCAAGGTCAGGGCTAGTCAGAAGGGCTCTATTTCCCTCTGGTCGGGTTTCTTTTGGGTGACACTCGGTGCCCATAAGGCGGTTAGGTAATGACAGAGAATCGTCTCTGCCTTTGGATGCACCGACCACATCAACCTCATTTCACAAGGCCGCTCCTTTATCCACTATGCCATTACTGCTCGACCCTCAGTTTTTTTCAGCTCCCTTGAGCTCGCTTTGTTTTCATTGGTGGACCCTGCTTGCAGAGATAGGACTAAAAAGGCAAACTGAAAATGGTGCACAACTCAGTTCCCTTATGGGTTTAGCAGATATTTCAAATCAGCGATCGAGCCACCATCCCGTGGTGAACATCTCATCTAAAACTTCCATATCGACATAGTATTTTTTCTTGTTAAATAGATTTCGTCAGCGTTAGCAGACAGATTACTTGGCAGATTACTAGCCACATTACCCAATATATCGAAGGACCTTGGGGTTGTGGTACAACCCAGCGATGAATTTGGTAGAAGTGCTTCTTTAATCAGCGTCGTTTGCTTTTTTTCGGCATGCGGTGTTGAATCTGAGACTTCCAGGAGCCTAGCCCAACCCTACCTCTGGCCCTGCTGGAGTGTCGGACACCTGTGTAACATGTGTTCTTTCTTGCTATCAACACAAACGATAACTAAAATTTTAGTTCAACAACCCACCTATGCCTCCACCAATCGTATAGCTGACAATCCTGTCCAACGTAGTGCACTGTGTTGATCTTTTATATCCCCTGATGACACAGAGACTCGCGCACTCGCCTTTTTTGACATCTCAGTGACCGTGACAGAAGTGAGGTTTCTATGCGTGTGTTTCTGACCTAGTACACATGCGAGATGAGATAGAACTGGACACACTGTTGCTCTTGCCTTTGAGTAGGTAAGCGAAGTAAATAATAATAGTAGAATAATAATAATAATAATAATAATAATCCGGTAATTACAATCTTGTCCCGCTTTATTAACGACGATGAAGGCCGTCAAGCTCTCCAGCCACTTATAAGCGGCCGATGATGGTCTTGCCACTCCATCCAAATCTCTTGCGAATATCAAAGCATGCCCAGGTCATTTGTAGGTCCTTCTAGAACTATCCCACAGCATTTGAAAAAGCAGGTTGGAGTGCGCCGTTGTGATCGCGTAGCAAGGGCCACCAAGGATTTCTCGCAAGCAAGTCGCAGACATGTTTATCTTCTGGCGCGAGATTCATCCACAACTTACAGCAATCTAACGGAGAAAATACTGCCGAAATCCTTTATAGCGTAAGCTTACCAGTCGATACGGTGAAACATTCCACCACATCGCTTGTTGATAAGCAGCGCTTTCAGGAATTTCGGCTGCATTTTCTCCGTTAAATTGTTGTAAGTCATTGATGAATCCGGTCCCTGGTCTAACAAGGAAAGGTTCCCAACTTATGGCGAGCTTTTGCGATGCTATTTTGACAGGATGTAAGGCCCTGTGAGTGGAGTCCAGAACCACAATCAGGTTTTGCTGAACGTTTTTCTGAAGACCTGAAGAAGAGGTGTGAAGGCGTGTGAACACCACTCATCAACCTCTACGACACCCACGCGATGTGCCTCCGTGGCGCAGATGGCAGGAGTACCGCCTCATAAGAGCGCACAGGCGGGGTTTTCAGTTCGAGTCCGAGTGTTGCCAATATTTTTGCACGTATTAGTTTGTTGTTATTACGCTTTCTCATATTTGCGCCATCATATGTGCTAGTTTTTCAACTATTCATATCTGCACCTATCATTCCTCTGTCTGAGATTAAAAAATCTTATATAATATTAAATTAAAAGTCTGATATGTATTCTTTCTCTTCTAGTCAGCAGCTCTGGTACTAAGTTTTAATACAAGTAAAACACAAGCGCTTGTCACGCCGGCAGCATCTCCCAAAAGCCAGTGAGGAACAATCTTCTCCCTGGCAAGGAATGACCACTTCTTCGTTGAACGCGTAATCTGTGGGTGTAGAGTTCTGGGTAAACATCAACGTAACCAGCTGCCATCCACGCGTATGACGGACACGGTCGAAACACCGAAGCGCCGAACTGTCGGTAAGTCTGGCTTATAATCTGCAATCAAAAGAAAAGTCACGGATGGTTCCCTTTCTGTATAATATTAGGTTGTGCGGAAAGTTTTTAGACTAATGTCAGGGAACGATGTGTAGTTAATAACTTTGTTAACAACCTCTATCATTCAACAAAATATTCGCCATTATGATCTATCACATATTGCCATCTTTACGGAAGAGAGCGAATACCACGAGCGAAGAACTCCGGAGACTTGGACAGCAAGAAGTTGTTGACACCATTTTTGACTTCCTCCCGATTTGCGAACTTTTTTCGTAGCCAAAAAAGACTGCAGCGACCGGAAAACGTGGTAGTCACTGGGTGCAAGATCAGATAAGTACGGCGGATGGGTACCAGTTAAATCCCGAGTTCCTCCAATTTCTTCTGCCTATTCTTTGCTGTGTGAGGTCTGGCGTTATCCATGAGAAGAAGAATTTTTCCTCTTCTGGGATTGCGATTACGTAGGATTTTGCTCATTTTCTCCAGCTGAGCGCAGAACACGTTCGAGTCTACCATGAAACCGGTAGGAACCAATTCTCAGAATACTGGGCCATTGATATCTCACCAGAAGGAAAGCAACTCCTTTCTGTCGTGATCAGGACGTTTCGGCTGTGGTTGAGGCAACTCATCGAAGTCCACCCAGTGCTTGCGACGTACCAAATTGTCGAAGACGCAATACTTTTCATCCATCGTGAGGATCGAGTCGATCCAAGCAAATGTGCGGCGACGGTTAAGGAGGGAAGTGCAGGTATCAACACGCTTTCGTTTGTCCTAAGGCGTCAAAGCATGTGGTACGACTCGAGGCAACTTCGCGACTTTGCTAGAAGACCAAAGAAATCGTGTATTGTGAACTTATTATTTTTAGAGTATTTGTAAGGTCTGAAAGTTCGCGTACAGAAAGATCAGGTCGAGCACCACAGGTGGCGAGTACGAGCTGTCTGTTCTACGCATGTGGTCGACCTGTGCGTCGGGAATCCTCGAGCGATTTGTCTCCATTGTCGAACTTGCGGTACCATTTGAAGCACGTCTCCCGAGAGGGGGCTTGCTCCTTCATTGTCTCTTGTAGAAAGCAATGAGCTTCGCTCGCCGATCGGCCGGAGCGGTACTGTAGAAGGAGAGCTGGTCGGTGGAGCATCTTCTTGTCGTCCATTGCCAAGGCCACTGGGAACAGGAGACGATATGTCGCACATGCTGCTGTTAGTTACATAGGACGTGAAACACAAATTTAAGTCCGGCTCTCTCATAACTTCAGCCGGCAAAGATACGTTGTTTTAAATCTTATCATGCAATTAGTCTAAAGAAATTTCCGACAGCCTAATGCTTTATCCCAGTTACCTACTTTCAATATACCATCTCGGCTGCATGTAACATATTCCGGATGGAAAGTAGTTGACCGACAACAAGTTCAGGTGAGAACGACATTTTTAGTGCACTTATGGCCCGTGTTCATAATATTCAACCCTAAGATAAGCGTATTTGTGTGCAATTACGGTATCATTTGTGATAGGCCGACAGTAGAGTCTTGCGGGTGCGACGGAACCGCCACGACAACGGCGTGTGGTGCGGAGCCGCGAGGATTACTGTACACAATACTGCGTACTTTTGCCGGCAGTTGCGACTCCTAAGAAGATGTAATAAGCAGAACGCGGTACTAAGCGGGCTAGTGCTCGCTGCGTACCGGCAAAGTATCTTGAAACGGGTAAGTTAGATCAGTCAGGCCCCGGAGTTCCATCCCATCCCTAGTCCCGGAGAAGAGCACAGAAACCGTGTTTATATGAATGCTCCACGGCCATGTTTAATCTCGGAGAGGGAAGTACCCAGAAGGCTTTTTGTTTTGTGAAGAATACCCTGAGTCAAGTTAGGAGTTTTTGAATGTAATTCCCGAAACCTAATAAAACACTCCTTATAACTCGACTGCTCTGTACCATTTTGCGTTTGCTCTCACTTTTGTCGTTCTACCTCCACTAAAAGTTCCTCGGTTGACAAGCAGCCCGAAGACAATGTGGTAGCCCTTGTGATGACAGCATTCCCTTATTAAGGCCGAGAGGTCTGTCCGATGCAGTTATAGCTCATAGTAAAAAGAGCGGTTTGCTTTGTTGTTGCATTCCTGTGCAAGGGTTTTTCCTAAACCTCACAAGGCTAACTTGTGGCTGGAAGGCCACGAAGATTTGCAGTGCAATTAAGGTTACCTAATATCGTGCTAATTTTTTTTTGCGTTACGTTTTGAGAGCAGGATTCCATACGTCTCCATTTGTCGACACTAACGGTGATTACATTGTTGGTTGTCAAGCTCCTTTATGGACAGAAAAAATGCACCAACCTATTGTATTCCTGGCACGTGGATTCGTTAAAAATGTTTCCTCAGACTGGAAGTGAAAAACCGCCAGTGTGCTCCTACGAGGCGGCACTCTTACCGACTGTGCCGCCGAAGCACATCTTGTGGGATGCCGTAGAGGTTGATGACTGTTGCACACACGCCTTCACACCTCTTTTTCAGGTCTTTAAAAAGGCGTTCTGCAAAAAATGACTGTGGTTCTGAATTCCGCTCACAGGGCCATACATCCTGTCAAAATAGAATAGCACGAGTTGTGAACCTTTCCTTGTAAGGGGGAGCCTTTGCTTTCGACTTGTGATATTTCTTTAATCGTGGGAACAGCCAGTAAAGATTCTACTGCTATCACAGCATAAGGCACTTTAACGCGAATACTTTCCTATGTAGGCATTGTATGTTATAACGTTAGAATGTGTTGGTGAATGTGTTTAAAGTTACAAACATTTCAGATATTTAATTCGGATGAAGAGGTTGACTGGTTTAAGGCCCGAGAGCTTTGCAAATCAAAAGGCGCCGATCTGGCCTATGGCATGGACGATGATTACGCTATTCTTGAATTGCTCCAAGGTGGGTTTGACAAATTTAATGAAAGCGATCCACTCTAAGTTTTTTCGTTCGATTATCCGAGAGTCAATATGAATCCTCAAAACTAGTAACCAGCATTTCAAGTAACTTCAACCGCATCACTGTTTTCTTCATAGCGTACGAGATCTGTCATGACTTCAACTGCATCATAGCTATCATAACAGCCTTCGAGACATGAAGCTTTTTACAGCATAGCCTCCAACGTTGTGGGGAAGGGGCAGCATACAGCCTCTCAACTGTGAGGAAACATTTAAGATGCTACTAACATATTAACATGGGGCGGCGCTGAGTTGGATAGGTGCAGCGATTTCGACAAGTTCACCTAGTATGTGATAGAGCGCATCCTAGGTGGACCTGAAGTACAAAAAACGACAAGTGGAAACATACAGTTTGAAAAGAAAGGCTGAAGACACTCACCTGCAGACGTCGGCAGGACCTAGCCCTTGAACTTAAAGGCTCATTCTCCTTATAGCCTACGTTATACCTCTGGATGAGCAGTGGTATCACATAGGCCTATCGAACATTGCTCCTGCCACTCGGAGCCTCACAACGCTCGTGTCCTTTAGATCTAGGACCTATGATATACTCCCGCGAGAGTGTCCGCGGCACGTGACGAGAAGTGCGCCGCGGACGGTTGTCCTCGACAGGAGACGGTCCGCATCGCACTACAGCACGTTTCCGACGTCGAACTTGAAACTGCGCCGTCCATCGACACCTTCCGCGGTGCACTGCATCGCAGAAGGCTGCCGTCCCGCAGGCGGAAAGTATAACAGTTCCCTCATCGTCCGTCCCGCAAACGGCGGGCGTGGCGGGGACCCAGGATTTGTCAGGTGTGGGATCCCAACACTATTCGCACACATATGCGTGCACTTCCGTGGGAGTATAGTGTGGTCGATAATTATTGTTATTGTGGTCGCGAAAAACGTCATATTTTCAATATTATGTTTTTTAGAATTTATTATTAATTAATATAACCAAAAGCGTGTAAACTGAGAATCACAAGAATGCTTCGAAGTGACCTCCGTCGGCCACGCAGGCTTCAAGTCTGGGTTTCACTGATTCCACGGTGCGCCGCAGGTAGCTGGCATCGATTTCTGCCCAGGCTTGATTAAGTTCGCGGCGAAGTTGGTCCAAGTTGGCGTAGGTCCTCTTCCTCAGCTTCTTCTCTAGGTGTCCCCATATGACAAAGTCCAGGGGATTTAAATCCCGGCTGTTAGATGTCCATTGATCCTTCGGTAGGTACTAAGATAAATTGGCGTCCAGATAAGCAATCGTCGCCATCGCTCCATGGCGATGTGCCCAGTCCTGTTGAAAGATCATGTCGGAATTTTTTATAGGACAACTTCTACAATACTTATCGGTCATCCTTATACTATAGGCCTAAGACAAGCTCTCCTGTCGACTTCTGTTCATGAGTGTTGTAATTTTTTCTGGTTTAAAATTCATGTTTCCGGCGGTTTTTTGTGTTCTAGGTCAATCTAGGGTGCATCAATCGCATCCTAGGTGGACCTAGCCAAATCTCTGTATCCACCCTACTGGGATAGCATCCCATGGGGTTCTGACAGAGCGAAGAAGTATACATAGGTACCGGAAAAGGCTTCCGAACACTTTCGCGTATAACAGTGGACGACGGACAGCACAACTCGCGAAGCGCCACGCTCAAGCGCACTCGAGTCTTGCCGGCGGCAAAGGCTCGGAGTAGTGAGGCATTGTACTCTTTCTGATCGGGACCTACTGCTGCTACTCGCTTTCCCGCTTTCTGTCTGCGCTATATCCGATCGTCTAGAGCGCAGACGAAACGCTTGCAGGGGCAAGTCGGCAGGTGATCAATGGCGGCCGAAATATGTAGTCATGTGAGTTGTTGTTAATCGGTGCCCCCTCGGAACTCGTCCCGTTGAGCGAAGTCCCCCACTCGCCCCGTGGTGCTACGAGGAAACCAGGAACCCAAGACACAAAGGACGATAGGGCTCGTGATGTCAATAGGTCACGCCCATCGCTAGCAGACGGGGCCCGCGTTATAATCTTTAGGCCCTCGCGCTGGACAGCGTCTGGATTGAAGAAACCCGCACCACAAGCCAGTTGTGGGCGCCTGCTGGCGTGCTGTAGTGTACCGTCATTGTAGTGAACAGACACAATCCCCAATATTAACCGACTTTAACACTAATACCCCATAACAAACAAAAATACTCAACATGGCACACTAAAAACAATGATATACAATACCGACAATGCACTACTATTGGACTAATCACCTTCCCTGACATGTGCTGCACAATGTAGACATCCATGGTTTATTCCTTACACCAGCATCGCACAACCATATCAGAATGTAGAGGGTGAATTCTAGATGATTTGGAAGGATATGATATGATGATATGGAATATATGCTGATGATCCTACTATATCTAAGGGAAAATGTGAGGATGGGGGCGGGGAAGGATGTAGTTGTGCAACGTGCCTGGCGACCTCAGTAGACGTGCCGAAAACGTTGTCCGACGTGCAGTGCGATTCAGTAGACGTGCCAAACACGTCACCAAATGCGCCTGGAGATGTGGTGTTGGAGGAGTGTGTTAGGGGAAAGTGTGGGGATGGGGGGGGAGGAGGTTGTAGTTGTGCAATGTGCCTGGCGGCCTCAGTAGACGTACCGAACACGTTGCCCAACGTGCACTGCGAATAAGCGTTGTCGCGAGAGATGCGTTAGGCGTATCACAGCCCTTGTGTGGAATATACAGGACCGCTCCGGCTAAGATGGCTGGGTTGGCAATCAGAGGCTTGGCAGGCCCCATTTGAGCTCGCCGTGTTCCCTGAAGTACAGCCGGCTGTAGTGAGTGTAGAGGAGCAACAAGGCTCCTATACACTCATTACAGCTTAAATGGTCCAAGGACGGCGATGGAAGCGGGCCCAAACGTACGATGCCCCGAAGTCGCGCCTCCACAGCCGCTCGACGTGACGACAGAAGTAGAGAAATAGACCCGGCGGGGGTGGCGCACAGCCGGTCCGCCGATCAATATCGTGCGCGGGCAGGTAGGGCCTCGGGAGCGCCTCATCAGGGTTCCGAGCGGATACGGTAGCTCGCGGGAGTTTGAGTTGAAAAGAGCGAGCTGTGACATTCGTGACATGAGCCACTACTGCTGCAGTGGCACAGGTGGCTCCACCACCTCTGGTGCCGCCCAAAAACGTGTCGCAGAAGTGTGTTGGCGCGGTACGCCAAAACTCGCCGCACAGCACCGCTCGGCAGCAGCTCCTGCGTCCCTGCACTATGCCTAAGGATACGCCTCCCGCACTGCAGCAGCTGTGTGCGTTGGCCGCCTTAAGCAGTCCAGTACCCATAGAAAAGTATTGATTCAATCACATCCGGCGTTTTGAAATGGAATTGATGCGATTTTCATTGTTTTTGAACAATCTTCCCAGAAAGTGATCGAGATCAGGCGTCTGATAGACATCGACATTATTGATTTTTGGCAGCGCCTGACCACTCGAGCATAGAAAGTGGAGATGGACTATACTTTTTCTAGACAATAGAGGGAGGTGAAAGTTCGTGATGCAGACCTTAAATGGGCAACGAGACAATCAAGGAGGAGCTGACGAGGAATCCAAATTTATACAAAAAAGCGCACTGATGTGCTTTCCAGAATTATCTAATACTTTGCATTCCCGATCTTCATCTACAGTTACCACTCAATAATCCAAGTTGAAGCCTTGGGTTTGTCTTGGTTGAGAAGTGCGGCTGGTACTTGAATCGTACATCGCAAATGCTGGTTATCATGATACTGTAATGTCTAGGTTCGGTAGAGTTTCATGTTTCCTAGCCATTCTACACGTTCTAAGACAGTCTAGTTGGCGACATTAAACTTGACCGTTTTCAACATCGGTTAGTAATGATTTTCTATTTCTTTTTTAGGTAACGTTTTCTCTTTTTCTTCTTTTTCACCAATCTTCTGGCTCACCTTGAAAAGTTGTAGAGGAATTTCTGCAACGTGAAATCCTAGGGCTCATTATCATGATCCTACAGTAATATCGAGCAAACTATTTCAATTGAAAAAAGACGAAGATTTTTCTTTCTACAGGAGTGAGCAGTGCTTAACGTGCTGTGTAGTTATAGTAAAGACTTGTCTAATCTGTGAAACCATCCGCACGCTTCGTTACTGAATACAAGTATCGTTTCCGTCGTGGTCCTTTAAGTTTAGAGATATTTGATCAGGAATAATTGTAGTCGCCGGTGCACCATAAAGTTCGCCGACGTAGGCTTTTGTGTTCTGCACCTTCTTACTGAAGAAATTCTCTGTTCTACACATTTCATTTTCTTGCTATTTTATTTTTCGTTTCAGAAAAATACAAAAAGATGGGACTCGACACATTCGATTTGGGTCAATCATGGGTTGGCCTGCATAAAGAAGCAGGAGGCAAATGGAGATTCGTTGATGGGCAGCGGGCCATTAAATATGCGTTCGCTAAAAACGAAGAAATAGAGGAGTGTGCTAGTGTAAGTTTAAAAAAAATTATAATAAGCTTTAAACATCGTTTTTTTACACTCGATAGAAGGCTGTAAACATTTCTTGCAATTACTCGAAATTATAGAGCGGTCGAGAATCCCTACAAAGAAAACTTTTTTGTTCGCGAATTACTGTAAGAGTATTCTTGCATAACAAAATGGTCATGATGACCACGCACTCAGTACACATTTCTATCACTTACGAATAGTAAGCTAACATTTGCAACAGAATTTTACCATACGATAGGATAAACTGTCAGTTGTGGCGTTCGCTCAGTAGTGCTTATATTAGGTCATCCAATAAATAGTCGCTTCTTCAACCTTGACTTCGACTTAGCAATTTTCCACCGATACTTTTTTGACTGACAACGCAACCGACATTACCTACGACCTTGCGTCATCTAGTTAGCAATTTGTTAATAAAGAGACGATGAAAATGTTCTGGTTTCTTCGTAAAATATCTCGACATAGCCTTTTGAAAATCTTCCAAATTTCATTTTTTTTGCCACTGACAAAATGTAGAAGGGATCGGAGTATGTGGTATCCCGAAGGTGCGGGATAGGGTGAGTACGGTAGATGAGACAGAACCTCCCCTCTTGAATCATTAATTTTTCGCAGTGCCCGTTCTGCACAGTGCGGTGTTGCGTTATCGTGTTGTAGAATGACGTCCTTTCTGGTGACGATCGCTGAATACCTTTGTACTAAGGCTTGGTTCGCAGTTGTTTGTTCCAGCTGTTCACTGTGATGATCCGCGTCAATAGTTTGTCCAAGTTCATGCACTTCAAAATGACCAATTCCACGAACAGGCACAGAGAAGCGTCTTTTTGGGATCTAAAGTCGGCTTCGCAATAATTCTTTGTGGTTCATTTAGAGACAGCAAATGTTTTTGCGCTTCAAATTATCATACAAACCTATTTTTATCTCTTGTGATCAATCGATCAAAGAACGAGTTTTTACAGTGTCGCTTAAGCAATGTGCTGCAAGTCGCCGACCGGTTGGCTCGGTTCTCTGCTGACAGATTGGGGCTACCCAAACATCTGCTCTGCATACTTGACCAAATTGGCGTAGATGGAAATGGTGGTCGATTAAGGTTGCATTAGGGTACTCGTTGTCAAACGGTAGAAGTCTTTCTAATCGAGAGAAGTCAAAAATACCGGATTCGGAGCTGGAAAGCCATCTTTGCCATATGCGAGCTTTTAGTGCACCCGAATATCTATCGCATGTATTTTTAATATCGACTATTGCGTTACTACCCTTCCGAAACTTGAAAAAAGCAGCAATGCCGGGTATGCTTTTGTGAGATTTAACTGGTTTTTGAGAAGACCGTGTCTCAATAACTTAATCACACCTTCGAGAGACACAAATTAATCGGCAAATAATAAGGAAATATAGTAGTGTACAAAAAACGACCTTAGTTATCGGATGACCTAATGGATCATTCACTGCTTCAGAAGCGACATCACACATAATACAAAACTGAGCGATTAGGGTTTGCGGTCTCTTTTTATTATATGAATTTCCTTATGATAAAAGTACCAAACACATGGGTGTTTCTGCAGTTAAAAGTGTAGCTAAGCACTTTATGTTGTTTTCACTAGTACTAACCTGAACCGTGGAAGTGGTATATATATATATAGATAAAGGCAGACACTTCTTCCTCAGAAATGATAGACGAAAAACGACAGAAATGATCGCTCATCTGTCTGAGTTCTGGACACAGCATATATGGCCAACTAAGCAGTAGCGCAGCACTCGCGGGAATGGTTTTGTTTAATGCAGGCGTCGGAAATCGGATATCGGATATCATATAGTGCTTGTAGACTCGCAAACACGAGAAGGAAGGCTTAAGTTCACTTGCTGGATTTTTTCTGCTTGGCTTGCTGGTAGCAGCATAAAGGTGGAGTCCAAGTGAGGTCGAAATCTGCGAACGCTTTTTTTGCATCATTTTGGTATCGGAAGCATTTCTCGCGTAGAGAAATGACTAGATGCTTGAAAAGGGATTGTCTGTAGGAGAAAGAGATGGCAATAATAATGGATGGTCGACTGTTTCATATCCATCTCAGTCAGCCTTTGTTTGTCATCAACCAATTAAAGGTGCTGTCCTCGGGCGTTGTTATGGAGTAGGATTATACCTTTATGTTGATCAGTGCCGGGTAAATTCGATGCAATTTTTGGTGCACCTTGTCCAGTTTCTAGAAGAAAATCGAGTAGCATCATGCTCCCTAATATAGATGAGGGTTCAAGATGCATGAGATTTTTGAGAATAGTAGCACAGTGGGAGCAGGCGCATTGCGTACACCCGGTTATCTTGGTTTGGATTTCCTGTCCAGGCTAACCAAGCACTTCATTCAAGTACGAAACTCTGAGACATTGCTGTTTTGGAATCCAAACGATAAAAGAACGTGAATTCACAGACAAAGACAGCCGTTGTAGGACACCTCATTCTACGAACAATTCCTAACAATCAAATTAAGAGCCATGTCTAAACTCACGAAAGAACACAAAGCCAAAAAATGCTGGCAAATCAAGGAACACCTAACAAAATTCTAGAAAATCTCGGCATAATAAGGAACACATTGCGAAAAATTTAGGTCTGCGTGGTACAATCCTGAGGAAAGGTAGCCCAAACATTTGGAGTAAATCAGAACAAGTGTGCAATCTCTATCTCATATCGCAAAAGCTCGAAAATATAACGAAAACTAATCAATGTAAACTGCATACAGCTGACGACTCTTTGTGCTCGTCCTTCCCTCTCTGGTCTCGGTCATCACTAGCATTGTCAAGCGCAGGTTCGCTTGCGAACCCCGAGGCACGCAGGACGACGTTTCAAGCACGTTACATGAACCCCGACACGTGCAGTACGAGGTTTTAATCACGCCTTGTGAACCACAACGCACGTTGAACAACGTTTGAGCACGTATCATGACTCTCGAGCTCGCAGAACGACGACTCAAGCACGTCTCATGACTCCCTCAGTCCCTTTCTGTCCAACCTAATATTTTCACAAACCAAAAGCTTAAAATTCAAAACGACGTACGACTTTTCAAAGAATCTTTCGGTGCGCTGTTCCAGCACCTAGATTAGGCCTGTCGCCAACACTACATGGATTTCACCAATGGTTCATGTTGGGACCGATTTAAATGTTTCACCTAATCGATATCTTAGCTGCTGAAAGACAGCTGCTTATTCTCTAGCTTGTGCCAGCAGGAGGTATCTGTGGGTTATGGAAAGGCGGTAAGAGAATCGATTGAACAACATTGTTCTGCACCTTTTTTAAACAATGATAATCAAACAATACAACTCGGTGCAATTTAGACAAATTCGGAACATCTTGGCCAAGATTGTTAAGGCCTTCACACAGTTTTGCAGCAAGGCGGCAGGCGATATCCTCATGGAGCGCGCCGCTCAACTACATTCGAGTCTTGCACTTTGAATTAGTGCTTTATCGATGTTTCCTGCCAAGTAGAGAACGGATACTTCAAAGAATAAATCGCCTATGTGCGATAGAGGGTGGATCGACTTCATACAAGCAGTTTCGAAGTTTTCCTGCTCCATCGTATCTCGATATACAACTCTAGGTTCAATCCCAATGAGGGAGGACCACTCCATACTCACGTTGAAACACTACAGAGAGATGAATACTTGTAACATAACATGCCTACCTGAACCCCTACTGTGGCTACTGCAGTCTTCCTCCTGAAATGAAGAGGAAATTTAGACGAAAAAACGCCGGACGAAAAGACGAGAAAAAAGCGCGTCGACAGGTTCACCGTGGCGATTCGTACAAGGATAGCAGTACAGTGGCAGTGGGTCGATACATGGAGCCCGCAGACATCCCTGTACGTATCGCCACGGTGAACCTGTCGACGCGCACACATGCGTTCCGGCCCGAGGCCGCCGTGCCCCCCCCCCCCTCATTGGGATTGAATCCAATTCTATATAGTGAGACCAGTTCTTTGCTGCAGTGAAAACAAGAATGCCCAAAGAAGCATAGAAGACGATTGGGGTGTTCTATTCTCAGGAATAGGAGCGAAGCCCCCAACCAACGTCTGATTGGGGCTTTACCCCTAGCCTCGAGAACTGTCACTTTTATAAGCGTGTAATACAGAGTGACATCGGGCGGGTTCACATCTCAAATCTTTGACTTCAGGCTATTGAGTCCGTCACGTATTCGGTGAGCCACCAGACTGCGAATCCGTAGCCGCAAAACCGCGCTACGGTCTAGCTTGAATGGGCGACAACTTTGCTAGGTTGTGACCACGTCGAGATTCTTGCACTTCATCACTTCTTAAACGGAGGTGCACCTGTTATAACATTCAAGACGACTGCGTCCTAAAGATGAAAATGAGAGCTACATCGAGCAGAGCAGTATCGCAAAAGCACCTTCACCGTCGTTGACAATTTGTCAATCCATTGAGTAGCCAAATCTAGTTCCTGCGCTCCACCAACAACAATACGTCAAACCACGCAAATTACAATAATTTTTCAGAAAACTAGCAGCTGCTGTTTTCTTAAATACTTAAAGCTGAAGTACGGTGGGTGCTTGATTGGTTCTGTATTTAAACTGTTTTAGGCGCAGCTTGGAGTTTATGAAGGAGAAGAAATCTTTTTGATACCTGGACCTTGCGACACAACTAGGCAATTGTACGTCTGTGAAAGAAAGATCATGTAGAATGCATTCGTTTTATTAAAGCATTTGTTTCGCTACATGAACTGTTCACCTTCAAACCGAAATGAAAACAAAGCAACCACTTCATTGTATTGTGTGGCAATATTGAAACGGAATAGGCTCACGTGGAGTACGACCAATTACTCTCAAGGATGCGGTCCTGACCACTAGTGGACGAATTTCTTAAGCTTTCTGATTTTCTGGTCGTCTTGTTCAAATTTTTAGTGTTTTCTGATTTGTAGGAAAATGGCTTACAATTGGAAAAAAAGAGAATGAAGCTGCGCACAAAAATTTATCACGGCAAACCATTAACACGAATTCAAATTATATCACGAGATCATGACTTTATTCGGAAAACAAATGTTTTGGAGAATTTAAAACTGCGAGACTATGTCGTTTTGTGAGCTCTAAAGTAGAAATAGCTCCATGCACTTCTGGGGCCGGATTCATCAACGGCTTACAGCAATTTAACAGAGAAAATTACAGCCAAAATCCCTGATAGCGCGGCTTATCAAGCGATATGGTGAGCGATAAGCCATTTATCTGAGTTTTCCGCTGTGAATTATCTGTCAAGGTTACATAAGTCGTTCAGGAATATGAACCCCGCAGCGCTTTGTTGGACTGAGGATGTAAGTGCTATCGAAACTCTATAACGTATATCACGCTTTTATAATTTGGCCCTTTCTAATTTCGTTAGTAGTCTAGACCACATGTGGCTACTCTCAAAACGTTGTGCCAACACTAAAAAGTACATTCAATTGTTGATTATCACCTGTATCACCTGTCGTATCTTTGCTCATCGAGTTTCTCGATGGGAGCCAATAGCGCCTCCACTCGCTCGGTCGCGCACCCGAGTGCTCGAATGGATCCTCCTCTCCAGAGGGACACGAAGAGCGTCATGTCGTTCGTTCAGGGCCTACACAAAGAAGTCCGGCCAACGCGTTACCGGCCGGTAACGATGGGACTAGCTGGAAAAGCGCCACATGCCGCGATTCGTCAACGCTAAAGCGTCGGGTAAACGAAGCGGTGAAGTACCGGTAACGCCCTACTCCTAATATCTCACCCAGTGGCAACGAGTTGAGCGCGCTGCAAAGTGTAGTCGAACGGATGCGCAGCATCCTTCACCGCGTGTTGTGAATCAGTAAGTTTGTGGCAAACAGCCGGTTAGGTAAACCTGTGGCAGCGATTTGCTGGGTCCTTCGTCGATATTCGTTGTCTGGTGTTCTCTTGACATCCACGGAATCCAGCCGGTGACGTTTCTAGTCCGGAAGTCTGTGAAGCTCATTACGTGGCCTGCCTACCTAATTTTCAACACACGAGCGACACAGTAATCACACGAAAATTCTCCACCGAAAGGGATCTTCGTTAACACGAGACTGTTTTAAAAGCTCTGCTAGTTATGTAGACGCATCACACGTCAGCCCAGAACCGATCGTAAATCCCATACTCGCACTACATTCTTACGCATATGTTGTATTTTGGCGACGCGTCGAAGAGAGCACACGTGCACTCTGCCGAGCGACGGCGCGAGAGAAAGAAGGTGCAATGTGCGCGGGTTGCTGCGCACTTATATTATGCAGCGTCGCCGACGTGCCGACAAAGTATAACATCTGCACTATCCTACATTTTGGTATCCCGACTGGTATTAGAGATACGATAATGCGTTATGAATACAGACCAAGTCCAGAGGCCGGATTCATCAACGACTTACAGCAGTTTAACAGAGAAAATTGCAGTGGAAACCCCTGATAGCTCGGCTTATCAAGTGATATGGTAAGCGATAAGCCGCGCCTTCTAAAGGGTTGGGCACACTCGGCAGCAGCTTTGGTGCGTCAAAGGCGGGGCGGAGCGTCGCTCTCAGGCTCAAGACATGATTGCGGTGAGGGGCGGTCGTTCTTTCTTTTTCTGGTGTCAGTATTGGAGCACTGCCAGCCATCGCTCAGCTGACCGGTTGGCTGGTTTGGTTGAGGAAAGGGCTTTCCTATCTTACTTATCTTATCTCTTGCTCAGGAGAGATAGTGTCAGCTTCACGGAATGACCGAGCTCATTCCGTGAAGCTGACGCTTGCAGCGCTGACGATGGGCGCCAACGCTGAAGCGAAGTGTGCCATAAGCGGGTCGCCACCCCTGACGCAGAGACACGAACTCTGCATCTCTGCCCTATTCTTCATCATTGGAGCTGCGTCAAGCAGCAAGAGTGTGCCCAGCCCTTAAGTTTTCCGCTGTGAATTCTCTGTTTTTCTCTGAACAGTAAGCCCTTGAGGAATCCGACTCAAGGAGGTCACAAAAGAACAAAGAGAAATGAGATAAAACACTGCTAGCCACCAATCAATAGGAGGGAGGAAATGAAGTGCGCGATGAGGCTTATCACCCTATAGTGACCAGCTGACAATAATGGCGACATGGAGATGTGAGAGAGCGGTCACTATTCGCCAAGCAGAGCACCAGAAAGAACACTGCTCTTCATTGACGGCCAAACCGCGCAACAGAACCCCTTGCCCCCACCCTCCTCCCATCCTCCTACCCACAGTTGCCAGGTCTGTGATGAGTTGTATTTCTGTAAGATGTTGAATATAATCTGCAACATTGTTGTTTTTAGACCTGAAGAAGGGCTTAAAGCCCGAAACGTCGTCAATAAAGCATTGATTAAATCGAGCTTCACAACTACACAACCAGAGAGAAATGAAAAAAATTTTCACGTGATTTTCAGGAGCAGCTGTGAAAAAGGTTCTGTAAAAAGCTGTCATTGAACCTAGACTGTACACAACCTTAAGATCTTGACCTAGAGGTGGTGAATTATCCTATCCAGGTGGTGAATTATCCTATCCACAGTCATTCTTTGTCGGTTAATCTACTCGTGAATGCCCATTATAATGAGGTTGATCTATGAAAAAGCCTATTCTGCCTGTTTCCTTCTGCGTTGTTTCACCACTCATCATAGCGAATGCTGATTGGGTTTGAAGCAGGCGCCAGCAACTTTTCTACTCCTCGCTGCTCCGTGTCGAGTAGCTTAGTTGGTCGTTCGAGGGCATAACGAGCTGAAAATCTCGGGAGACGGTCAGGATGTACGAAATAGGCCACGCCCCTTGCTGGGGTGGTATGCGCTCTTCCTCTCATCCCCCTTTGGACAAGGTAAACGGCAGCACATTTTAAACGTCCGCGAATCTCGAGACCTCGGAGCCATATTACAATATTAGTTTGCCCGAAAAGTTCTCAGCGTTTTGTGTTACCTTTTTTATCCGATTTCGAACGTTCAGTTCCAAACAATACTTCATTTTAACTTCAAATTATGACAATCCGCAGCCGAGACAGCTCGACAAATCAGTCACGTGTGGGGGCCTAATAGTGTTGGAGAAAGCACATGCGGCAGTGGCTCAGAAAATTTCGGACCGGAGATTTCAGCTTCGAAGATGTTCGCCGTAGCAGTTGACCTAGAGCAATCCTGGGGTCGTATGGGACAATGACTTACATGACTTTAACAGAGAATTCACAGCGGAGAACTCAGATAACGCGGCATATCACTCACCATATCACTTGATAAACCGCGCTATAAGAGATTTCGGCTGTAATTTTCTCTATTAAATTGCTGTAAGTCGTTGACGAATTTGTCCCCTAGACGACGTGTTGGTGGAAGCTGAACCATCCCAAGCAGTTCGCGGGATCGTGGAAGAGGAACTCGACGTGAGTAGAACTGCTGTTGCGGATGCTTTGCAACGCCTTGGAAAGGTGAAAAAGCTCAAAAAGTGGGTGCTCCACGAGTTTAGTGAGCGGCAACAATTGTCTCGTTTTGAGATTCGTTCTCCTCTACTTTTACGTAACAACCTGACCTGTTTTGGATCGAATCATCACCTACCGCGGCAAGCACCAGCTGCCGCTACTTTTTCACGAGTTCTCACCCGCGAGACCTCAGAAGGACAAAAAATAGTGCATTCACAGTTCGCCTAGAGTGCCTTCTTCCTTGAAAGCAGAAAGTACAAGACGTCTCCTTGTATTCTAGAAAGACGGTATGGTGACTTTCAGACTCTTAAAGGACACACTGGCTCCATGCCACCCAGGCCCCGACGCAAAGTGTATAGGCATTCGCGCACCCTCCGTGACGTACTACATATAAACGCTTTCGCGCGCGCAGTCGGCAGACTTCTGCTACGTCGTCACCGTGAGCGGTCGGTTCGCTCAGCTCAGAGACTGGCTCGTCGTCGTTCGCAGCACAGTTTCACTTCCTTCACCATCACGCAGGGCTCCGAACCAACCAGGACTGCAGCGCAGCACGGCATGTGTAATCACATTGTCAGGCCAGACCACCGGGGTCCAGGGTAGGAGCTGAGCAAGAATTGCGGTTTGTGCTTGTTGAAACCCGTAGAAAACTTGAAACAGCGCAGCATCAACTCGTAGGAGCTGTGACCATCTCATCGGCGTTAGGTGATGTGTGTTATCTATTTGCGCAGTGCCGTGTTATTCAAGAAAAGGTTTGTTAAGATAAAGTTGGAAAGGCTACAAGGGGACTGTGGGTTCAACTGCATAACGCGAGTGTTGGAAAGATGGTGCAAGGTTGGTAGGGGTGGGGGCGGGGTGGGGTGAGGGTGTGGTAACCAGCGCAGGAACAATGCGCACTAAAATACATCCGCATTGGTGTGAAGCGTATTTAGTCAGGGCAAAGGCCAACACTCTTAAATCGCAGTGGCAGGTAGGTTTAGAGCAGCGCGCAGGTAAGTACTCCGTTCGTGCTCCAATTTGTAGCCTCGAAGGAGGGACGCGTACGTATTCCACCGATGCAGTGCTCTCCTCCAGGGCACCATAAGCTGAACAATGTTCTGACTTCTTTTGACCAATGCAACAAGATTACAGCGGTACGACAGTAATTTAACCTCTTTATCAGCTACAACGCTTTAGCTCCATGAATCGCTAAACCTCTTCGCTCTCTAAACAAATAACGGGAGTTCGAGCTATGAAGGTTCTGAGCGTAATGAATTGTTGCATTTTAACTACGCCTGATTCTCATTATTTAGCAGAAGACCTGCAACTTTATTAGAATTGTGGAAATCACCGCCAGCTAATGCCAGGCCCATGAGGAATTTCGCACGCACAATACCGCTGTACATCTCAAACCCTAGAGTGCAGCGAAGCAAGCAAAATTTTTATGACCTCATCGAAATCACAGCTATGGGGTCACGGCCACGACACACAGCTCTTAAAAATTCTTGTCACTGATATGACTTTACCACCGTTCGATAGAGCTCGTCGAGCTCATCTGTGGCGTGTAATAATGTGGGCGAGTACCAGCGCAGAAAACGTCAACCATTCGAGCGAGTAAAGCAGCTCTAAAACGATTGCCAAAGATATGAGAGTTTAAGCAGTCGTGGGTCTGTGAGCACGTTAGGAATTGAATCCAAGGAGGATCTGGTTTAATTTTCGCTGCTTGCTGCATGAGAATTCTGATAATTACCACCTATAAAAGAGTTTGTCCGTCGAGTGATCTAACCTAAGTGAGATACGCCGCACCATTTACAGCTAGGACGATCGAGTGATCTAACCTGAGCGAAAAACGCTGCATCATCCACAGCGGGAGCGGTCAAGTAATCTACCCTGAGTGAGATACGCCTCATCATCTACAGCGCGGGCAAAATTTGCTATTGAACGTGGGATGTTGCTGCAGCAGGGAAAGCGCAGCCCTTTACTGTTTAACACAAAAGCACCTACGCGCGCTCCTGAGCATCCAGTTTCAGAAGCCCACTTCGTACCGTTAGCATGAGAAGACCACTAAAGAGGTAAGAGTAGAATAAGGGACTTCAAGGTTGGAAAACCTTCAGCGACCAGGAGAGAGTGACCTGGAGGGGGCATCGGGATAGGGGGTCGATAGGCGGAACAATGAAGCAGACCAGGAGGAGGCACCAAGAAGGGTTTTGGCAGTAAGGGGGACCACTAGGGAGTTAGCAATAAGGAGGGGAATAGTAAGGAGGATCAGCAAGGTGATCCATTACCGGTATGGAGACTGGATTTGGAAGATGAAAATGACACCGATGTCGCGCAATGGGCGTTCGCTCGCCGCCGTGGTGTCGTTCGCGTAGGAGGGCTACTTAATTAGGGTAGAGTAGTGAGGAGGATCACGAGGGGAAAGGGTCTACCTGGAAAAGGGACCTGAAGGTGGTACCAGGACGGGGAACCAACAAGAAGGGAGCCGTAAGGGAATTCATACGGAGAACAAGTAATCTGCCATATGCATAGCCTCTTCATGCTCGACACAGCGGCGACTACGCGCGCTTCTGAGATTCTGGAATCGGAAGACGGGTTTCTTAGCTTCTGGATCCAGAAGACGGCCCCTACGTTGCGCAACAAGCGTCCTGATTCTGAATACGTGTCACTGACGTCTGCAATGAGCATGGGAGGACCACTAAGGGAGTGTTGGAGAAGGGCAGTAAAGGGGACCTCTAGGGTGGACCAGGAGAGGAACCAGGAAGGAAAGGAACAACCTTGGGGAGTGGCCAGCACAGGGAAACCAAAAAGAGATACCGGTGGGGTCAGTAGTGTAAACAAAGAAGTGGGCCAGGAGTTGGGACCAGGAAGGGGAGGGGACTAAAGATGGGGAGGGAAAACGTGTAAAGGCGAACCAGCAATTAGATCCAGTAAGAAGAAACGAATAAGCGGAAACATGACTTCGGAAGACATGTCAACGATACCTGAAAACGCTAGCTGTTGAGCATGAGAACGGTTGTGGAGGAGCAACCTGAGGGACAGAAGTACTGCGCAGCACAGACCAATGATTTTACTGGACGGTCCAGAAAGAATGTCTATGATGAAGGTACCGAAGGGATGATCGGCTTGATGCCAATAAAGTACGCACTAGCTCCTAGATGTTAGCGAATTTTATGTTTTGCAAAAACTACTTTCCATCGGTCCGTGATGCTGCAAAGTTGCGCGAGGCGCGTAAGTGCTAGACACTCCGTTAGGCGTATCGTAGCATTTGTATTCTTAAATTTCGTGAACGTCGGAAATGAATCACGCGCGATAATACTCTCCCGATTCAACTTTTAAGTCCTACGCACGCTTTTACGGCAACGCGGCATGTGGCAGATATCAAAACTGCCTCTTAGGATGCGAAACCGCCGCTAAGGCGGCCCTCATCCTCAGCTTTGTAGTCCACTCCATCGCGAACGCGGTTTCATTATCATTATCATTATTAGTTTCTTTTCCAGACCCCGCCACAGTCAGCTAGAACCCAGACATAAATTATCGATGGCGGCTATTCTTTCTTCGCTGCGCCGCGAGCGGTCGCGTCGCGGACACGTGGCAAACGTGGAAAACGAGGTCAGCGCGGTCAGTCGATGTGGAAGACGACCGATGGTCGGTCAGCAGCTGCTCACTGCTCCGCGGACTCTCCCTGAGCGACGAAAGCAGTTCCCACATGGGCAGTTTGGATGGCACACACCCTGGATGCTACGAGAACCCTAGCTGCGCACTCCCCCTGAGCGCGCACAGCTATGAAGGAAAGATTTCGCGCTCTGTCGCAAAGATGCGTGAGGATATTGCGGCGGGTGCGTGCGTGCGATGAGCGCTCGCGGCGTAGCGAAGGAAGAATAACCGCGATCTAAATTATCGGCTGCAACGCGGCAGCGGCAATAATGCTCTGAATCATCACTGCCGCTGCTATGTTGAGGACTGCTGCTGTTGCTTTGGCGACACTGCGCCTGCCGCGTAGTCGGCACATCAGTCTGGATTGAGGTAGCTTTGCCTCGTGCGGCGATTCTGCGTCTCTGCCCTGTGCTTAAAGATAGCGCTGCCGCGTTCCCGCAAAAGTGTGCGTAGGGCTTGACGGAGTTCCGTTTCATCATCATTAGACCAGACAGAAATTGCTGAAGCCCTACGCTTTTGCGGCAACGCGGCGGCCTTATCTTTAAGCATAGGGGAGAGACGCAGAATCGCCTCGCGAGGCAAAACTACCCCAGTCCGGACGACTGCTGAAATGCCGCCGACGCAGCAGGCGCGGTGATGCTAAAGCGCCAGTAGCTGCCGCAAACCAGACAGCGGCAGCAATATATCGAGGCATTATTGCCGCTGCACCCGCTTTGCTGCCGACAATTTCTGTCCTGGCTCTATCTTGCTGATGAGGAGGGCGAGAGAATGGAAACTGACAACGATAATGATAATAAAGAATGAAAAAAAAATAAAATAAATAAAAATAAAAACTAAAATGCTAAAATGTGCGTAGGGCTTACTGCTTTAGTTCATTACAAGTGCTCCGACACGCCTAACGGCGTGTCTCGCACTTGCGCGCTTCGCGCGACTTTATAGCATCACTCACCTATGGAAAGTAGTTTTTGTAAAACATAAAATTCGCTGGCATCTAGGACTTGGTGCGTAGTTTATCGGCATCAAGCCCTTCACCACTTCGGTACCTTCATCATACACATTCTTTCCTGACCGGCCAGTAATGTCATTAGTTTGTGCTGCGCAGTATTTCTGTCCCTCAGGTTGTTCCTCCGTAATCGTTCCGCCTGCCGCGTTGCCGTTAAAGTATGCGTAGGGCTTACTGCTTTAGTTCATTATTGCCGCTGCCGCGCTGGCGCTATCTGCTACCGCTTTGGCGGCACCGTAGGCGGCACATCAGCGACAGTCCAGTCCGGAATGGGGTAGTTTTGCCTCACGCGGCGATTCTGCGTTTCTGTGCTATGCTTAAAGATAGGGCTGCCGCGTTGCCGTAAAAGTGTGCGTAGGGCATTAGTCCGAATTAACTTCACATAAGGAAAGCATCCTGAACAGATACTGAACCAATTTATCTAATGACGGGAAGCTCCTAAGCTGGAGAGTTGTTTTTGAGCAGTCTTTTGGTTGAGCAACTAAAAAGATGGCCGACAAAAGCCTTTTATCCGAAAGCAGGTAACGTGCTACAGTGCCTGTGCAGAAATAACTGCTCGTGTTCTTATAACTGGGTAATCTAAAGATAATTAAGAGACCTATTTAATTAAAATGAAAACACAACATACTTCACAACGTGAGGCAGCCACTGGACTCTCGAGGAGGCTCAGGGGGTTGGGGGTGGACACGCCAAGATGACGAGGGGAAGGACGCACATCCCGTTATAAGATGTACCCCACCGTTTTGGGGGTTTGGAGCGCGTTTCATTACGAGTCTCACATTGCATAGCTGGCTGTGGGTACAAGCACGACCGTGCGAGTCATGCTAGCAGCATGTTATCGAGAACGAGCGAACGATCGTTCTTATCACCTGCTATATAAATCAGTGTACGAGTATAGGATACTCATTCAGCTCGCCAGTCGCTTGCCGCTTAAACGTCGGAGGACGGTTGCTCATCGTCAAAGCTCCGGTTGCAGCTAATGTAAGAAAAGTTTGCGTTACGAACCTTAGTGGGGATGTATGCATACCTCCACTCGAAATCTCCGTCGGGGAAAACTTTAAAGGGCGGCAGGATCCCAGGACTCACACCTCGGGGAAGATATCGCATTCACCAATCTCATTGGAGTCGGAGTGCTCCCAACTCCAGGGTTGGAGGAATGCTGCGGGCAGCGAAGTAAAACTCACTATTTGCGCGGAATTGTGCTTGCGAAATGAACAAAAGGACCCGTTTGCTGTACTTCTCTACAATTCGGAACTTTCATATATTTTCGACTTACTGAGAGACACTGGCGGCGCTAAGCGGCTTGGTTAGGGGGGGGGGGGTCATCTCGTACTAAGTGGTTAGCTGCGTTGGTAGGAAGACAAATGTCTTTTCACAGTGGTCCAGCTCCGTTACCACTGGGGTAAGACACCTTGGTGCTGTGCAAAATGTTTAGGCGCTGTGATCGTTGGGAAGGGGAGGCTAACCTTATAAAAAGTGTCACCAACACAAATTTGTGCTCTACTACGCTTAGGAGATAGAAGTGACTCTACCGTACGGGCTCAACTTCTACATCGCAATTTTGCGGTGGTTTCATCGCTATTATAGCTATTGGAGAAGAGAAGTTCCAGTCAAAGCAGAGAACAACACACAACATAAAAAGCTAACAGGAGCAACTTGATAGCCATTAGACCTAACCAGGCGCTGACGTGGCAAAGTGCCAGCCCCCGCTCACGCCATCCGAACCGTTGTCATTGGAGCACGTTCTCGTCGCCCAGTGATAGTCGGCAGCAGGGTTCTGCGCTCTTCGAGCGCACAATCAGGCTAGGGAAGGAACTCCAGGGTTTGGTGCGTCCAAGCTGCTCGTGCGAGAACTGCTCCCCTCTCCCAGGGCTCTCTTGTAGCGGCAGTGGAAGAGCCGCGATGCGCAACCGACCCCTCAACGACCCTCCTCCATATCGACTGACCGTGGTGTCGGTGGATATCGAAAATGGCCATGTCGATACGACGCGACCGCACGCGGCCTGGAGGAGGAAGAAGAGCCGCCACCGAGTGCATCAGCAGAATTTGGTTAGGTCTAAGTAAGATCGAGCAACATTTGCTATGGAACGATTACAGTGTAGAAATTGTACCCGTATGGTAGAATCGTTTCCATCCCAAGTGACGCTCGGTCTCACTGAAGGCCTCCGCACACTTTTGCGGCGACGCGGCACACGGTAGGAGGCAGCACACTTGCCTTGGAAGCGGCAAAACTGCCGTGTAGGAGGCACTTATCCTCAGCTTTGCCACCCTACTCCATCGCCAATGCGGTTTCATTATCATTATCATCATTACATCGTTATCTGTTTCCCTGCTTTCGTCGCTCAGGGGGAGTCCGCAGCTGGGTTCTGCAAAACCGCATACAGCTGGAAAACGCGCAGAAAACGCCTGAAATTGAGTAGACATTAAAACTCCTCAGCTCTCATCCAGTGAATTGAAATGCAAAAATTCCGCCATGCAGAGGAACCGAACACCCGACCTACATCGCCAGAGCGAGCCGCTCTACCCACCGCACCACGAGCCGTCTAGCAAACGCGGCCTCGCGGGCGTATAAGAGGCACAAACCGCACGGCTTCCGCGCTCCGTCGCCAAAGTGAGTGCAAGCGGCTGCGTCGCGTGCGTCGCTGGGCATGTTGCCAACAGCCGCCCTTCGCCTTAATCTTTCGGCCGCCGCTTTGGCGACACATCAGCCGTTATCTCTATGCCTCTGCCCTATACTTATGAATACTAATAGAGATAGGGCTGCCGCGTTGCCGCAAAAGTGTACGGAGGCCTTAAAGCACACGAGGCGCAGTGGAGAAAAAAAATGAGGGTGCAATCCCAGTTAGAGCTAACCGGCGACTGCTGTGGACGACCATGGCAGCCGCTGTCGATGCGATACGGATCGCGTTGCAATGCCTTGTATGCCGGCGATGGGAGCCCTGGCAGGCGGGTCGTGTGGCAGTGGATAGTGTAGTGCGTCACTTCCTACGAAGGAGGTCGGGGGTTCGGTCCTCCCGCGGTGCGTGCTCTTTGCGTTGCAACTGAGTGGTTGAGATTTGAAGGGTTTTGACGTCTACACAATTTTCTGGTGTTTTGTGCGCATTTTTCCAGCTTTGTGGCTTCTGCGCTTTTCGAGATGTGGATTCCCAATGGACGACGAAAGCAGTTTTCACACGAGCGGCTTGAATGGCACCCACCCTGGGGTCCCTTCCCTAGTCTGCTAGCTGTGGACTCCCTGAGCGAAGAAAACGAGCTCCAATGACAGCGGCTCGGGATACTGTAGCAGGCGATGGCATATTGCCACAGCAGCATTCGCTCAGGTCTAATGGCTATCGTGTCGCCCTACCGACTCCTAAGCTCACGGTGTACTCAGACATTGGGAGAGTTCATCTGCACGTGAGAAATGGGTAAACTAACAACGCGCTGGTAGGTTGCCTGATTTTGACTTAGAGATGAGCAGTCGAAGGCCTATAGGTGACCGGATTACGGTATTTAGGCGGAAATTTGGAAGGGGTTTTTGCAAAGCACGCCACGCTTTTCACACATAGTGTTAAGATAAAGTTTAGTATGCTAAGTTTAGGGTTGTCTGGACATCCAAAGAGGTGTGTACTTTACATATTGCTCTAAAGCTGTAAGATCTCATAGATGACTCTTATAACTTTATAGCTCAAGCAATGGCGGCAACAAACATTGTAAAAATTGCACATTCAAAAGATGGACGCCAAACGCCTAAAAAGATTACGGTGTAGAAATTGTGTCCATTTGCTAGAATCATTTCCACCTTTGCTTCATCCTTGTCGGCTGCGACAGGTGGTTTGGGTACTTCTTGCTTGATTGTAAGAAGCTGTAGGTTCGAGTCCATCCATTATAAAATCGTTTACCATGCTTGTAAAAATAAGGATTATTGCATTGAATAACAAAGCCGTCCAGGCTCCTGTTTCATTCCTATTTTTTAGCGATGTAGTGTGTTCTTAACCGGGTTTCATACCGTTTTTGGCGAAATCAACACCTAATGTGCAGAAATTAGATTAAGCAAGAATTATGTGCGACCATGATAAGACCCTGGGCTTTGTCATCAATGTTGAATAACAAGGTGCAATCCAAAAGGGGGTGGGTCACCTTATGTCTCTCAAGAGAGTTGGATTACACTTCTAACCCACTTATGCCATCTTTTGAATGTGCAATTTTTACAATGTTTGTTGTCGCCATTGCTTGAGCTATAAAGTTATATGAGTCATCTATGAGATCTTTTAGGCGCTTGTGCGTTCCCTTCACGCCGTGACTTCGTACGCACGGTCATTCCATCGCGAATGTTGCTCCTGTTAGGTTCGTATGTGTTGTTCTCTGCTTTGACTGGAAGTTCGCTTCCCCATTAGCCACAACAGTTGATCATTTTCGTTGTTAGGGTATCAGTTAACCAAAAACGATGTCTCATCACCTGGCACCAGGCAGACAATGATAGAGATGAGATGGCTAACGCAAACGCTCAGTGCAACACCGATGTGGAGAACGAGAGTTCTTGGTGGCTTTGCGAATACCACTGGCCGGAAAGATAAGCGATAAGGTTACGGCGTAGATTTTGTGGCCGTATGGCAAAGTCATGCTTGTGAGGCAAACTCCGAAGTATGAGAGACTACATAACCCATTCTTGAATCGGCTGAAAATCAAACAATCGTTTTGTTTGTACGACAATGTTCATATTTCTGGGGCAGAGCCGCATTTGTTCATGTACACCAGCTGTGCCTTTCGGACCTACCGTTAGAATATAGCCCATTGGTAAGTCATGTCCCGGAATTTCCACTAATAATGTGGCTTGCATTTCGTCACTTTGCATAAATACAGCACTAGGGCTGGGCGGAATACGTATGGGGGAGAAGACGAATACAGCATGTCAAGAGGACTGCGTCTGGGAATGAAGGGCACCGCACCCTAGAATAAGTTAACGCAGAGACATCTGCTGAACCACAAACCACTGGATTGCTTGTGTTTTCGGCCCGTATTATAATACGCATTTCCATGAGTAGAACCGGAAATCTGAGTATTGCTCTGCTGTTATCACCACCTATATATAAAAGAGTTTGTCCGTCGAGTGATCTAATCTAAGTGAGATATGCCGCATTCGCCGCATCACCCACAGCGAGAGCGGTCGAATGATCTAACCTAAGTTAGGTACGCCGCATCACCCACAGCGAGAGCGGTCGAATAATCTAATAAGTTAGGTACGCCGCATCACCCATAGCGAGAGCGGTCGAATGATCTAACCTAAGTGAGGTGCGCTGCATCATCCACAGCGGGAGCGGTCGAGTGATCTAACCTAAGTGAGGAAGGCCGCATCATCCACAGCGAGAGCGGTCGAATGATCTATCTATCTAATCTAATAAGTGAGGTACGCTGTATCATCCACAGCGCGGTCGAAATTTCCAATTGAACGTGGGAATTGCTGCAGCATGGAAAGCGCATGCTTTTACTGCTTGACACAAAAGCACTTACCCGCGTTCCTGAGCGTCCAGATTCAGAAGCAGTGCTGCTGACTTCGTGCCATTAGCATAAGAAGACCACTAAAGGGGAAAGAGTGTAAGGGGGACTTCGAGGGTAGAGAATCGACAGCGACCAGGAGGTAGCGACTTGGAGGAAGCATCGGGAAGGAGGGGGGGGGTCGATAGGGTGATCAATGAAGCATTAAGGAGGGACCAGTAGGGAGTTAGTAGCAATCAGGGGGAGCAGTTAAGAAGATCAGTAAGGGGACCCATTACCAATAAGAAAGTACGGATTTAGAAGATCTGACATCGATGACACGCAATGGGCGTTCGCTCGCCGTCGTTGTGTGTGAGCGTGGGAGAGCTACTTAATTGGGGAGAGTATTAACGAGGATCCCTAGGGGGAGAGAGATCGACCAGGAACAAGGGACCTGGAGGCGGAACCAGGACGGGGAACCAGCAAGAAGGGAGCCGTAAGAAAATTTATACGCGAAACAAGGAATCTGCCATATGCGCTCTTCATGCTCGACACAACGGCAACTGTGCGCGCTTCTGATCCTTTGCATTCAGAAGGTGGGTCTTCTGTGGTGCTGGTTTCAGAGGACAGGTCCTCCACGCCGCCCTAGAAGCATCTGAATTAAGGAATTGTGTCACCGGCCTGCAGGCGCTTTCAGAATTCAACATGGGATGCTGATCTACAGAGGAAGTATAGCCTTCTCCTGCTTGACAAACGGCAACTACACGTATTTCTAAACGTCTCGATTTAGAAAAAAGGTCCTCTACGTAGCGCAAGAGGCATCTGGATTATCCTCGGAGATGATTTCAGACAAATTCCTCTTGTCGTGCCAAAAGCAGGACGGTCCGAAATTCTGAACGTTTCTATTAAGAGCTCCCCACTGTGGCCTCATTTCTTTAAATACAGATTGACTGAGAATGTGAGGGCGTCCAGCGGTGGAATCGGTTGGTCTAACTTTCTAATTCAACTTGGAAACGGCGAGCTCCAAAACGATTCCAATGAATTGAAAGTGCCCGACGATATGCTGAGCTCTGTATATATATAGCAGATGAGATATTTAGTGATATAGTGAGCTTAGAGGATATGTCCGCTGCAGTCGGTAGAGCGATTTTGACGCCTAGGAATTTCGACTCTTTGGAGATAAGCAACAAAGTGTTTCGAAACTACCTGGGCAGGAGAAGATTTACAGAAGCATAGATGAGGTTATGAATGACGAAACTGAAGCTAACAACGACACAGAGTATTCATTGGAGTTTCTAAACAGCTTGACACCCCAGAGATACCCGCCACATGGACTCAATCTAAAGAAAGGAGCAGTAATAACGCTTCTGCGGAATCTTAGAGTCAACCAGGGTCTATGCAATGGTACGCGACTCACCGTTGAACATATGGATAGGTACATTCTAGGCTGCAAAATTGCAACTGGAGCGAGCAAAGGACAATAAGTCCTTCTTCCTAGAATAATATTCTGTCCACCTGCCTATGACACCTCACCGTGCAGATTTAAGAGGAGACAATTTCCTGTGCGTTTGGCCTACGCAATGACAATAAACAAGAGTCAGGGACAAACATTCGACCGGGTCGGTGTAAACCTCCCCAGCCCAGTTTTTTCTCATGGTCAACTGTACGTGCGTGCTCACGTGTTCGACAGAGATCCCATCTGAAAATTTGGCTACCACCAGGACGGAAGACTATATCAAACGTAGTATTCACCGAGATGTGATGGCGGCTATTCTTCCTTCGCTGCGCCGCGAGCGGTCGCGTCGCGGACACGTGGCAAACGTGGAAAACGAGGTCAGCGCGATCAGTCGATGTGGAAGGCGGCCGATGGTCGGTCGGTGGCTGCTCAATGCTCCGTGGACTCTCCCTGAGCGACGAAAGCAGTGGAAACTGCAGTGGAAAGCAGTGGAAATGTGGAAACATGGGTAGTTTGGATGGCACACACCCTGGAGTCCCTTCCCTAGCTTGATTCTGCGCTCGAAGAGCGCAGAATCCATCCGCGGACTCTCTCTGAGCGACGAAAGCAGTTTCCACATGGGTAGTTTGGATGGCGCACATCCTGGAGTCCCTTCCCTAGCCTGACTCTGCGCTCGAAGAGCGCAGAATCCATCCGCGGACTCTCCCTGAGCGACGAAAGCAGTTTCCACATGGGTAGTTTGGATGGCGCACACCCTGGAGTCCCTTCCCTAGCCTGATTCTGCGCGCGAAGAGCGCAGAATCCATCCGCGGACTCTCTCTGAGCGACGAAAGCAGTTTCCACACGGGTAGTTTGGATGGCGCACATCCTGGAGTCCCTTCCCTAGCCTGACTCTGCGCTCGAAGAGCGCAGAATCCATCCGCGGACTCTCCCTGAGCGACGAAAGCAGTTTCCACATGGGTAGTTTGGATGGCGCACACCCTGGAGTCCCTTCCCTAGCCTGATTCTGCGCTCGAAGAGCGCAGAATCCATCCGCGGACTCTCTCTGAGCGACGAAAGCAGTTTCCACACGGGTAGTTTGGATGGCGCACACCCTGGAGTCCCTTCCCTAGCTTGATTCTGCGCTCGAAGAGCGCAGAATCCATCCGCGGACTCTCTCTGAGCGACGAAAGCAGTTTCCACATGGGTAGTTTGGATGGCGCACATCCTGGAGTCCCTTCCCTAGCCTGATTCTGCGCTCGAAGAGCGCAGAATCCATCCGCGGACTCTCCCTGAGCGACGAAAGCAGTTCCCACATGGGTAGTTTGGATGGCGCACACCCTGGAGTCCCTTCCCTAGCCTGATTCTGCGCTCGAAGAGCGCAGAATCCATCCGCGGACTCTCTCTGAGCGACGAAAGCAGTTTCCACACGGGTAGTTTGGATGGCGCACATCCTGGAGTCCCTTCCCTAGCCTGACTCTGCGCTCGAAGAGCGCAGAATCCATCCGCGGACTCTCCCTGAGCGACGAAAGCAGTTTCCACATGGGTAGTTTGGATGGCGCACACCCTGGAGTCCCTTCCCTAGCCTGACTCTGCGCTCGAAGAGCGCAGAATCCATCCGCGGACTCTCTCTGAGCGACGAAAGCAGTTTCCACACGGGTAGTTTGGATGGCGCACACCCTGGAGTCCCTTCCCTAGCTTGATTCTGCGCTCGAAGAGCGCAGAATCCATCCGCGGACTCTCTCTGAGCGACGAAAGCAGTTTCCACATGGGTAGTTTGGATGGCGCACATCCTGGAGTCCCTTCCCTAGCCTGATTCTGCGCTCGAAGAGCGCAGAATCCATCCGCGGACTCTCCCTGAGCGACGAAAGCAGTTCCCACATGGGTAGTTTGGATGGCGCACACCCTGGAGTCCCTTCCCTAGCCTGATTCTGCGCTCGAAGAGCGCAGAATCCATCCGCGGACTCTCTCTGAGCGACGAAAGCAGTTTCCACACGGGTAGTTTGGATGGCGCACATCCTGGAGTCCCTTCCCTAGCCTGACTCTGCGCTCGAAGAGCGCAGAATCCATCCGCGGACTCTCCCTGAGCGACGAAAGCAGTTTCCACATGGGTAGTTTGGATGGCGCACACCCTGGAGTCCCTTCCCTAGCCTGACTCTGCGCTCGAAGAGCGCAGAATCCATCCGCGGACTCTCTCTGAGCGACGAAAGCAGTTTCCACACGGGTAGTTTGGATGGCGCACACCCTGGAGTCCCTTCCCTAGCTTGATTCTGCGCTCGAAGAGCGCAGAATCCATCCGCGGACTCTCTCTGAGCGACGAAAGCAGTTTCCACATGGGTAGTTTGGATGGCGCACATCCTGGAGTCCCTTCCCTAGCCTGATTCTGCGCTCGAAGAGCGCAGAATCCATCCGCGGACTCTCCCTGAGCGACGAAAGCAGTTCCCACATGGGTAGTTTGGATGGCGCACACCCTGGAGTCCCTTCCCTAGCCTGATTCTGCGCTCGAAGAGCGCAGAATCCATCCGCGGACTCTCTCTGAGCGACGAAAGCAGTTTCCACACGGGTAGTTTGGATGGCGCACACCCTGGAGTCCCTTCCCTAGCTTGATTCTGCGCTCGAAGAGCGCAGAATCCATCCGCGGACTCTCTCTGAGCGACGAAAGCAGTTTCCACATGGGTAGTTTGGATGGCGCACATCCTGGAGTCCCTTCCCTAGCCTGATTCTGCGCTCGAAGAGCGCAGAATCCATCCGCGGACTCTCCCTGAGCGACGAAAGCAGTTCCCACATGGGTAGTTTGGATGGCGCACACCCTGGAGTCCCTTCCCTAGCCTGATTCTGCGCTCGAAGAGCGCAGAATCCATCCGCGGACTCTCTCTGAGCGACGAAAGCAGTTTCCACACGGGTAGTTTGGATGGCGCACATCCTGGAGTCCCTTCCCTAGCCTGACTCTGCGCTCGAAGAGCGCAGAATCCATCCGCGGACTCTCCCTGAGCGACGAAAGCAGTTTCCACATGGGTAGTTTGGATGGCGCACACCCTGGAGTCCCTTCCCTAGCCTGATTCTGCGCTCGAAGAGCGCAGAATCCATCCGCGGACTCTCTCTGAGCGACGAAAGCAGTTTCCACACGGGTAGTTTGGATGGCGCACACCCTGGAGTCCCTTCCCTAGCTTGATTCTGCGCTCGAAGAGCGCAGAATCCATCCGCGGACTCTCTCTGAGCGACGAAAGCAGTTTCCACATGGGTAGTTTGGATGGCGCACATCCTGGAGTCCCTTCCCTAGCCTGATTCTGCGCTCGAAGAGCGCAGAATCCATCCGCGGACTCTCCCTGAGCGACGAAAGCAGTTCCCACATGGGTAGTTTGGATGGCGCACACCCTGGAGTCCCTTCCCTAGCCTGATTCTGCGCTCGAAGAGCGCAGAATCCATCCGCGGACTCTCTCTGAGCGACGAAAGCAGTTTCCACACGGGTAGTTTGGATGGCGCACACCCTGGAGTCCCTTCCCTAGCCTGATTCTGCGCTCGAAGAGCGCAGAATCCATCCGCGGACTCTTCCTGAGCGACGAAAGCAGTTTCCACATGGGCAGTTTGGATGGCACACACCCTGGAGTCCCTTCCCTAGCCTGATTCTGCGCTCGAAGAGCGCAGAATCCATCCGCGGACTCTTCCTGAGCGACGAAAGCAGTTTCCACATGGGCAGTTTGGATGGCACACACCCTGGAGTCCATTCCCTAGCTTGATTCTGCGCTCGAAGAGCGCAGAATCCATCCTCGGACTCTCCCTGAGCGACAAAAGCAGTTCCCACAGGGGAGTTTGGATGGCACACACCCTGGATGCTGCGAGAACCCCAGCTGCGCACTCCCCCTGAGCGCGCACAGCTATGAAGGAGAGATTTCGCGCTCTGTCGCAAAGATGCGTGAGAATATTGCGGCGGGTGCGTGCGTGCGATGAGCGCTCGCGGCGTAGCGAAGGAAGAATAACCGCGATCCCGAGATGTTTGAGTAAAAATTAAACCATTTTCCTTGCGCTATGAATAAATTTTTTTTGAAGCGCACATCTTTCTTTGTACAAGAGTAGTTCCTGAGAAAAGACTAACTGTATCACCCCGCGAAGCGGGCAAGTGCGAGACACGCCGTTAGGCGTGTCGCAGCACTTGTTCAATATATTTCTAGATTATTGTAAGCACTATGAATTTTCAAAACTCAGGGAGTTTTCTGCACTCTGTCAAAAGCTCGCTATGACGGGATAATCCAACACCATTTTTTAGGTTTGCGCCCACTACTTGGATGGTATTACCTGCTCTTGTGGTCGTCTTTCTTGCAACGTCCTCTTTCGTTGAAAGTAGCCGGTGTCCGCGATTGAATCCGGTCAAAGGTGCACTTACAATAAAACCGCGTTCAAGCGGCCAAGGTGGTGGAGGCGGCTCTGAGGTCGGAGGCACTGAAAACCCGCCTCCAGGTGGCCAAGGTGGTGGAGGCAGCAAAGGAATCGGAGGCACTGAAAACCCGCCTCCAGGCGGCAAAGGTGGTGGAGGCAGCAAAGGAATCGGAGGCACTGAAAACCCGCCTACAACCAGCCAAGGAGGAGGTGGAGGCGGCTCTGGAGTCGGAGGCGCTGGAAACACGACTTCGATCGGCCAAGGTGGTGGAGACGGCAAAGGAATCGGAAGCACTGAAAACCCGCCTTTAAGCGGCAAAGGTGATGGAGGCGGCTCTGGACTCGGAGACACCAGCCAGTGTTCGCGATTTTACGGGGTAATCTCTCCAAGTCCTATAATCCCGCATTCAAGCGGCAAAGGTGGTGAAGGCGCCAAAGGAATCGGAGGCACTGAAAGCCCGCCTTCAAGTGGAAAAGGTGGAGGAGGCGGCTCTGGAGTCGGAAGCACTGAAAACCCGCCTCCAGGTGGCAAAGGTGGTAGAGGCGATTCTGGAGACGGAGGCATTGAAAACCCGCCTCCAAGCGGCAAAGGTGGTGGAGGCGGCTCTGGAGAGGGAGGCACTGAAAACCCGCCTCCAGGCGGCCAAGGTGGTGGAGGCGGCAAAGGAATCGGAGGCACTGAAAACCCGCCTCCAGGTGGCAAAGGTGGTAGAGGCGATTCTGGAGACGGAGGCACTGAAAACCCGCCTCCAAGCGGCAAAGGTGGTAGAGGCGGCAAAGGAATCGGAGGCGGCACTGAGACCACGACTTCGAGCGGCCAAGGTGGTGGAGGCGGCAAAGGAATCGGAGGCAGTGGAAACCCGCCTCCAGGCGGCGAAGGTGATGGAGGCGGCTCTGGAGTCGGAGGCAGTGGAAACCCGCCTCCAGGCAGCAAAGGTGGTGGAGGCGGCTCTGGAGTCGGAGACACCAGCCAGTGTTCGCGATTTTACGGTGTCATCTCTCCAAGTCCTATAAACCCGCTTTCAAGCGGTGACAGCTCTGGCGGCGGAAGCACTCAAAAGCCGCATCCAGGCGGCCAAGGTAGTCAAGGCAGCCCTGGAGGCACTGGAAAGCCAGGAGAAGATACGTGGTCTCAATATAAGGGAATGGAATACAAGGTGAGCGCATTTGGTATTGTTCTCATTCAAACAGTCGAGATCAGAAGCTTCACATCCAGAGACAGGCCATGCATGAAAAATTTCTTCTAACCCTCGTTGGCCTAGATTGTCTAGAAGTTCTCTGGGGAAACGAGGCCTCTCCTGCCTCTCTTTTCACTTTCTCCGCTACTCATTTTTTCATACCTCTACCATCAGAACGCTTTGACTGGCAGGAAAGCATGGAAAATTCACTAGGCGCCACGACTGGGCGTAAGGAATTGGAAATCATTTAGTAGCCGAGCATGAAGAGTCCCTTTTTGTCTTTGTTGGCTTTTTGAGCTTTTATTTCTTGATACAAATTAAAGGGCAATTGCTGCAAAAGGCGAAGAACCAGACGATACTTGGCACGGGTATCCACGAAAGCCCACATTGAAGGGAGTCCGTACCAAGAAAATGAAAATTCTTCAGTTTTTTGGATAGAAATAGGTTTTTGTACTGAGAAGTGCTCTCAAAAGATGCGCTGCAGTCTATATTAATCTAAAAATACAGGGCATCCTAGAAAGTGTTGTCACTGCCTTATAGATCACTTTAATAAGCAAAAGACGAAATTCTCTGATGTCTGCTAACAAGACGTCGGACTATTGAAAGCTTTGGTGAGAAAGTAGAAGTTCGTCAGATTTGCAACTTTCTGATCGAAGCCTTTCTTCTTCACCACCGGCGCTGTTTGACCGCACGTAACATCCGCGATATCCTCGAGGTCTGTCAGCACCCACCCGTGATACGGAATGGGCCGGCCGCTGATATCAGCATGGAACCGGTTAAGCTGAAGACCTTACTAGTAACAATGCTTGAACACATTTGCTTAAGCCTGGAGCGGCTGGTAGAGAGGCTATATGCAAATGAGCAAATGTGTTCAAGCCTTTCTTCTTCCTTTTTGTATCAAGCTTAAGCCGCGGTAGAAAACCATGAATTATTAGCGATCTTATAACTATCGTTGCACCCCGCCTTCAATCTAATGTACACATCTTATGCGAGCTGTCGTGCCCCGGGTGAGTCCGCTGCACCGGTGGTAGAACCCACACGGTCCTCAACCCGAGGCCACGTGTGAGGCACGACAGGAGTCGAGGCCTTACCCGTGCGCGCTAGCTCTTACATACCCTTCCACGTTAGGGTGAGGCCCTTGTTGCCCCGACTTTGCACACCTCATACCAATGCGGATGTTATTTAGGATCTCCCGCGCGGACTGCACCTGCGCTGGCCCCCCGGCGACTCTCGCCCATCTTCACATCACTCGCGTGATACAATTGAACCAGCCGACCTTCTGCAGTATTACCACTGCGCTCAGAATAAACCTTCCCCCGCTCTCGAGTCACATGGCGGTCAGACAATACACTTCATGGCAACCCAATATACATGCGCAATGCACATCAATATGGAGTACAACTGCCTACGAGTTAAGGCTAAGCCCCGCCACGTTACCTACGGGTCAACCCCAAGCTCAAACCGCAGATCCTTCCTCGCTCCTACCCTGGAGCCTGTGCTCACAAGGGTGGTGGCTCGGACGGCCTCTCCGGTTACCTCCGTTAATGCTCCTGCACGTCCTGTCCTGGTTGTACTGGAGGAGTCCTGCGCGGCTGGTCGAGTCGAATTCCTGGTGGACACTGCGCTGACGATGGAGTGCAGGAGCGGAGAGCGGACCGACCGCTCGGAGAGACGACGAAGCCGGAGACTGCCGGGTGCGCGCGGGATGGCGTTTATAGTGCGTCGCGGAGCGTGCGCCCAACCGTATGCCCTCCGTGTCGGGACCAGTGCGCCTCCCAGCGTGTGTGCCCTTGAAGAGTCGTGATGGAGCGTGGTGAACGTCACGACACGAGCTATACACGAATTCTTGGCTGAAGGTAGAGTAATACCTTCCAATCGTAGCTAAATTTTGAACCGTATCAGAGCTGGCATTGCGCAGCTCCTTTAAGACTCTACATTTCCCCCGATTCATCACAAGGTAGTGATTGTTGATTCGAGATGCACCATACAATTCTCACATTCTTACGTTTAAATTTGGTGACACCTGCATGTCATGTTAGGTTGCGTAGTGCAGTTTCTCGCATCACTCAAAGACACGCAAGTCCTCTATCCATTGTAGACAAATCTGGCATTAAATGACCTAGCGATGGGGGAGCGCAACCTTTCTTGAGACAGCCAAGGAATCGAATTCTAACTTTGTTCGAGCACATATCTGCAGTTCCACTCATTAATCTCCTAAAAGTTGATAAAAGCAAGACCGTCAAACACTCTTCACACTGATTCTGAACGCCTGCGGATTTGGCGAAAGTATACACAAAGTGGACCACGATAGGTGTGAGTGTAACATTTGCGAAAATTCGCGGTTTACAACCCAAAATGTCATAAATTGTAGAATCCCTAACAAGGGAAGGGTCTGAAGCGTATGTCTGAACGGGAGGAGGCACGGTGCAGCACGCGTTTGGGGTCTTGTACGCCCGCGATGCGTGTGCAGCCAGTGGCTCGGAGCGCAGGTGGGTGAAGGGCTGACTCATGCGAGAGAGGTCAGGAGTTTGGCCCCTCTGCGTTGCTGCACTTTTGCATTTCAACTGATTGGTTGAGATTTGGGGAATTCTGACGTCTATACCATTTTCAGACGTTTTCTGTGCATTTTTCCAGCGGTACGCTGTGGTATTCAACATGGTGATAAATTTTCAGCACCAGTGATACGTCGCGGTGTCTTCCTCCATGGCTGTGAGCACGCAACCGAAATCCAATTGAAGACGTACCCTTTCCTCCGAAACAAGAGTTCCACCCGAAAACGTTATCTTTGCCCACTGCTTGCTTGCCTCTCCACGTCCATCAGTTCATTTTGCGGATCCCAATCTTCCTCTTCTTCTTCCACCACTTCCAGGTGTTCGTCTCGTCAACTTCAAGTTGACGTGCTTCGAAGTCCTTGAGTACGCTGGCTATCCGTTCGGCCAGCTTGATTTCTTTCCTCGAAGATTCCTTGTCTGAAGGTGGGCCACACTTCATTGTGAGCAGGTGGATCACCACTCGACCGTCGGCGGACGTTGTTGGTGTTAGGTTCTAGAAAACCTTCAGCAGACCTCTGATTTCCAGGTGACAGGCAGACATGAGGGAAAGAGTGCATCGATGGAGTTTAGCTTAATTTGCGGGATCCGCACACCTCCTTTCTCATTTGAACCACCTCCGACGTCACAATGTGGTCTCCTTTAAAAATCAAAGCAGGATGGTTTTTCCCGAGGCCTTCGGTCCATGTATGGAAACAGACTATGAGGAGTCTGTAGCCTTTATACGCTATCCGAAAAGTGCCCGGTGGTGCTTCATGCATTTTGCTCCTGTATTTCACTGGTGTTGAACATTTATAGATCGTCATGTTGAATACCACAACGCACCGTTGGAAAATGCGCAGAAAACGTCTGAAATGGTATAGACCTCAGAATCCCCCAAATCTCTACCATTCAGTTGAAATGCGAAAGTGCAGCAACGCAGAGGGGCAAAACTCCTGACCTCTCTCGCATGAGTCAGCCCTTCACCCACCTGCGCTGCGAGCCACTGGCTGCACACGCATCGCGGGCGTACAAGACCCCAAACGCGTGCTGCACCGTATCCCATCGTGACTCTTTGGGTTTAACGACTTGGCAAAAAATAAACACATTTTCAAACCAATTGAGGGATGAAGATTCTCCCTATATGACTCGCTCCCCGTTCAGACATACGCTTTTGACCCCTCCCTATTTACGCACACCCCTGTTTAGTATCTAGCAGCAGTATACCACCTGACAACTCTGGAAGATGTAGATAAAAGGTAGAGTGACGGCGAAAGCATTAGCTCTCTGTGGTTTTCAGCTATGACTGTGGGGTTCGTCAGGGAGTCAATATTGTTGTTTTGTTTTGTTAAATCTAGGGCCGTTCTTTTCACCCTTTGCCATCAGTGTGCTCCGTTTGGAAATAGGGAAATAGGCCTATGATCTACCATCGATGGCATAACATACGCCGAAGGCCAGGAACATCTGTCCCAGTGGCCGCACTGCGAGAAGTTGTCGGCGACAGTGTTACGCGGGTTGCTACGCACTGCGAGGAAATATTACGTATACCCACGCTTCGGGGCACTGGGTAAACAACTCATGGCTAGAAAAAGGTGTTCAGTTGTCATGAAGCCTTTCTGCCGGATAAAATATTCACTTGATTCCATTCTTTAAAAAAAGAGGCTATGTGTTAGTGAATGTGTTTAAAGTAACAAACATTTCAGATATTTAATTCATCTGAAGAGGTTGACTGGTATAAGGCCCGAGAGCTTTGCAAATCAGAAGGTGCTGACCTGGCTTATGGCCTAGACGGCGATTACCCTCTTCTTCAATTTCTTCAAAGTGGGTTTGACAAATTTAGTGACAGCGACCCACTTTTAGCTTTTTCGTACGATTATTTATTTATTTATTTATTTATTTATTTATTTATTTATTTATTTATTTATTTATTCGTTCATCCATTGTGCCAAATACATTTGACTGTGTAGATGGTGACGAAGTAAAGCGCAGTTCTTGGCTTGTGATAAGAGATCCACACAATATAGCCATAGTCGTTGGGAATATATGATGCATAGCTTGTGATAAAGGATTCATACAATATAACCATATTGATAATGAGACATGTCAAATAGTTTTTGGCTTGCGACAAGAGATCCAACAATACATATACACAACGTGTCGATCTTCATCTATTCGACATAGCGGTATATCAATAGCCGCATAGAGAAACCTCAATATTATGACTACAGTGATCAACACTGTGACTTATGAATTGTTTACGGCACTAATTGTGAAAGGAATTGCTGTGCTAACTAGAAAATCTGTCTTATATAAGGGCGAGAGGAGTCTGGAATGCATAGAAGTTTCTGTATATGAAAAGGTCGTCTCTTAAAGTGTTCCATAGAGCGCTTTCTTACGACGAACGAGTTTTTGTACTGAGTCGTTTATGGTTTATCGGGTCTTATCCGACATGTAATCTACTAATACCAGTTTTTCTAGAATTTTCGAACAGATCAAAGATACTAAGAATGATTTATTTTGTAGTCAGTTCGTATATTGTTGCAAGATCTGTAATTTTTCTTCTGAATTCCTAAGAATCTGCGCCAGGTTGGGATAGGTGTTGCTCGTTCGAAAGGTTCAGTGACCCACAAAGGCAGAACGAACGATATGAGAAACTTTGTTGGAGCTTTTTTCAATTTCTGCAATCAAGCTACTTTTTTGTGGTGAGCAATTTGGTGAGCAGTATTCTGATAGTGGTCTAGAATACAGATTAATAAGCTTGAAAAGCATAGGAACATCTCTTATTTTGCACGCTCTTAAAATGAAGTTTGCATTTCTAGATGCTTTTTTTACTTTCCATTAATATAGTTGTCAAAATTGATACCACCGTCGTAAACAATTCCCAAGTCATGTATCTGATCGGTGTAATTTAACGGATTCCTCCCAATAAAAACGAGATGTGCAGTTGGTGCCATTCGAGTTTTTGAATTGAAATATCTAATAACCATGAGTTTGACCACTTTTCAACAGCGTTTATTCTTTCTTGAAGTTTTTGGCAATCATAAACCGTAAATATTTTGGTATCGTCCGCATAAATGCTGCAAAAGCATTCAGTAGGTAATGATAGGGCAGGTCGTTGATAAAAATAAGAAACATAAGAGGAATCAAACATGTTCCATGGGGAACTCCACTAGGCGTGAGATAGGAAGGGGAAAGTTGTTGTTAACTACAACGGATTGAAAACGTTCAATAGGAAAAGATCTTAGAACGTTTAGTAGTTGTCGTTTAATTCCGTATGGAGAGAGCTTTTCAATCAATAATGGGATGAATATTAAGTCGAAGGCTTTGGCATAATATAAATAGCAAACAGAAACAAAGTTACTCCTATCGATTTAATTTTTCCATAACGGTGGTGTCGTAATTAGAACAGTTGTTGTTGACTTCTGAATTGGGAAGCGATGTTGCTCTTTACAAATGAGGTCATTGTGTAAGGTAATTCATTATTTTTTGCATAGGATATGCTTTATCACCTTGCTTGTTGAACTGGTAAGGCAGGTCGGACTGTATTTGGTAACACAATTTTTGGGGCCTTTTTTGAACAGGTCGTATAATGCCATATTTTCATAGCTTCGGGACTTCACTGTAAATTACAAATTTGTTGAAAAGTAGCGTTAAAAGAGAAACCAAGCCAAGAGCCGCCTTCAAAATATATATAAGGAATGTTATCTGGTGATGTAGAAAACCTTTTGGCAGCTTGCGAGGTGTCTTGTAGACAAATTCGTTTGATATATCTATCCAGTTCAGTTCTCCGTCAGTTTTAGGAGGTAAACGAGCATCTGTGTCAAATGGCTGTTTATAATCAAATTTAAAATGATCAGCAAGCAGTTTAGACTTGTCTTGATCGTCTTTTATTTGTGTGATACCTGAAATTAAATCGGGACTAGATTCTGTCTGATAACATCTGCTTCTTTGCGCAGTAGTTGAAGAATCGCTTAAAATTTCTACAGCGCAGCATGCTGTTTTCCTTAGTTAACTGGTATCTGGCAATGGCTCATTCGAGTTTTCGAGAGAGCTTAGCATATCTTGCGTTTCTTGATGAGCTGACAGAATATAGGTGGTCAACTTTATGCTTCAACAAGACTATATTCCTTTGATAATTTTCACGAGTTTCTCTGTGTCTTTCTAGAGAGAAGTATTCCTCTATGAGGTTCTAACATGTTTCTAGAAATTTGTGGTATAGCATGATAACACTAGTGGATGAGTTGCTTACTGCTATCCAGACAATTTGAGAAGGGTCAGGAATTATCGAAATCACCCTTATAAAAATCCCTAAGGAATCAACGTTTTTAAATAGGCTACTCTTTTACCTCAGAAATCGTAAAAGAGATACATACAGATGCACTGCATCGCAGAAGGCTGTCGTCCCGCAAAAGTATAACAGCTCCCTCATTGTCCGTCGGCGACGGTCCGCGAACGGCGGGCGCAGCGGGGAGCTGCGATTGGCCAGCTGAGGAATCCCGACACGATTCACGCCCTTTCGCTGACACTTCCGCGGGCCGATAAGTATTGTCGTCGCGAAAAACGTCATTTTTTAATAATACGCGAGATTTTTTTTAAAATTTATTATACTTCAATATAAGCAATAATATGTAGATTGGGTTTCACAAGACTGTTTCGAAGTGAACCTCATTGGCTTTTAAGCAGGCTTCAAGTCTTGGTTTCACTGATTCCACGGTGTGCCGCGTCGAAGGTGTGCTGTGGACAGATGAGAACATTTTCACGATCGAAATCGCACACAATGCTCAGAATGATGCCAGCCCCTCAGACCTGACCAAAGACAAACTCGGAAAAGGAAGATCTTTAGAAAATCGTTGTCTCCCAAACGACAGATGGTGTAAGCTGGTATCACAGCAATCCAGAAGATGCCGCTGGTTTTCGTGGATGAAAATCAACGTTTAAACTTATCATGAGGATGTTTTCAAGAAAGTAGTCCTTTTCTTCTGTGAAATTTCTTTTAACAGGATTGGGCACATGGCCGTGGAGCGAGAACAACGACTGCGCATCTGGGCGCCAACTTCGCTAGATATTGCTGGCTATATGAAGAATAATAAATTTTAAAAAATCTTGCGTATTAATGAAAATATGACGTTTTTCGCGACGGCAATACTTATCGCCCACCCTGTATACCATAGGCCTAAAGCAAGCTCTCCTGTCGGCGCCTGTTGGTCTTCTTCTTCTCCTCCTGAGCGTTTAGTCCCGCGCAGTCGCAGGGTCCGCTGTTCTTGTGATCTGTCGCCACCTCATCCTATCAAGGGTGTCATCTGCCGTGGCGCCGACTTCGGCGAGATCTCTCTTGATGACGTCCTTCTATCTTTTCCTTTGGGCTCCTCTCGGACGCTTTCCGGGTGCCTCGAAATCTAGGGCCAACCTTGTGGGGTGATCCTCTTGTCTTCTGAGGACGTGTCCATACCACCTAAGGCGCTGCTCTCTCATCTTCAGCTGGATCGGGGCTGTCTTCATCATTCTTCATCACTGCCCTAACATCCTCGTTTCGCACCCTGTCCCGACGGGTCCATCAACATGCCCACCTCAGCATCCTCATCTCCGCCGCGTGCAGTTGCCGCTCCTGCGCCTTATCCAGGGCACAGCACTCACTGCCGTAGAGGAGGGCAGGACTCACAACTGTTCTATAGAGCTTGCCTTTGGGCGTCTTGGAGCATCTACGGTCGCAGAGGATCCCCGTGGACTCCCTCCACTTGAGCCAGGCTGCGTTTATCCGTCCCCTGACCGCCTGGTCCACACTTCCTTCCTCGGATAGGTCACTTCCGAGGTAGCGGAATTCTTCCACCTTCTCGATCGTTTTCCCTTGGCAGTCTAGGATCGATCCAGCGCACTGCTCAGAGCTGATGAACTTCTATCGGCGCTTGTTGGTGAATGTTTTAATTTTTTCTGGTTTAAAATTCCTGTTTCCTGTGGGCTTTTTTCCGTTCTAGGTCAACCTAGGATGCCCTCAATCGCATCCTAGGTGAACCTAACCAAATCTCTGCATCCACCCAACTGGGATAGCATCCATGGGGTTCTGACAGAGCGTAAAAGTACACATAAGTACCGGAAAAGGCCTCCGAACACTTTTGCGTAAAACATTGGACGACGGACAGCACAATTCGCGAACCGCCACGCTCACGCCCTGAAAGGCAGAAAGTAGTGAGCATTGTACTCTTTCTTATCGGACCTACTGCTGCTACTCGCTTTCCCGCCTTCAGACGGAAAGCCTGCGCAGCAGCAGGTCGGCAGCAAATTAGCGGCGTTCTACCCAGGCCCTTTAAACAGAGACAAATATCTACGTCGCCACTATCTCGTAAGACAGCCACTGGACTCTCGAGCAAGCCCAGGGGTTCGGAATGGGCGGGCTAGGGGTACGAGGGGGTAAAACGCCCGACCCCAAAATCAGCCGCGGCCGGAATATGTAATGATGTCAGCCATCCACCCAAAATGTTTTTGAACAATCTTCTCAGAAAGTGATCGAGATCAGGCGCCTGGTAGACATCGGCATTATCAATTTTTGGCAGCGCCTGACCACTCGAGTATAGAAAGTGGAGATGGGCTATACTTATTCTGGACGCTATAGGGAGGTGGAAGTTCGTTTGCAGACCTCAAGCGGGCAACGAGACAATCAAGGAGGTACTGACGAGGAATCCGAATTTATACAAAAAAGCGCACTGATCTGCTTTCTAGAATTATCTAAAACTTTGCATTCCCGATCTTTATCTACAGTTTCCACTCAATGATCCAAGTTGAAGCCTTGGGTTTGTCTTGGTTGAGAAGTGCGGCTGGTGCCTGAATCGTAGATCGCAAAGGCTGGTTATCATGATGGTCTGGATTCGAAAATGTTTCATGTTTTCTAATCATTCTACACGTTCTACGACAGTCTAGTTGGCAACACTAAATGTGACCGTTTTCAACGTTGCTTAATAACGATTTTCTCTTTCTTATTTTTGGTAACGATTTCTCTTTTTCTTTTTTCACCTTTTTTAGCTTACCTTGAAAGCTGTAGAAGCCTTTCTGCAACGTAAAATCTTAGGGCTCAGTATCATAATCCTACAGTAATATCGAGAAAACTTTTTCAATTGAAAAAGACGAAGATTTTTCCTTCCTATAAAAGTGGGTAGTGCTTAACGTCCTGCATGAGTATAATAAATGTTTGTCTAATCGATGAAACTCTCTGCACGCTTGGTTACTGAATACCAGTATCTTTTTTGTCGTTGGCACTTTAGGTTTAGATATGTTTGATTGGGAATTTGATTGTTACCGGTGCACCATAAAGTACGCCGAAGTAGTCTTTTGTATTGTCCACCTTCTTACCAAAGAAATTCTCTGTTTTACAGATTTCATTTTCTTGCTATTTCAGGAAAATAATTGAATCGTTTCAGAAAAATACAAAAAGATGACACTTTTGCCATACGATTTGGGGCATTCATGGGTTGGCTTGCATAAGGAAGGCGGCGGCAAATGGACATACGTCGATGGAAAGGTGGCCGTTGAGTACGCATTCTCTAAAAAGGAGGAATTAGAGGAGTGTGTCAGCGTAAGTATAAAAATTTAAGAATAAGTTTTGAACGCTCTCTTTACACTCTAAACAAATGCAATTATTACAAATTATAGAGCGGTCGAGAATTCCTGCAAAAACTTTTTGTTCACGAATTACTGTAAGAGTATTCTTGCATAACGGGGAATGGTCACGATGACCACGCAACCGGTACACATTTCTATCATTTACGATTAGTAGGCTGACATTTGCAATAAAATTTTAACATACGATCTGAAAAACTATCAGTTGTAGCGTTCGCTCAGAAGTGCTTATATTAGGTCATTTAATAAATGTCGTTTTTTCAACGTTGACTTCAAATTAGCAATTTTTTATCAAAACTTTATTTTCGACCGACAATGTAATCACCGTCATTGTTAACGACCCTGCGCCATCTAGCGGGCAATATTTTCATACCGAGACGATGAAGATGTTGTGGCTTTTCCATAAATTATCTGGACATAGCCTTTGAACACCCTCCAAGTTCCCTTTTTTTTGGCACTAACGAAATGTTGCAGGGATCGGAGCAAGTGGCATCCCAAAGGTTGGAATAGGGCGAGTACGGTGGATGAGGCAGAACCTCTTGTCCTGAATTATTGTAGTGTACAAAAAACTACCTTACTTATCGGATGACCTTGTAGTGTGACGGTACAGAAGTCCAAACCGGTGTTCTTTGGTGGCCCTCTCCAATACCGCTCTTCCAGTCATGTTCGTCGACACGTGCTGGTCACTCGCTACAGGCGCCAGCTCTAAGCCGAGAAGCGGGGTATAAGAGGAGAGCCCCGAAAAACATGTGGCGGTCGGCTCCCGTCTAAGGCCTATGTTATACTTCGGCGACGTCGCCGAGAGCTCCGCAGGGGGTGTTATACTTCCGCCGCCGACGTCGACACAAACGCGTCACTGACGTCGCCGACGTCGCCACAGACGGGCCGACGACGTCAGCGTCGCCGACGTCGGTGACAGCGCGTCGCCGTGCTATACACGGCGACGGTCCGTCACCGACGTCGCCGAGTCATCCAAGGGTGCACACTTATCCATCCTTCTAAAAGCCAAATTTGGTTAGTAAGAGAAAATTCGGCAGATTAACAATGGTTGAGCAGACTGCCGTACATACAGAACAAAAATCATCATCAAGTCTTGAAGCATTAAGAAGAAATAAGAATTAAAATTTCTTTTGAAGATTAAGAAAAGCTCAAAATGTATGCAAATTCGAGGCAGATGTGATCACTTAGCCTTTCTATGGGCAGACTGGTTACCAAATGATGACATTGAAAACCCTCTCCGATGCTAAAAATGCGCTCCGATGCTCTCCTGTCAACGTCTTCCCCGACGCCGCCACAGAATCTGTTGACGACGTCGCCGACGTCTACTGCGCGTCTGTGGCGACGTCGGCGACGTCGGTGGTGACGTCAGCGTTGGCGATGTCGGTGACGGGCTGTCGGTGACGGGTCGCAGCGTCGGCGACGCGTCGCCGAAGTATAACATAGGCCTAAGTCCGGCGGCGCACCAACCGTTCGTCCCTGGGCTCGCCTTAAGCGGTTCCTGCCCCCCCCCCCATTCCCTACCCGTCCATCTGCCTTATATTGCACCTCATGTATTGTTTGATAAATGTGCTGATAAAAATATGATCATCAAGGTGTTTCTTGTAGTGTTCAAAGACCCAACAATTCATAATCGAGAACTATTTCAGTTGGTCGGGTACATCTTCTGTGGCATGTGTGAACGGACGGTAGTACCGGCCGCATAAGAAGTTGGCTGTCCGTTACAACCTAATAGATCATTCACTGCTTCAGAAACGACCTCACAAGCTATACTGAACTGAGCGATTAGGGTTTGCCGTCTCCACGGACTTTTTATCGTAAGAATTTCCTTATGATAAAAGTACCAAATAGATGGGTGTCTCTGCAGTTAAACGTGTAGCTGAGCATTTGATGTTGTTTTCTCCAGTATTAACCTGAACCGCGGAAGTGGTATTGAGGGTGGATAGGCCTAGTAGAGCAGTTTCGAAGTTTTCCAGATCCATCGTATCTCGCTATACTATTCCGTATAGTCAAACCAGTTTTTTGCTGGAGTAATAGTAAGAATCCCTACAGTAGAAAGGAAGACGATCGGGTGCTCTATTCTCGAGGCTAGGAGCGAGGCCGCCAACCAGACCTCCTGCGCCGATAGGCCGCTGAAACCCTGTTACTTCCATAAGCTTGCAATACAGAATGACTTCAGGCGGATTCACATCTCAAATCCTCGACTTCATGTTATTGAGTCGGTCACGTATTCTGTGAGCTAAACCACTAGGCGTTGACCCCAAAATTGCGCTACAATCTGGCTTGAATCGGCGACAAGTTTGCTAGATGATGGCGAGGTCGAGATTCTTGCACTTCTTTGCTTCTGAACGATCGCGCGCTTGCTCTGACATTCAAGACGACTGCGTCCCAAAGATGAAAATGAGAGCAGCATCCAGCAGAGAATAAAGAGCATCATAAAAGCACCTTCATCGTCGTTGACAATTTGTAAAACATTGAGTAGCCAAATCTAGTTCCTGCGCTCCACCAACACCAATATCGAACAGTGCAAATTTGTTTTTTTGTTTGTCTTTTCTTTTCTTTCTTAAGGTTTTGTGCTTAATGGGTTCTGTATTTAAACAATTGTCTTTTCTTTTCTTTCTTAAGGTTTTGTGCTTAATGGGTTCTGTATTTAAACAATTTTAGGCGCAACTTGGAGCTGACGAAGATGACACAATTTACATGATACCTTCATCTTGTCGAACAACTAAGAGACAATTGTACGTCTGTGGAAGAAAGGTCACGTAGAATGAATGCTTTTGTTTTATTAAAGCGTTTGCTTCGCTGCATGAATTGCACTGTGCTCATCCTCAAGCCACGAGAAAAACAGGACAACCACTTCATTGTATTGCGTGGCAATATTGAAACGAAGAGGTTCACGTGGACCAATTATTCTCAAGGATGTGGTCGTGACCAGTGATGAGCGGATTTCCGTTTTCTGATTTTCTGTTCATTTTGTTCAAACTTTCTGATTTGTGTGGAAATGACTAAAATTGGTGAAAAATCAGAAATTGAAGTTGAGCACAAAAATTTTTCCCAGCAACTCAATAATACGAATTTAAACAATATCATGAAACCATGACCTCGAAAAGTCGAAAAAAAGTTTTTGAGTATTTAAAATTACGAGACTATGTCGTTGTGTGCGCTTTCAAGTAAAGGTAGCTCCAGGCACTCCTGGGGCCGGATTCATCAACGATGAAGCCTGCGTCTCTGGCTCTTACCTTATCCCTACCCGACACTTATCTATACCCCTTATACCCCGCATACCCATGGGTTTAATTGTTGATGAATCCGGCTCCTGGAATGCTTTGCTTATTTGATTGATGATGTAAATGCTACCGACACGAAACTTCTTTATAGCGTATATCACGCTTTTATAAATTGGTCATTTCCAATTTCGTTAGTAGTCTAGACCATCTGACGCTACTCTAAAACGTTGTGCTAACACTCAAAAAGAAGTGCCTAAGTTACATTTAATTATTGAGTATCACCTGTATCAACTGCCGCCCCGTCGCCCATAGAGCTCCAGTCGGTCTAGTCCGGCCTTCTGTACGCTTTCTTGCGTATGATACATATAAACGCCGATCACAAAAGATTGAGACTGGGAGCAATATTTATCAGAAATGAGATGGATTCACAAAGGGGAATGACGAGAGCAATTGGAGGAAGACCACACCAAGTGGCTCCTAAGTGATAAGTGTGTGCATGAGCTGGTTCTCCGGGAGAGTCGATGGTGGCACGCTTACCGGCACTGCTACGGTATCTCCTCGGATACCAGTTTACGACTCTGGGTCAGCCGGCTCGTATCCGTCGGTCACAGCTCGTTTCCTAGGATTCAAAAGAGACATGAAGCTCGGTTACATATATACTACACTGCTCGAGCGGGAGCCAACAGCGTCTCCATTCGTCCCTGTCGCATGTCAGAGTACTCCAATGGATCTCGATCAAGGGACACGAAAGGCGTCATCGGTCAGGCTGTCCGGCCTACGCAATTTTCGACAACTGCCCATGCGACAGCGTCAAAATATTACAAAATTTAGTTCCTGTAATCACTTGCGGCACCAGCGTAGCGTTGCTTGTACGATTCACAATCTCACAGCCACTTTCGCTTACCAGAATACAGCTCGCACGTCTCCATCCGTCCCTGTCCGGTGTAAAAGTGCTCTAAGGGATCCTGCTCGCTCGAGGGACACGAAGAGCGTCATGTCCGACCAACGCGCTGGTGGCGTCCTGAGCCCGGACTCACCAACACGTTACCGGCCGGTAACGATAGGGCTAACCGCCACATACCGCGACTCGTCAACGCTAGAGCGTCGGGTAAACGACGCGGTGAAGTACCAGTAACGCTCTACTGCTAATATTTGACTCAGTGACAACGAGTTGAGTGCGTTACAAAGTGCAGTCGGACGCCTGCGACGCATCCTCCGCCGACAACAGCGTCGCCGAAGTATAACGTAGGCCTATCTCTCAGCGGCGGGAACCCCCTCAAGGCATTCAAGAGCAGAGAACGACGACCATTCTTTAGTCCTACGTTATACTACGACGCGGTTGTCGGCGAGATCGGCGACAGTGTTGAGCGGGTGCTAGGTAGTACCTAGCAGCGTTGAATGTTGAGCGGAGCGGGTCTATGTACAGGGTGCGTAAAAAGAATTGACGCACCTACTTTTTGTTTCAGCTCCAGCTTTCTGTTTCTACCCCTCTAGGTTTTTGTGTGTTATTTTTGTTGTTTGTATTGTGCTCAAAAAACACAAAAAAAAACTGAAGAAACATGATCGTCATCGTTACGGTGGCCTTTTTTTTTGTCTGTTACCCAAAGAGCTGAATACTTCCTTAACAAGAGAATTAGGCGCTGTTCGAAACGGTTGGTAAGAAAAGAGGTCAGCAACCTAAACGTCAGCCACGGCTCTGTCATAACAGATGATGATTACAAGAGGTTCAAACACGTTTACGTTCAAATCCAAAATTATCCAGCTCTGTCCGATAACGGTAAACAGATAGCGCGCAGGTGTGGACAGCTTCTCAGGCGAACACAGCTTAAACATAAATCCGCTGGATTACTCTTTTTAGGCGATTTTGGAGAATGAGGTCTAGGCTACTTTCAACAGAAGTGACCAGTCGCAGAAGGCTACCATGTTCAAACCACGGAACGAAATGCAAGCGAGTACTTGCGGCGCGTGCTCATGAATTTCTCCGTCGTTTTCGTTCCTGTATTCACAGTAAAGGAGCCAATGTCAATTACGAGTTACTCTATCGCGTTTGCAAGATCATTTTCCATATTCCTCAAGTGAATATTTTAAAACGTGCTGCGCGATACTATTTCCACAGCCGTCATTTACTGCGTCAATACTTTTTACGCACCCTGTAGTAGGTAGCAGCCCGCGCAACGCCGTCGCCAACGTCACTGACAACAGCGTCGCCGAAGTATAACATAGGCCTTATCTAATTCTGCATTATTTAGATTTCTCGGTCTAAATCGACAACTTAGAGGAAGTTCTCAGTGTTGTGACCTTCTTGTATATTATTACACTAGGAAACTTCTAATGTAACGAGAAACCATGAGTTTGCAGCTAGTCGACTCGCTGCTTAAGTAGCTCAGCATTGATTTTACTCTAGCCAAAGCAAAAAGGACGTTATTTTAAAGTGGTGATGTACATGTACCGTGGGTAACGGCTCAGATTTGGAAATCTTCAACAAATCTTCCGGGAGCAGTAGAGCAAAAATGAAGAAGCGTAAATGATTCCTCTTCTTGTGTTTTTTGTCTTTTGTGGAGGGAGTGGGTGTTCATAGTCATGTTGGATGCTTTTTTCCGGAACATTGCGGTACATTTAGGGGCAATACGAATTGAGAGGTGTGCAGCTTCTAGATGAATTCTTCTCGTCTTTTTTCATAATAGAGTTTACTACTCCAGCACAATCCTAGTATGGGGTTGGCCTCCGCTAGGAAAGAGAATTACTCTATCCTACCACAGGCTATATTTCGAAAATATCCCGACTCGTATTGCGCATTCAGTCATCCTTAGAAACTTAAAAATTGTATTTTATTCAGATTGAAGCACCATCTGTGCTGAGTGCCGAGACTGCGATCTAGTGCTCTGTCTGTGGATTTTCAGAATGTAACTTATGCGTCAATCTGCCATGCATGAATGAAAATCCAGCAATAGAAAATCTGTTTGTTTTCAATCACTTTGTACAGGATCATATCATATATTCTGCATAATCGAAACGGCGAAAAGAAGAGAAAGGATGAAAATTTGCATTGCTGAAACCTGGAGCGGACGAAAAACCAAGGATGTAGCTGAAAAAGGCAGCATTTGTGAAGAAAATTAATGGAATAATGAAAAGCAAAGGAACAATCGAATTAAATAATGAAAACCGGTATATGTAGCGTAGGTGAGCAGCATTGGTAGATAGGAGCACCTAAACCAATCAGACCGCATTGAATGGACATGCTATTCAGAGAAAGTATGTACAGTTGGTACACTGATGGGCTGGCATGTGTTTGGTCTGTGCTCTCTAAGTTTCAAATACTTAAGATTTATAACTCTTTAAAAGAACACCTACCTACACGTTTGATTTGCTTGCTATAAACATGGACGTGCGCCTCAAGTACGTTGTTATAACTCTGGTCCACAGTAGTCCTCCTCGACGACGCATATAAAATTGTATTATCGCGTTGTTCACTCTACGGCGACGCAGGAAGTCGGCCTTTCTCGGATTTTTTGGAGCACTCGGATCCTAAAAGTCGTACAATTACAGTAAAACCGAAAGAGTATGACCCCCTCCTTGACTCCCGACCTGAGCCTGACCAGCGAGGGAGCTCTGAAAGCTCTGGGAGCGCTTGAGGAGGCACCAGTAGGTTAACGCAATGTCTGATGAGTACGGCGGGTGTGGCAAAACTTCAACACCTAGTTCGTTCAATTTTCGCATGGCGATTCGCGAAACGAGTGGGCAGGGGTTATTGGGCAGAAGAAGAGAACCTCTTCTGTTGACCAGTGCCGGCTGCAGCTCACGCAATTTTCGATACTCCCGGTCGATTTCTTCACAGTATGACTCTGCCGTGTTGGGCCCGGCTTAGATCCAGAAAGTTTAGGGAATCACTCCAGCCGCTTTGGTTCGTCGAAGTCAACCTACTGTCCTGATAGTCTTCGGTTTTCGTCACATGTGACAACTCGTCCCAAAAACGCCGTTTTGATTCCGATGGAGCAAAGAAGAAGAGATTTCGAAACGCTTTCTCTTTCTGGCGATTACTCAAATCGCCACCCACCTTCGAAGGAGCACAATTATTACGCAGAATGTGTAGAATAATGGCTGGCGACCGACTGGCTTTAGATCTTAATGTATGAAGAGCTGGAATATGTTCAAAATAGTTTTACGAGAAAGCTTCTGATAATAACAAACACGCTTCTGATAGTAGCACAATCCCATGTTCATCTATTTCGAATAAAATCTTTAGAATTTTTTTGTGTACGATGCCTGTTGCAAAAAAGGAACGACTTGCGGTTAGTTATAATTTAAAAAGTAGTAAATAGCATGATAAATCCTCCCATCCGAAAACCTTACTTCATCCTGTCGTCACGGAAATAAAATTTGAAAACAAACCTTAAATTTTAAAAATGGAATAGTCACGAAAGCTTGCATCCAGTGAGGCAGACTCCGCTCTCTGAAAGATCTTGAGAATGAGTCTGCCCATCGCGTTGGCGTTCGTCTCAGGGGTCTCTTATGGTTTCTCGAGAGCCATTCTTTGACAGGGAGGTTCCATCTACCGTCTTTTTGTCGAAGCAGGTGTCCGGCCCAGCGATATTGAACTTATTCATGTACTGCAGCGAATCTGCTAATTGCGACTTCTCCCTTAGCTCCGAGCTTCGTAGGCCTTCTTGCCATTGCTGACGAAGGCTTGTCCTCAGAAGACATCTCTCCAGTGCACGATGCGTAGTTTGCATTGCTCTGGCGATTGTCTTGTTGTCGGGCCAGGTTTCCGTCGTGTAACGTATCCCAGACAGTACATGGACGTCGAATATTGGGGGGATGAAGCCGGTATCTTTTTCCTGATCGGTGACTACGCGAGTCGAATTGAAGGCTGTTCATGCTGCGTATCTCATCAGCGCGACAGGAGGTACACCCGTCCCATGTTGGGGGACGTGGTGTCAGAAGGTAGAGCCGCTGTTCTGAGGACTGAAAGCTTTTGTTTTGCGTGTCAATTGTGTCGTAAGGTAGCTGTTAGACTCTCGGTGAAGCCCAAGGGGTTGGGGTGGATGAGCAAGGGGAACGAGAAGAAGATCGCACGCCCCCAGCAGGGAGCGGGTGTACCTTCTGACCGTCCCGTCTCCTGCGGGCGATTTCAGAACCAAGGTCGTTACCCATATACAGAGCTCTATTCCCAGATAGACGTAGGAGTCGACCTGTTGTAGAGAGACTCCATTTAAGCTTACGAGTTCCGTGTCACACTGCTGGTTGAGCATAAATTGTGTTCTGGACATTCATGTCCAATCTAGCTGACAAAGATGAAAATAATGTCGTCGACAAAGCTAAGGTTGCTGATCCGTTTACATTTCACAAGGTAGTTTTATCGTCCCAGTTCAAGTCCTTTATGGCATCCTGGAGCGCCGCGTTCAAAGCTTCATTCAGCATAGCGTTGATTTCCACAGAGTCGAACGCTTTCCGATAATCCACAAAGACAAGGACAAGTGGGAGGTGGTATTCGCGGCTCCTCTCGATGAGCTGTGAGACAGTCTGAATATGGTCCATGCAGGAGAAATCCTTGCGAAACCCAGCTTGCTCCACTGGCTGATATTCATCCAAGCAACGCTCCATGCGGTTAAGCAGTATCGTGGTGAAGATCTTGTACACAACCGAGAGAATACTGATGGGTCGATGGTTGTTTTGTTGTTGTGTTCTGAAGATTTGACCTGTTTTCGTTTCCTTCCATGAGTCCGGATTCCTACCAAGACGAAGGTAGTGGTTGAAGTGCTTGGCAAGAAGTGAGCAGAGGGCACTGCCACCCGCACGAAGGAGATCAGCAGAAATGCGATCCGGCTCGAGAGCAGCGCATGGCTTCATCCTTTTGATGCCATGAGCAACTTCTTGTTGCAGAATGGGAGGGGTTTCCTCAAATGGTGGCATCACGCATTTCGGGACAGTGACGGAAGAACGCAACAGATCTGTGTAGAATTCTTGAAGAATGGCTTCCATCGCTCTTTTAGACATTTGCGTTATTCCATCCTTATCCATAAGGGTTGACATTATTGCCTTCTGGTCGCAGATATCTCGTTTACAGCGCTTCCCAGCGGCTTGTAACAGACTCAGTCTTCAGTGGGCTTGTAGGGACTCCTTCACTGCAATTCGACAGGCCTTCGAGATGGTGACTTTTTCCAGATGGTAAGCATAGGATCCAGTTTGACAGCTCCTCTTTGCTCCAAGAGTTTAATCGCATGTGTGTTGAGTCATGAAGCAGACGGTGATGTGGCTCAACAAGAGCTGCTAGCACATTTCAACAGTCCTTTGAAAAGAAGGTCGCAGTCATCCGATGGATCTTCAAGAAGATTTCAATCATACGACTTTATTGCATATTCGAGAGTCAGCTTCGCACGTACAAGACGGTGATCCGAGCCGGTGTCAAATAAAGGCAGCACGGAGACGTCGAACAGACTCCAGCGTTTGTTTGTAAGAACATGATCGATCTCCGAACGTATTTCTTCATTTGGACTTTCCCAGGTCCATTGCCGGTTTGAAGGCTTCTTGAACATAGAAAACCATGGAAGAGACGGCACGAGGATAGGAAGCCTATCAGGTGCTCTCCGTTTTCGTTCCTTGAGGAAGTTCCATGTGGTCCTAGCCTCCACTCGTCGTGATCATTCCCTCCGACGGTAGCGTTAAAGTCCCCAACAACAGCTTTGTAGTAGCTCTTCTCGTCGTTGACAGTCCTTTCTAATAGCTTGTAGAATTCCTCCTTTTCTTCGTCTGTGGCCACAGATGTTGGGGCATATCCATTTATGATGGAGATGGTTCCTTGATCTTTGGATTCCAGACGCAGAACAGCTACTCGCGGACCGATGATCTTGTGAGAGTCTACTAGGTGATGCACTGTCGAATTCGAGAAATCTAACTTCGCCAATATTCTTTCTGTTCACCTTTGCTCCGATGATGAGAAACTCGTTGGGGTCGGCCCTCGTTATGGTTTTCGTTCTGCCTTTCGTTTCTTGCAGGACGATAACGTCGTATCTGATGTTGCAGCTTCTGTGAAGCAGGGTCCGAAGATCCTGCTCATATGCGATCGTACGACAGTTATAAGTGCTGATGAATAGACAGTTTCCGTGTCGTGGTGGGTGTGGGTTTCCGGTGGTCCGATTCCAATGACGTCCTGATAGTTTAACACCGAGACTACATGGCCCCTCTCCGGAGGTGGATTCAACCGACGTCGTAGAAGACCACCTCCGTCGCGTGGAGGACTGGAGCGTGGGTTTAGTTTTTTGAGCCATGGCGGTGCTCTGGTTACTCACATGCTCCTCGCCACGGATACAGGAGAGCCGTCCATACTCGACAAAGCATCGCGTACTGCGTGACCGTTTGTGCCGTTGGTCATCACAAGTGATGTTCATCACTTCATCACGATGAGGTGGCACATGAACCATTTTTATTACGTACATAAAATTTCTCTACCTGAAGAAAACAAGATAAAGGATAAGGATAAAGGATAAAGGACGGCGTTACTCAATCCCTTTTAGGATGCGCCACGCATGCTACTTCTACGGGATGTCGTGGAGGCGATTTGAATGCGTATTTGACCATACAATGACTTGCCGTGGCCAGCCGATGAACAAGTCAGCGCTTTATCCTTCCCAGACAAGTCTGGTACCAATTCACCGACCCTGGTGGGATGGAAAGCTTGGTTGGCCTGGGCGGGAAATCCGAACCAGGAACCTGGTATCGGGTGCGTGCGACAGCCGGCACCTCCTCCGTCTGCGCTACAAACGCCCAAGGAAACAAGATATGAAGATGAGATTGTACTCCATGAAGTTCCAGCCCTTAACAAAGAAATTTTGACTCCCTTTGTTGTGACAAACGATTCAAAATCGAGCACCCCCTCGTTACAGAAAAGATTTATTTTTACTGTATATTGAAAAACATGAGGTGTGGCAAGGGTTGAGCTCTATAGGTCGCCTCCTTTAGGAAGAAAATTTTATTTCCTTTAAAAACGACGATTTTGAATACCACCTCTCCATTCATACCGAAGATCACTGTAGATATTCTTGATTTTTTCGACAGTTCACCAAAACCGTTTCAACAATCTCTATACTCATTGTTTCCCCCAAAGCAGTGCTAGCTAGCATCATAGCTCATTCGTCGTAGACGTCTATTAAGAATAGCTTCAGAGTAATCCGGGAGCCGGATTCATCAATGACTAACCTGAGGCCGGATTCATCAACAATTAACCCGTGGGTGTGCGGGTGTTAAGGGGTAGAGATAAGATAAGAGTCAGGCAGAGATAACGCAAGAGTCAGAGACGCAGGCTTCATTGTGGGTATCTCCACCCCTTATACCCGCGGGTTAGTCGTTGATGAATCCGGCACCTGGAGGTATAGGGGGTAGAGATACCCACGATGAAGCCTGCGTCTCTGACTCTTACCTTATCTCTACCTGACTCTTATCTCTATCCGCATATCCACGGGTTTAATTGTTGATGAATGCGGCTCCCGGTCGAGTAGCGCAGTCGGAGGAGACGCCGACGGTCGCATGCACCCGATACCTGTTTCCTGGCTCGGAGTTCCCGCCCGGGCCACCCAAGCCTTCCATCTAACGGGGGTCGGTGAATTGGTAGCAGAGTTGTCTGGGTAGGAAAAGTGCAGACTTGTTCATCGGTTGGCCGTCGCAAGCCATTGTACGGGCAAATACGCATTCAGAATCGCCTTCACAATATCCCGTGAACGTAGAATGCGTGGTGCATCCCAAAAGGGATTGAGTAACGCCGTCCCGTATCCTTTTTCCAGCTCCTTTTTTAATCCTGAACGAGTTTCCAGTTGACGGGGGGGGGGGGGGCGGCCGAGGAACGTGCGGCGCTTGCACCCAGTCTCCGCCCCTTTGAATTTCATTTCAGAGTCCCACCCATTCGATCTCTGGCGTTGACTCGGCTCTGTTCATGCTATTGTTCTTCCGCCCTGCGCGCTTAGATGTTTATCACTTGGTATCGGCGGAATCCCAAGGGCTCTGAATACCACCGTCTCAGCCTAGATTTCCGTCTCTACTCGCCGTTAATCGTACGCTAAGAATATGGTTTCCCGCACTGGATTCCAGCAGTTGTTAAGGAACCACTTTAATGTCTCCTTCTCTTTCTCGCTTTCGGGGACTGAATAAACTACGTATGGCGCAGGATGGCTTCCAAATGCACCAGCCCTAGCTAAACGTTCCGACTCCACCGACACGACTTCGGTCGAAAAAAGTTTTTTCGCTGAAACTTCGTCTAGGGGTGTTATTTGGGGTACTGATCACGAATCTGACATCCGCTTTTCATGATTCGGTCGGAGACCACCCATACCGTTAACAAGACTGGTCCAGGCAAGATCACTGATTTCGCTGAAACTTCGTGTAGGGGAGTTATTTGGCGTGCCCTTTCGCCTAATATGTTATTTGGGGTGTTTGGAGGTTCATGATTCGTGATCATTATGATTTTGTTATTTGAATCCTTAGTGCTAGATAGTTTCTTACTAATATAGAGTGCTTGTTGCAATCTCTTCATAAAGTGGCCGTATCGATTGGTTTGTACTTCCTTTAAGGTTTCAAACTTAAGGACTTGAAAAAGCGCAGAGTATCCTAAAAAATGTAGGCACTATTTTAAAAAGTTCTAACAATTTAACACTGCTGTAGCGCAGCTTTTGAAGATGTTTTTCATATCCAAGCACAGTGTAGCGAGATTTCTGTTACGTGCAAATAGTCAAGATTGCGCCATGCCTCCGCATGGAACCTTGCATTTAAAACTCGATTCATTGATGAGGAACCGCATGCATGACCCAGTTTTTCGGCAAACTGATCAAGTGATCGCCTCTGCACTTCGACGATGTTTTCAACTTCCAGTAGCACTTCGACATAAACTTCTTTTTCTCGAAAGAAAACCTAGGAACCTTAATCTTGTTGAGGGCTCAGATATGTATGTAGAGATAGCGATTAGAGCGCTATTAGAGCGATAAACTGTGCAATCAGTAAACTCAGATGCCACGAGTTTTTCATGAGATTTTCAATTTCTAAACATTAAAAGAAGAAAAGCACAGGTTAATATGGCCAAGTAGTAACAAGACTGTAATAAGCATTCAGCCAACGAGTATGAAATGCAAGGTTCTAGGAGGCAGCATGGCGCAATCTTGACTATTTGCACGTAATAGAAATCTCGTTGCCCATGTGAGTCTCAAACATCTTCAAAAGCTTCACTAGCAGCAGTGTCAGAACCTTTAAAATGTATCTGCTTTTTTGGGAAACCCTGCATTTTTTGCATGCCGCAGTGAGTTTTCAAGTTTTAAATCTTAAATGAAGCACAAATCAATCAATAGGACCACTTTGTAAGGAGATTATAACATGTATTCAAGCGAAACACAATCAATCGAGTGTAAATGCAAGAATTCAGATGAGTGCATGGCGCAATCCATAGAGCTCATATGTAGAAAATTTCTATTTTCTTAAGTTTTTATACGAGCTCTTAACTTCTTCAATACCTTTACTGTGAGCAATGTTATCACCCTTCAAACACTGTATACAGTTTTTTGAGACATCCTGTATGTATAACATATAATTAATTTGCTTAGCTAACAACGCTATCGTCTAGTTATAGCGCAATGCTGTTTCTCGTTAGTCGAGGGAGTCATTACTGGCAAATTCCTTCCAATCTCGGTGAAACCTTACATTCTTGTAATCTCTCCAACCAAACATGCCGTCAACTACATGTGCTTCTTGGCTGCATGGGCTTCAACACGTGACGCAGATGCTAGACGTAACAAGTCTCTAAGCAAGAGGGTCTAGACGACACTGCAGGCGCGCCGTCCGTACTTACGGACTTATACAACATTAGATCAGTTATTTTGGTGAGTTTCTCAATTTATCTCATTCGAGCGTAGGTTTTACCATTTTCACGCCATATTGGACATTTTCCAAGCCAATTGGTCAGCCTTCTAAGCATGCTTGACGCTTTTGAAATTAAACTGAACATCTCCGAAATCAGAACGAGCTTCTCTTTCACATAGAACTAGAGGCTGTCTGAAAATTCTGAAAAAAAATTACTTGAGAGAAATTCAGTATGGCTTTCTTTAGAACTTTCAAAACTTACCTTCCCAATAAGGGAACACACTGTTTGAAAGTTAATAATAAATTTTAGGAGAAATATGAATTAATTTTTTATGGCACTCAAAGACAGCAAGCGTTCAGAGTACTAGAAAGCAGATCGCCCCTAGATCGTTGCTATTTTTATTTGATCGGTAGCGAAAATTGTGTTTGCTTGGAGTAACACGGATGTAAACGATACAACAAAAATACAAATGTACCCATTCCCAAGTCGGATGTATGGCGCGATATCTTCTTTTATTGCGCCAAAAATTTCCGCCTTCTGCAGTCTAAAACATGTTTTAAGCTGCTTTTTCCTTTGAAAAATAAAATTCTTTTGAAATTTGAAAACAGTTTGTTCACTTTTTGCGGCACATGAATTTTTAAAGCAAAATGCAAAGGATGTTCGTATCAGTTTCTTCTCAAACAAAAATTATTCTAATCGTGTTGGGGAACCTCTATTTCATGACAAATGAATGACAAACGTTTTGATTTGGAAGCTGTTCAGAGTGATTTCAAGAGCGTCAAGCTTGCTTAGAACAGTGTCCAATTTGGCTTGAAAAGTGTACAGTTTGACGTGAAAATGGTATAGATAGAAGCTATCTGCGACTAGGAAGGAACGCAACATTTACCCTCCCCATCACCTTGAAACTCTCATTGAGCCAAGGTTTTATTAGGTCGTTGCATATGAAGTGGCCGGTTTTTATTGAGAACTTTGACATATCGTAACTTTGCTTGGAAGTAATTTTATTAATCGAAATAAGACCATCGCAATAATGCATTATTCCCAAGGCGAAAATAGCTTAGACATTCCATGTTTGTAAAAATCAGAACGAGAATTGATAAAACATAAGAAGTCAATTTCGACATAATTTTGGTTGCTCAATTTTTATCGTTTATTGTTTATTTTTGTTTATTGTGCGTGCCAATAACAATACTCAGCCAAGTGGAAAAAAACAGAATACGCGCAAGATTGGCTATGTAACCAAAAAAAAGCTAATATCCACTAAGAAAAGGAAACAGAAACGATTGGTATAGAGCTTTCTCGGATAGGAGGGGCACTTATGTAGGACGAAAATAATGTCACTGAGAGAAAAAAATAAATAAGAGGTAGCCAGAAAATAGGCAGACGATGAATAATTCAGCACAAAAAAGTTTATTTACTGAATTTGCTGAATTTAATTTACTGAATTTGCCGCCGGAACGCTAGAACTACGACACTCCCAGCACGCAACTGGCAGAGCCATACCTGGACGGGCCCTGTATTACAAGGACCTCATTGAACTATTAGGTTGTAACGAAATAAATGGCACTGAACCACTGTAAGTTTAAACACTTAATATCTCGGCTTGTAGGCAAGTTTATTAATTGAAATAAAAACCTTCTGATTCTACACATCTTTGCCAAGGTGACACAAGCTTTTCTATCCCAGTAGCATAAAAATCAGAAGTTCTGGAATTGACGAAATCTTCGAAGGCACTTTCGGCATCCTGTTGGTATTTGAATACTTTCCCTAGCAAGAAGTCGCTAAGATGCTTGAAGAAATGGTAGTCTGTTGGGGAGAGGTCGGGAGAAAACGGAGGATGTGGTAGAGTTTCAGTGCTCAGCTCATTCAATTTCTGCAACGTCATTCGTGCTACATGGGGGCGAGCATTGTCGTGCAGAAGGAGAACTCGCCTTCGGTTTACCAAGGTCGGCCGGATATCCTTCAACTTTTTCATCGTTTCTTCAATTTCAATGCAGTACTTCTCTGCCGTGATGGATTCACCGGGTGGGAGGAAGCTGTGGTGAAAAATTCCCAGCGAACACCACCATACTGTCACCATTACTTTCTTTTGGTGCAATTCCGGCTTCGCAAAAAACTTGGGGCTCTCATCGCTGTCCACCCACTGTGCCGATCGTCGCCTGTTGTCGTACATTATCCATTTCCCGTCACAGGTTACGATGCGATCAAGGAATGGGTCCGTTTCGTTCCGTAGAAGCAGTGCGACGAGATCTCATATCGTCGGTTTCTTTGCTCCTCAGACAGCTCGTGAGGCACCCATCTTTCCAGCTTTTTGGTCTTTCCAATTTCCTTCAGAAGCCGGGCAGCTGTGTTGTGATTGACGCCAAGAACCTTCGCTATTCCCTGGTACCTTTGTTTGGATCCTCCTCTACCACATCTCTCAGCTTGTCCTCATCAACATCACTATGCCTCTCACGACCTTCATGTTCTTCCAAGCTCTCATCTCCATTCCGGGACTTCTGATACCAACGATACGCCGTCCGAATTGTGGAACATCCTTGACCGAATGCGGCGTTGATCTTTTCGTCCGCCTCCTTAGCTGTAGTGCCCAGCTTGAATTCATACAAGTAAATGCCTCGGATTACCCTTTTGTCCATCTGCAAAAAAGTCAATAAAACTCTAAAGTTTTCCCACTTTTACATAGAAAATTTGGTGCTCACCGGTAGAGCAAAGTTTGCGCTTCTAAATGATATGCCACATGTTACGGTTTGTTCTTGATCAAACGCGTAAAGACGCGCCAAATAATGGCGCGAGCCAGTGCCATTTAATTCGTTACAACCTAATAGTACGTACGTATCGTTCGCGAGAACAATCTAAATGCTTGAAAAAAAATATTAATCGGTAGGGGGCAGATCTGGTGAATATGTTGGGTGTGGCAGAGTTTCGTATCCCAATCCATCCTGTTTCTGGACAACAATTTTTGAAATGTGCGGAGACGCGTTGTCATGCAGTAGGATTGGGCCTCTTCGATCGACCACTGCCGGCTGTTTGTCAATCAACTTCTGGTGCATCACTTAAATTTCGGCACTACTTCTCCGCTGTGATAGTCTCTCCAGTCCTTAAGAATTTGTAGTGGACTACGGCCCTTCTCCAAGATACGGTCACCATGGTCTTCTTTGGATGGAGACTTGGTTTTGGCATCTCCTTGGGTCTCTCATTCTTGCCCAGCCATTGTGCAGAGCGACGACGGTTGTCATAAAGGATCCATTCTTCGTCGCACGTCGCAATCCTGTTCAAAGAAGCTTCCTTAGATTGCGCAGACTTAACGAAACACAGGTGCCGTAGCGCTTCAGCATCTGCCCGGTGGTCATATCGTGCCGGATCCATTCATCCAATTCCTTTACTTTTCCGACCTCATTCAAGTGGCGACTGATGGTGCTGCCGTCAACGCCGAAATGCTGTGCTGGCTCTCTCACAGTTTAACGTGGATCCGCTTCCACCATGGCTTTGAATTGGTCGCCGTTAAGGAGACAGGCGCCCTTCCTTGGCCTTCATTTTCGAGACTTCCATCTCCAAATCGAAACCTTTCGAGCCAGTGCAGCGTTGATGTTACGACTTGCGGCAGCGGCGTTGTGTCCACTTTTCCATTCATATAAGTAGAGCACCCGAAAATCACGATTTATGCGGTAAAAACAGCGTCAAAAACTCGCCAGGAGGCAGTTATCCCACAAAAGCTATAAAAGGTAAGAAAGCAGAATTTCTGCGTCTTCAGAAACTATTTACAATGCCTGAAACAGGGACATTTGTAGCTACGAAAAATCGGCCAGAAATTGAGGTCCCAAAATCGGCCACTTCATATGCAACGACCTAATGTCTCTCCAGGCTCTACTGGCTGTGCTGCAGAGTCGAGCCTGTGTTGAAGACATCCGCTTCTAACTGTTTGCTTTGCGCCTGGTTGAATAACGATTCCTCTGGCGCTTTATTGCCGACCATCCCTTCGAATGTCCTTTAATGAGATGACACCTTTTTTCTGGAGTTGATGGCTTTAATGGCAGATGCTTGAATCCCTAATGCATTTTGACGGGCAACCCAATTCACACCAAATATCAGCGATCGCGTTGTTCCAGCCCTAGTCAACATGTCGACCTTTTTCTAATGCATTTACTGGGTAGGTCATAGTGCTCTTCTCCTCGTATTCCTCTTCACCATCGTCAGCGAAACAGTCCGCATTACGCCTGCACCTACTCTCGGTGTTTAGTGTTCTGCTGTGTGTCCATGCTGCCGCGGAGTTGAGTCTTTTTCACGTTTTTGTAACCTCGTCCCGTCGAGCCGAAGGTTCAAATGATGGACAAAGGCGGCGTCGTACCCATGAGGCTGTTCGCCAACTGGGAGATGGACCGCGCCAGTTCGAGTGTGGTACAGAGGTAGGTCATCCCTCATTTCCTTCCAATAAATCACCCCTTTCCATGAACACTACCTGTTATAGGGTCTGTTTCCTGAGCCTGAATCGTGTGGTGCTTCACTCGTTGCCCACCCAGACTCAAGCTATTGTCATCACTGCAAAGCTGGAGGTAGGAGCTTATTCATCTCTTCCGTTTTTTCAGCTTAATTTCACTCATTCAAGGGTAATAAGAGGAGTTTGCGCAGTAACGATATTGGAGTTAGCCACAGCCATGGACGAGTTGATTTGGATCTCGACATTTCCTTCACAATACAGGTGGGCCTTGTTTCTTAGAGCAGTTGTATTTTCTTCAATTCGCAGGGTGGATACCATTGTCACTCATATTGAACGCTTGTGAATTATGGGACCGTGAAATATAAATGACGGCGTTAATAAATCATTGTCTGAGATGTGCCATGCATCCTACTTCTACCAGATTTCGTGAAGACATCCGCTGCACTATCGTACTTTCACAACGGGGTCAAGGAGAGGTCGAAAAAATTTTTCGCCCAAACTTCGGCTAGGGGGATTATTTGGGGTGCTGATCACGAATTTGAGATCCGTTTTCAAAATTACCTCCGATTACGGTAGGTTACGGTAGGTACGGGTGACTAAGGCTGCCGAGGTCATGATCACCGATTTCGGCCAAACTTCGGGTGGGGGGGGGTATTTGGGGTGCTGATCACGAAAATGACATCCGTTTTTCGTTTTACGATGGAGTACGGCAGGTTACGGTAGGGACGGGTGACTAAGGCTTCCAAGGTGACACCTACACCTACCGTAACCTACCGTACTCCAGCGTAAAACGAAAAATGGATGTCGTATTCGTGATCAGCACCCCAAATAACCCCCTACCCGAAGTTTGGCCGAAATCGGTGATCATGACCTTGGCAGCCTTAGTCACCCGTACCTACCGTAACCTACCGTACTCCGGCGTAAAACGAAAAACGGATGTCATATTCGTGATTAGCATTTTTTCTGACCTCTCCTCGAACCTTGGAGTTGTGAAAGTACAATAGTGCCGACACCGCATTTGCGTGATAGGCGCTGAGATGTACAGCGGCTGGTTTGTAATGAGTTCCTGAGGCAGCCGTTGGGCAGGTCGACGCTTTATCATTCCCGGACAAGTCTACTACCGATTCACCGACTCCAGAGGTAGTAGAGGCTCGGATGATCTGTTTGCGACTTGAACTAAGAGCCTTCATCAGAAGTACACATGACACCGTAGCCTCCTCCTACTACGTTACCGTGTGACCAGATGTGAACCACCGAGAAAACCATTACTAATAAGCTGTTACAACGATGTTTTGTTGCAATCAAAACTCTGGCGCCAGGCTGGATTTGAACCCGCACCTTCCTCTAACCAGGCTGGAATGTTCCACGACATTCCACCACCGGCGCCGTTTGATCGAAAGCAAGATCCACACCTCGTGAGATCACCCAACTTGCGGGTGAGTACTGATGGGTTCCACGAAGTGTGCATGTTGTGTTCCATCAAACGGAACTGATGGTGTAATGGTGTAGAGCATTCCCACCCGGTCAACAGGAGGTCTGGGTTCGAGTCCCACCTGGCGCTAGAGCTTTGATCGCAACAAAGCATCGTTGTAAGAGCTTACGCCCTCGATAACAACTACTTGAGGCTTAAAGAAAACGAACTGAACCATTACTAGTAGTTTTTGTTTAAAAGAATCTTGTTTACTTGAGCAGGTAAACATTAACAATGTTGTTGAATTTGCCCAGACATCCATGGGATTTTTTTGTTGTTGTTGATTAATTCGCCATCCCCATAGCTCCACGACGTGTGAAGAAGTGCCGTCTCAGTGTTGACCTTGGCCATAAAACAGCTGATCAGATTTGTCCTCACATCTGCCATGAGTGATCTTAGATATCAAAATCAGATAGTTCCGTTTTCTTATACAGTTAAGAGATTGGAGACCTAGTTTTTTTTTTAGTTATTTAGTCATATGACTGGAAGGATAAGAATTTCATGAACATTCAAACCGTTCACCACTTACATCGCATTCTGTGTTCAGAGGTTGATATGTTTTAATAGAAAGTCAGGGTGGGTATCTTCTAATCGTAGTTTTATGATCTTTTTCACATTTTCAGCTTAATCTGAAAGGCCTGTCTATACTTCCGACGCCGAGCGACGCGATGACATGTATAATGGCCAAATTGATCGATTGCGTCGGTCGATAAATGTGGCCACTATACGTGGCGTCGCGTCGCTCGAAGTATAAACGGGCCCAAATACAGTAAGTTTAATTTGAAAGGTATTAGGAGTGAGTTGAAAGGTTTATGACCTGATTTAAATAGTGTCGGTTTAACAAGGAAGTGATATACATGGGTAGGAATCGTGGGCAAGAAGATGGGTAGGGTATGCTATTTCGTAAAGATCGGTAGGCACGAGGTGCCAAATACACATGAACTAACGAGGAAGGTCAGCGAAATGACCGTGAAGATTCTTCAAGCGACCTATATAGTATTGTAGGGCATTGTCTGTGAAGCACCGTAGTGGTTTCTAAATTTCCTGACGACCTCTGGATAAGCCGAAAATAGCTAGAAACTATCACTTCGGTGCGGGATGATAAGGCAGAATGAGCCCGGAATACCCTTGCCGTGCTCAGAAATTGTCCTGTCCAGGTTTAGACCTTCAACCATAGCTTCCACCGTGACAGGTCCTATGTTCTAGCTGTGGCGGAAGCTCCTATTGTTCTGCAGGACAATTTCTGAGCACGGCAAGGCCATTCCAGGCTCAGTCTGCCTTATCAAGCCGCACTGAAGTGATACTGTTCTTAGCTATTTTCGGCCTATCCAAAGGTCAGCAGGAAATTTAGAAACCACTAAGGTGCTTCACAGACAATGCTCTGCAATAGTATGTAGGTAGCTTAAAGAACCTCCACGACCACTTCATTGACCTTCCTCATATAGAGCGGCTCAAACAGATCATTCTGGCCTTGAACTGTACGGGGGTTGGTGAGCTGATGCCAGATCATATAGCCATTCTACATGCTTTCATGGTTCCAAATATGAATGCATAGAGCATCTTTAGAGAGCCTGAATGTCAGGCTCTGAAGTCCAGGCTGTCCCTCACTGCAATCGTATCAGTTTTTGCGTGCCTAATCTCGCTGAGCTGTAGAAGAGCTTCAGGGTTTATTACTCGCTCTGACTGTGTGGCATTTGATTATTGTCAACACGTTTATGTCTACACCCACCCATTGCGGGGTGTTAGGCCTCCATCCTCTCTTAAAGAGGATTAGCCGAAATGTCGCACACTTGGTTGTTTATCCGTTTTTTTGCGGTTTCTTGCACTTTACATGCGCCGCTCTGCTCTGCGAATGTGTGCACATAACACGGCGAACCGTTTCTGCTTCTTCGTAGAATTCGTTAATTAGTGATTTGATGGTGGCGGTGCTACATTGTCCTACAAGATGTAAGAGGTAGACCAGTCATTTCATTCGTTCGGACAAAAAAGTGGCCGCTGGATGATTTTCAACTCATTCATTCGCATATTCGTCATACCGGAAGCGACCGTTTTCGACCATTGCGGATATGGTGACCTCACGCAGCCTTATTAGAGGATGAAGGAAAGAAAGAGAAAGAAAACTCTTCAAACAAAAGTCAATTCTGACCAGTTACTATGTGCTCTACATTGGACCTCACGCTGATTAGGATAATTCGGATCCGTCGCTTTTTTCAAACACAAGATGAATGCATCATTAGTATAATAACGTTTTAAGAAGCCTGGATCTAAGTAGTTTTCACATGAGGGTGGCTAGGTACTAAACCGAACTTCCAGATGGTTCGTATAATTCATTTTGATCAGAAAGTCGATACCCAAGTTGTGTATCCGAAACCCGATCCGAAGAAGAATTAGTTATAAGAAAATTTCGGTGGTTCAGTTCACGTCCTTTTTCTTGACGCACAACACATATACGGCTCGCTGTCGACTTTTTACCTCAAACTTGGGTAATTGAACCCATAGTATATATCACATCTATCAGATGAGGAGAGCGCCGTAAATACATAGTACGAGAACTTAACATGAGAAATAAATGAAAAGGACAATGAGATGAGCACAATGTGGAGTTCCCGGTTGACTGTCTTTTAAAATGAGTTTTTGCTTTACAAGTGCGACAATCTGATAATGCTTAAAGCTAAATTCTTTTGCGACGTCTCACGAATCGTCCTGGATCGCGACATTGATAAAAACAAATAATCAGCACTACACACTACTCAAGCTGCACAAAGATCGGCACTATTCCCAAACAGCTACTCACATCTTGTAAAAATGCTCATGCAGAAAAATAACTACTCACATTTCTTGTAAAAAAAAAAGACTTGAAAACAATCTAGACAAAAGTATGTCAAACACCTGCTACATCATGTCACCTTGTTTGCCCGATTCGAGGCAAACGTGCGCCATTTTTCTTTGCAGACCTCCTTCCAGCAGCAAATACATCTTCTATGGTTTGCTTCAAACCTGGGGCCAGATTCATCAACCACTAACCCGTGGGTATAGAGGTAGAGATACCCACGATGAAGCCTGCGTCTCTGACTCTTGCTTTATCTCTATTCCGTATACCCCGCATACCCACGGGTTTAATTGTTGATGAATCCGGCCACTGTTCCAGTCTTCTCCAATATGTGGCTAACCCTTAGGGAGATTCGTTTGGAATAGGGGGTCGGGGTTCTACCCCTCGTCCCCCTGGCCCGCACACCCCCAACCCCTGGGCTTGCTCGAGAGTCCAGTGGCTGCCCGCAGACATTTGCCAAGCGTCTGTTTAAAGGACGGGGGGGGGGGGGGGGTAGAACGCCACTCCACCTTTGGAATATCGTGAAGTAGTGTTTCCGCGAGATTCCGGCGTCTGTGCGGTCACAGTGGATTTTGCTATGGAGGAGTGCAGCCGGAGCCTACATCTTCTTGTTCTTACCACTTGACCGCCGAGAAAATGTGAAGGGGCTATGTGGAGTTTGCTCGAAGAATTTTGAAATCTGGATATGTTAAGCTATTACTTTCGAAAGCCCTTATGAAATCATCCCCACCGAATATCTGTTTTTCAGTCAGACTACTATCATTATTAAGCGGTTGTGAGTTTCTTTATATCTGTTTCAGTACCCTCACTTTGTGAAACGGAAAGGAAACAGTCTACAGATTCTTATCCAAAGAAGACGCAGATTCAAGAACCGACCGTTCCCGTCTTCTTTCAAGGTATCGTCGTCGTTTCAATCGCATCGTGTGGTACGCTATCGTGCAGCCGACGTTGTTTTCAGACCATAGCTGTCGGCATGGTTAATTTGACGCAGCTGCTTCAACATGGCGGGTTGCGTGAGATAACTCTGTGGTCGGCCGACAGCAACGACAAGCAGTCTGCGAGCGGTTTGTTTACACCCATTTTGATGCGTTTTCCGCTCGCGTCGAGTTTAAAGTTTGCATGGGTGAGGGCCCTTCACTCATTCATGAAAGGACCACGTGGCGCCAACCACTTGTGTCTGGTCAAACAAGTGAAAGTTCTGGAGCCCAGATTGACTCAACTTTCCACCTCCTTTTTCGAAGAGGTACAAACTCCTTTAATAAACTGGCTTTCTTTCGGTGTGGAGACGGATCGAAAACAGTTGGGATCTGTCCTAGTCCGGGGGCAAATAACTAAAAAGTAGGTAACAAAATGAATTGAGACTTACCGAGCGGTTCCTAGAGAACGAGTTGTAACCTAAAAGAAACCAAAAACGAACGAACAAATGAAAAACTAAAGGATACCGCGGTTTACAACAGTCTCGGCGGGCAGGGAGCGAAGGAATGGAGGCATGCCGCGTGGCTGACATGTTATAACCAGGATCTAACATGGTGAATAGGGCACATGAAGCCGCATGCCGCGTGCTGACCGATGCCTGACATGTTTAACCAGGATCTAACATGGTGAGGAGGGCACACAACTTTGCCGGCTTACAACCGCAACGACTAATGCTTGCTGTGGAAGCCTGAATCGAGGATGGTGTCGAAAGTTGTATAGTTTTTGAATACCCGTGGAGGTGACTCCTCCAGCTACAGTAAAGCTGCATAACTTGTTCGAAAACAAGAAGGTGGAAATCTGAGATGTCGAAAGCTGAATTTGCACAAGGCAAATGTGGTTGACAGAATCCCACGGAATTAACAATTGATATGCGTACGACTTTGTGCCTAGTTTTGTCGAACCTTCGTACTCACAGGGGAAGGGTCTCAAGCGTATGTCTGAACGGAGAAAAAGGATAGTACTGCGGAATCTCCACTCTTCATATAGTAGAAAAACATGCTTCGTTTTTGCTGAGTTCTTAACCAAAAGAGCTACGGGCCCTCGAAGGCGGGGGTACAGTAGCGCACCGTAAGCACGTTCCCACGTGCATGCATGCGTGCGCGCTTGCTGTTGTATGGGATGCGGCGAAAAGCTCTACGGCAAGCGAGTTGTTGGCTCAGCAGGTTGCGGGGCTGCCTCAAGGGTGCTAGGCCAGATGTTCGACTCCCGTGCTATGCGCTATTTGTGCATTTTTTTCATAACCGCTGCGTCCTTCATCCGTTTGCTTCCTACACATCTACACATTTATTTCACTCTAAATTGTCAAAAGGGTCAGATTCGAGATCAACACCCCGTGACCTCGACAGCCCTTGTCATCCGTACCTGCTGTAACCTACCGTAATCAGCAGAGATTTTAAAAACGGATGTCAGATTCGTGATCAGCACCCCAAATAACCTTCCTGGGGGAGGTGTGGGCGAATATCTTTTCGACCTCTCCTCGACCTCTGGAATCGTGAAAGTACAATAGTGCCTTGATGGCGGTTTAAATCAGCTTACTTCCTACACATCTTCTACACATTTATTTTTCTCTAAACTCTCAAATAAGGGCTCACTTCGAGCTGTGCTTCACTTACTTCTCTCACCTTCTGTATTATACATCGTTTTGTGTTTGTCAGCGAATGTTCAGCAGTGACTTCACAGCAGGAACGGGTTAGAGCAGGTATCGGCGACTAGGGATGTCGAGGTCATAATCATCGATTTTGCCCAAACTTCTCCGGGGGGGGGGGGTGCTGATTACGAACCTAACATTCGTTTTTAAAATTTCGGCTGATTACGGTAGGTTACAACAGGTACGGATGACTAAGGCTGCCATGGTCATAGGGTGTTGATAACAAATCTGGGTGTGATCAACACCCTATGACCATCAAACTTCGCCTAGAGGGACCGTTCCCTGGTCAGCAAAATTTCGGTAGGTTACGGAAGGTACGGGTGACTAATATAATGGTCACCGATTTCGCCCAAACTCCAGCGTAGAACGAAAAACGGATGTCAGATTCGTTATCAGCACCCCAAATAACCCCCTCCCCCCACCCCTAGGCGAAGTTTGAGCAAAATCGGTGATTATAACCTCGGCAGCCTTAGTTACCGGTAGCTACCGTAACCTACCGTAATCGGCTGCAATTTCAAAAACGGATGTCAGATTCGTGATCATCTCCCCAAATAATCCCCTAGACGAAGTTTCAGCGAAGAAGTTTTTTTTCGACCGAAGTCGTGTCGTCGGTGGAGTCGGAACTTTCAAGTAGCGCCGAGCAAACAATATTTTGAAAGCCATAGTAATTTTTGAATTCAAAATTTATTTCTGCTTTCTAAGAGAGGGTCAGGCTTACTTAAGAGTACAAGTTACTATTTGATTTTGAAGGATCCGGCTGCAAAATTATTCAGTTTGCTGCCATAACGATGCTTTGTTGCAATCAAAATTCTAGCTCCAAGCGGGACTCGAATACGCACACCTTGTCTACTAGGCAGAACGCTACGCCACTACATTGTTTAATCGAACGCAGCATCCACACCTCGTCGTGGCAATCAGGGGCCGGATTCATCAACGACTTTCGTAACTTTAACGGAGAATTGTGAGCTTATCAAGCGATATGGTGAGCGATAAGCCGCGTTATCTGAGCTTTTAACGCGGCTTATCGCTCATCATATCGCTTGATAAGCTTACAGTTCTCCGTCAAAATTACGTAAGTCGTTGTTGAATTCGGCCCCAGGACCCACTCGTACGAAGGGATGTTACTGTTCGATCGAGCTGCTGCAGAGGTGCAATGGCATAGTATTCTGTTACAACGATGTTTTGTTGCGATCAAAACTTCTGCCGCCAGGCGGGACTCGAACCCGCACCTCCCCCTGACCGGGCGGGAATGCTCTGCGGTTTTACACCACCGGCGCCGTTTGATCGAACGCAACATCCACACTTCGTGAGACCAATCAGCATAATATTCTTCAAGGAGAGAGTGAGGGTTCGAGTCTCGTCCGGCGCTAGAGCTTTGATCACAACAAAGGAGCGTTCGATTCGAGCATACCACCTTAGTAGTGGTCACTTGCAGCCTAAAGAACGCACGAATAGTTAGGGTTCTTAATTTAAAAAGTATGGAATCTCCAACGTAAGAAGGTCGAATGTGAGCCTGGAAGTTATAAAAGTTCTTCCTAGGGATGAACCTTTATTTGTTAGGAATTTTGGATTTGGAAAGCTAATGGCCTTAGCCTGGCTTTTTTATGCACAGCCTCTCTGATCCTTAGCCGTTCGTCTTACCCTTCAAATGAACTGCGATCGTTCAGTGCAAAGCATTTTTTGGATTAATTGGATTTTTGCTTAATTTTGGAATCAAGCAGTTCGAGGGAAACTCTCTTTTTATTTTGAACGTGAGTGAAACTGTTGGAGTTTTCATTAGAAGATCACTCTGTCGATCTAGGAGCAGGTGACTATAGCTTGGCCTTTTTTGCACAGCCTCTCCTTCGTTCCATCGTGATCCTCGCCGTTTCTTACCCTTCAAATGAACTCTGATCGTTCAGTGCAAAGCGTTGGTCGCCTCTGCCTGGTGACGTGTCAATCGCAACCGCTCGAGATTGATTTGGAGCGAGATAGGGTCGCGAAGAAGCACGGAGGACTCGAAGGCGATCTCAGTGAGGTGAGTCATAGCGGGCGGAGGATCTTCGAGGGGTCAGCGTAGACGTTTGATTCCCCTTTTCTTCAGGAGGATTCCGACAGCGACTACGAGGATGCGCCCCTTGACAGCGATATCAACGAGCCGAGCAGCGGTCGAAGTGCTGTGAGGTACGCCGCGTGTTTGAGTGTGTGCTGAGTGATGTTGGGACCAGAGATTGATATGTTTTTGCGGAACCGTCGCCCGCCCTGCTGACCTACGCGACGTGGTTTTGGGAGATCTCTGGTTGAAGGGATGATTAGCCGGTTTAAGCGTTTGTTGGTTCTACGTGTAGGTTGCCTGAAGAGAATGGCCTGTAAAGGTTTTGCAGGGGTAGGATTTATTGCTAGTCCACCTGTAAAAGATTATTGGGTTTAAAATTTATTGCATCATCAAGTCTGGTTGGTTAGTAACAAACCCACCCCTTAAATTGATCTAAAAATGTCCTACAATTACAATTTGCTGTAAAAAGCGCGTGACATCATTGGTTCATGGCCGGGCATGGGGAGGCACGTGCTTTCTAGATGAGAACAGGTGGTTGTATCAGTAGGTCCATGCATCAATAAGCACGTGGGTAGCCGTGGGACGCAAACATGTCAGTATATTTATTGCCCTACAAATGCATTGGCAGGATAGGGTTTCTTGTCGCGAAATAAATGGAAGTTTCTCCCATTTATCAAAAATGCAAACAAACTTGTTCTTTTATTTTTATTTTTGAATCTACACAGCTTCTCACAGTGAAAGTGACGTCCTCTTCTGTACTGTTGGAAACATTTTAGCTACATGAGAAAGCGAGGTAACCGAAATCTTACCAGGGAAGGGTCTCAGGCGTAGGTCTAAACGGGCAAAATGGATAGTACTGCGAGAATCTCCACCCTTTATATAGTAGGAAAAAATGTTTCGTTTTTCTATAGATGAGATTGTTCAGCTGTTGACCAAGATTGTCATCAACTTTATTACGGCTGACGTTTCGGCGTCGTCGCCTTCCTCAGAGCCTGGAAAAGTCGGAGACACCTGTGGAACTGTCCCCCAAACACCATTTCTTACTACAGAGTACTTTTCCTAAGGAAAATAGAGGCAGGATGCGATATCCGAGATACAACTAACCTTTGAGGTGGATGACGTTGGACCACCAGACACCCGTAGCTGGAAGGAATCGTGGGTGAATGAGCTGTGGTCCTAGGGACCACCCGACTTAAGTACCCCGGGGGTCACATCGAGCAGATCAAAGCCCACAGAGCTCCACAAAGGGTGCCAGTTCTTGAGTAATCTCGTTGCACTCACTCTTTCTTGCGATTGACCTGCGGATTCTTCGCCGCAATCCAAAGTGCCTCTAGCGTCCTGCGTGCCGAAATGTCACTTTCGCGCGCCAGGATCGAGACAGACACCTGAGTCATCGTGTCCCCATGGTGCAGGACCCCGTGTTCTCCCCAAGGGGTGCGGACATTGGCTTTCCCAAGGCCGTGCAGATGCTCCCTGATCCTGACACCCTATATAGTGCTCCCCACACTCATTGCGCGACACGATATAAACTATACCCCAGATGCCATGCAATCCCCCTGGTTTCTATTGGGGCAAACTACGCAGGACGGGGTTGGGCACGTCCGGTCGTAGATACGGTTCCGGACCAACTGTGTCTTCAAGGTTGTAGGAGGGACATCTACAACCCTTACAACGTCTTGGAGATCCGCTCTGCGTATGCATCTGCGTATCTTTGCACTCATTTCGTCTGAGATGAAGGACACGCAGAAGGGTATAGTGCCTCTTTCTTCTCCTCGACGGACTAGCGCTGTAGCTGTTTCGTTTTTGCTGACTCCTTCAACCACAAGAGCTACGGGCCATGGAAGGCGGGTACAATAGCGCACCGTCAGCCACGTGCCCACGTGCATGCACGCACTGTTGTATAGGATTCTGTGGCAGACAAGTCGGTGGTCCACTGGATGTTCGACTCCCGTACTGTGCACTAAGGATAAAGATATTTCACTCTGAATTGTCAAAACGGCCAGATTCATGATCAACACCCCGTGACCTCAACAGCCCTAGTCACCCGTACCTGCTGTAACCTACCGTAGTCAGCCGAAATTCCATAAACGGATATAGGGCAAAATCGGTGATTATGTCCTCGACAGCCCTAGTTATCAGTACCTGTTGTGAGGTTACTGTTTAACATTCGCTGAAAAACACAACACGTTGTATAAATCAGAAACTGGGAAAAGTGAGTGAACAACAGCTCAAAGTGAACCCTTATTTGACAATTTAGAGTGGAATATGTGTGTAGGAGATGTGTAGGAAGTAAGCTGATCTAAACTGCCATTAGGGCAATATTGTACTTTCACGACTCCAGAGGTCAAGGATAGGTCGAAAAAAAATTTCGCCCAAACCTCGCCCAAGGGGTTATTTGGGGTGCTGATCACGAAACTGACATCCGTTTTTCAAATTTCGGCCGATTACGGTAGGTTACAGCAGATACGGTTTACTAGGGCTGTCGAGGTCATAGTGTGTTAATCACGAATCTGGGGCGCTGATAACGAATCTGACCGTTTTGACAATTGAGAGTGAAATAAATGTGTAGGAGATGTGTAGAAACCAAATTGGTGGAGGAGGTAGCGGTTATGAAAATGCAAAAATAGTGCACAGCACGGGAGTCGAAGGTCTGGTGGAGGCTCCTTTGAAGCAGTGCCGCACCCTGCTGGGCCACCGATTCGCTTGCCTTTCGTCGCGTCCCATACAACAGCGCGCGCATGCACGTGCTGACTGTGCGCTACTGTACCTCGCCTTCGAGGGGCCCGTAGCTCGCTCGGTTAAAGGACTCAGCGAAAACGAAACATGTTTTTCTACTATATGAAGGGTGGATATTCTCGTAGTACTATCCATTTACCCCGTTCGGACCTACGCCTGAGACCCTTCCCTGGTTAGTTGAACGAGGCTGCTTACAATGTTTACAATATCAACACCACATAAAACAAAATGGTATTGATCGTAATTGTAAACAGCCTTATTCAGACTAACGTTTCGGCTACCCTGCTTTCTTCTGTATCTAAAACGTCTGCACTGGTAAAAGCAGAAGCAGATTTCGTTTTCGTTGTGGGAAACTGTTTAGCTTCTCTGTCATTGTATTGACAGGGCTATAGAGATTCTCGATTCTAGATTCTTGTTGTTTGTTTTGTTTTTTCCTGCTTACAATGACTTTAACTTATCTTTCTTGGCTTTGTATTACTTTTACATGGTTATCCATATACAGTATGAATAGATAAATGAATGAAATATTTCTAGTGGTGCAAGTCAAGTATGGCGTTCCTTCACAAAATCCAAGGAATTTATCCAAAAACGTCTGAAATAAAAATGTAGATTCGCGTAATTATGCACTGCAACTGCTGCATGCGTGTTCTGGGTGGGGTGAAACTAGCAGATATAAAAGATACAGGATGGATCCGTCCTTTCTACACTTGCACCTTCTTATTTCTGCCTTTCATCGGCGATTTGGGCGCGTATAGCGCAGTCGGAGGAGGTGCCGGCTGTCGCGTGCACCCGATACCAGGTTTCTGGTACGGATATCCCGCCCAGGCCAACCAAGCCTTCCATCCCTCCGGGGTCGTTGATTTGGTATCAGACTTGTCTGCGGGAAGGAGGAGGCGCTGACTTATTCATCGGCTGGGCACCGCAAGTCATTGTATGGCCAAATACGCATTCAAATCGCCTCCACGATATCCCATAAAAGTAGAATGCGTGACGCATCCCAAATGGGATTGAGTAACGTTGTCCTTTATCCGTTTGTCCTTAATTTAGCATCGCGAGTATTAGTTCAGTCCAAAGAATTTTAACAGCTTTTGTCCTCTACCAAAACTTACCAGTGCGATGCATTAATAATACAAATACTAGTAATATTATTCAAATGATTTATCATCTCTACAATGCTTTTATTGTTTTATAGTGCTTGTTCTTGTTTCGAGTTTCCTGTTGTTAGTTCTTTAGCCTTGTTGATTCTAAGTTTGTTGTTCTGTAGACTGTGCACCTTGGGAGCAGTTAGTTTAATAAATAAAAATAGAATTGTCCACGCTATGACTTACGGTGGCCAGCCGATGAACAAGTCAGCGCTTTACTCTCCCCAGACAAGTCTGGTGCCAATTCATCGACCCCGGAGGGGTGGAAGACTTGGTTGGTCTGGGGAAAATCCGAACCTGGTACATGTTATAATAGGCTGCACGCGACAGCCCGCACCTCTTCCGGCTGCGCTACACGCGTCCCATTTCCTTAATTACTACTAATAGTCATTTGAATGTGTTTCTCGGACTATCGTGGCATCTTTCCAGAGCACCAACTGTGCAGATCAATGACAAGGCATCGCGAGCGTCTCGGAAGAACAACATACGACAACGATTCGTTACGCTGTTGAAGAAGTTCAAAGTGCCGGATGAGGAGGTGGGCAAATGAGACGATATGGCTTACAATTATTTGTGAAATTGGTCGTATGTGGCTAAATGACGACAGGGAATGAGACGATTTCCTATTTCATAGAGACGTGAAACTAGGCTGATATTGAGGCGAGTAATGATAGGAATAAAGTAACGCCCTACCCTAGTCAAAGACGGAGTGTTAGTGTCCGATTTACTTGCTTAGTGCTGTTTAGTTTGCTGCTGTTCGGTTCAGCAGAATGCGCTTAAGTGGTAATCCCCCATGGCCTGGGATTAGGGTTAGCGGACGTGCAGGGTCGTCACAGGGTAAAAACAGGGTAAACAACAAATTAAAAAAACCGGTTTGGCGTGGCGTCATCAATATCGAAGTAGTGGGAGGATAGAAGGTCATAATGCTGTCCGTCCACACCACTTTATGTTGAAACTAAATCGAATACAATCGTGAAGGTTGCCTTCACGACATCCCGTAGAAGTAGAATGCGTGGCTAATCTCGAAAGGGAGTGATCAACTCCGTTCCTTACCGTCTGCCGCTATTGCGCCTTAGGTTCTATACTCTACGCTCCAGTTGGTCATCGCATTCTCCCCAGGTGATGAATGGAGCACGAGGGTGTCGCGGAACAGTCGTCTGATTTCCATTTGTGCCTCGTGCTCATTAAAAAGGGTGATATTCTTTAGTGAAGCTACATCCTGGCTAAGACAGGGTGTCTCAAAAAATAAATAAATAATGTATACAATGTATACACTGTTTGAAAGGTGATACCTTTGCTCACAGTAAGGGTACTGACGAAGTTAAGAGCTCATATGAAAGCTTAAGAAAATAGAAATTTTCTGACATATGAGCGGTACGATTTGCGCCATACACTCGTTTGCACTTTTTTTGCGTTTGCTCTCGATTGATTGGATTTTTGCTTGAATAGTTGTTATAATTTCTCCACAAAGTGGCCGTATCGGTTGGTTTGTGCTTCTTTTAAGGTTTAAAACTCAAAAACACACAAAGTACGAAAGGTATCCTAAAAAATGCAGGTACTATTTGAGAGATTCCAACGTCGCTACTAATGAAGCTTTTGAAGATCGAGTCTGAAAGCAGGGTTTCAGCTGGGTGCATGACCCAAGTCTTCACTATTTGACGTCACAGAAATCTCTTACCTCGTTACCCTGTGCTTTCTCATATGAGTCTCAAACATCTTCAAAGGCTCACTAGCGGCAATGTAAGACCTTTCAAATAGTGCCTGCATTTTGTAAAGGATACCTTAATGTAACGTGTTTTTAAGTTTTAACCTTAAAAGAAGCACAAATCAATCGATACGGCCACTTTTTGGGGAGATTATAAGAAGTATTCAAGCGAAACACAATCATTCGAGTGTAAATGCAAGGTTTCAGGCGAGTGCATGGCGCAATCCATAGCACTCATATGTCGGAAAATGTCTATTTCCCATAGCTTTCATATGAACGTTAAACTGCTTCAGCACATTTTCTGTGAACAAAGGTATCACGTTTCAAACAGTGTATGCATTTTTGAGATGCCCTGTTCAATGATTAAAGTGATTTTTAAACTTTTAATATCACCAAAAGATATTAAACATTATCACTTGCGGTGTAAAGTGGGTGTCTTGATAGAAAATAAGCAGCTAAACAAGTTCGAATTTCACCTGTGGCGACAGTTTCAGTGCTTTTTTGCGTTCCTGTAATTCGTTACGATGCTGTGTAGTTGTATCTTTCCGAGCGTCCAGATTTAGGGTTTGCCGTCGAGATCGGACTCAGCGGCGATGGTTCCTACTGAAAGGGAGCTTCAGGATTTGTTTGAAGAACTGGAGAACATGAGTGATTCAGGTATGAGCCTCGTTGCTTTATTTTCTCTCGAGTCTGATTTGTGGCGCGCCTTTCTGAGTAGCAACGCTCTCATAAAGTCAGCTGTGATCTAGGTGAATAGTGCTGTGATGAATATCGTCAGAGACAAATGTCCGTGGAATTGTTGCCTTCCCTTCTCGTTTTGATACTTTTCATTGTTCAATTGTTTTGTTAAAAGGTCCGTATGGACGACAGGAAGGCTAAGATTGTCGCACAATTTAAGCAGCTCGTCTTCTTAGCAAACTTTTACCTTACCTTACCTTTGTAATTCGGATCTACAGCATTGCGGTTGACCTCCTCCCCTAAATACGAGGCTCTTGTGTCGGTTTGTGTCCATCGCAATGTAGTAATCATCAGTGGATAGAGTTTTTCTTTTTAGTTTAAACGCTGTTCTTCTGAGAAATCCTCCAGTATGTGACGTAGATCCTCTGTAGAGCTTTTTTTTGAAATAAAGGCCTTGTTCATAAAATAAGGCATACAACAGAGGAAGGCTGTTAGAGTGTGCAATCCTTGATAAGAAAATCTGGCACTATTGTACTTTCTAGGACTCCAGATATCGGGGAGAGGTCGATTTTTTTCCACGCATGTTATGGTGCCCCCCCCCCCCCAACTATCATAGCGTCGAAACATCTGCCAGCCTATACCCACAACCTCAGGTTATAATAAAGTCAGTAAAATGAGAAAATCAAACAGTTATAAGCTGTTGGAAAGCTTGACTTGAGGAAAATTTTCGACACTATTGTACTTTCAGGACTCCAGAAGTCGAGGAGAGGGCGAAAAAATTCCCGCTCAAACTTCGGCCAGGGTGGTTATTTGGGGTGCTGTGCATGAGTCTGACATCCGTTTTTGAAATTTCGGCCAATTACGGTAGGTTACGGTAGGTACGGATCACCAAGGCTACCAAGGTCATAATCATCGAATTGGCCCGAACATCGCCTAGGGGGGTTATTTGGGGTGATTCGTTTTTCGTATAACGCAGGAAGAAGGAATGTCACATCCGTGATCAGAATCCCAAATAACCCCCTGGGCGAAGTTTGAGCGGAAATTTTTTCGACCTCTCCTCGACTTCGGGAGTCCTGAAAGTACAATAGTGCCGAAAATTTTCCTCAAGTCAAGCTTTCCAACAGCTTATAATTGTTTGATTTTCTCATTTTACTGACTTTATTATAACCTGAGGTTGTGGGTATAGGCTGGCAGATGCTTCGGTGCTATGGTAGTTGGGGGGGGGCACAATAACATGCGTGGCGAGTACTAGCTACATGCAGTGATTGTAAATGCAGTCTTATCTCCCCTTTTCGATTACAGGGGCCGGACTCATCAACGACTTACGTAACTTTATCGGAGAATCGTAGGCGAAAAGCTCAGACAACGCGGCTTGTCAAGCTATATGGTGAGCGATAAGTCGCGTTATCTGAGCTTTTCGCTTACAATTCTCCGTTAAAATTACGTAAGTCGTTGATGAATCCGGCCCCTGATCCGCGTCATATTTGGTTGAAATTCCATGTACACCTTTCTTCAGTTCGTTCCAATGAACGTTTTCAGGACCCGAAATGGCTGGCGACGATGTGTCCATAGGCAGCAATCCACGACCTGGTCTACGGCCGTATTTCACGCGATCGAAGGAAGTTCTCCCAGCGATTTATGATCGAGTGAGTGTGCTTGTCAATGCTTTTAATTAAATCTTTATGAGTTGTTCTTATAAGAAGCGGCGTTATCTGAGTTTTCCGCCGTGAATTCTCTGTTAAAGTTAGGTAAGTCGTTGATGAATCCGACCCCAGGGCACCATCTTTACAAATCTTATCTGAATGGCATGCCAGTTTGATGTGATCCGATTTTCTGACGCGCTCCCATATCCCAATTCTGTCCATCTTCGCGACAAGTAACTAAAACGCGTTTGAGGCGTGTGGAGGTTCCACTTGGTATTTTTGGATTTGTTAGCGAAATTCAACTTTGGCGGGAAATCGAAGCAAAACTCTTAATTTTTATGTGCCATTAGGCCTTTTTCCGCTCCTACACACCCGAGGATAGTGTCTTGATTAAGTGGAAACTTCGTCACCCCTGGCTTAGGGTAACCAAATTTGTTCCGACTTCCTATAACGTCAACTAGAGGTGAGGGACCATCGATCAAGGTTAAGAGCTATTTTCTAGGACGCAGAGAATGGATCTGATAGCGAGGTGGAGGCGGAGGACTGGTCGTCTGAAACAGAACGGGAGCGCGAGAGGGAAGAAGTTCGTGCGATGCTGCCTCCACCCAACAGTATCTCAAAGGAATCCATAGGATCTCCCATGGCCGTTGCGAGTGACCACTCCAATACACCCAGCAGTGCTCCGCCGGTGAGTTTTCCCCCCCCCCCCCACTATGCGGGAAGGAACTGTGGCCTCACGCGAAAGAAACCGACACCAGGTGATTCTGAAGACGCAGACGCGAGTTGGCTCTACAACGAGTGCACCGTTGGTGGCGAGCACGTCTCTTGGTGGCATTTCACACTCGCTCACGTCTGGCTCGATCTCGAAGAAGTTGGACCGATCCGGCACGGTCGTCACCGACAAGGGATTGACGGGCGCCACGGAACAGGTGCTTAGTTTTGAGCGTTAAGGACTTAGTGCTGCACAAAGGTAGACGAGTTCCTATTCCAGCTGTCAACCCTTCTGTCGGCTAATCCGTCAGTGTCGGCCGGTTGCTGGCTGTGCTCCTACACTGATCTACCTCACCTGTCATCGATGGCCGTTGCCACCGTCAACTGTCCTTCGGCTGGTGTTGTAAAGCAGGCCATGACACATATTGTGAACAAAATTCAGAATTTGTAAGTGATTTTTGCTGTAAGTTTTGTTCTCCACAAGGCTTAGCCACATTTTTCAGTTGCAACTCGAACTCGTCTAACCCACCTGTTACTTGGGTCGGAATCATTGGAGGCGATAGATTCATTGGGCAGGTGAGCTAAGGCTTGTCAGGATGTTAACCATCACTGCCATGTATTTGTTGTTTATTTGTTTATTTATTCCAAGCATGAAGTACCAAACAAAAGCAAAAGAAAGGAAATGAACATAAGTCCAAGTTAAAGCGAAAGCAGGAAAAAATAAAAAAAGAAAGAATAAAAACCAACCTAGTAAAAAGGAAAACAAGGCTGCATCCTTAACAAACCTGTCAAAAACCTTTTTAGCACCATTTTTAGTTGAAATTCAACGTTTTCAAATCAAATTCCGGAAGAACGTTGGAATTGACTTGAAAAAACATTGAATTCGTTTTGAGTACCGTTGAGTTTGCTTTAAAAAGCGTTTAATTTGTTCTGAAATACGTTGAAAGTGGTTTGAAGACGTTGAACTCGGTTTGAACAACGTTGAATTTCAGCTAAATATATTATATATTGCTATATGAAGTTTGATAAGATGTGTTGGATCTTTACTAGTCCGGCGGGGGGGGGGGGGGGCACATAACTAAAAAGTAGGCAGCAAAATGAATTGAAACTTACCGAGCGGCCCCTAGAGAACGAGCTGGAACCTGTTGTTTCTTAGATAATTTCAAAAATTAGAGCCAACACGGCAAGCACATTTGTTTATTGCAAGGTGCTGTCACCCTTAGGAATACGAAGAAAACCGAAAAATAAGGCCAAACTTTGTCGCCCATTTGTATGCCATTTTAACTTTAAACTGGGCTCTACATTTTAAATGGGATACTTCCGCCCGATGCGTATCATTAGGCGTCGCTCGGGGTGAGCGATGGTATGACAAAGGCCTAATACAACGTGTCTTGGAATGTGCACACTTTTTAAACGAACCTAGAATTGCTATTGCTTCAGTCACAACAATGTCCTGGGTGTATTCTAAACCGCTTCGAGCCAAAGTATTGTTCATCTGAAGAGATTGCGTCGTGCACTCGTCCAGAACACTGCAATGTCTATTCGATTGATAATGTATATTCAGTTTATCTCAAGCTATGCAGTGGGGAATGGTGGTGTATTTCTTTCCGTACGTTTACTGTTTGTTGACTGATACATTTCAGTAGATAAGGCAATGTATAGAGCGAGTGCGCTGAGCAATCTCTCCCATTACACTCCTGCAAATTCAGCAATCTACAGCACGTCGGAATGAAGCTAAAACTATTGTTTGAAGTGAGCGAAATGGTCAGAATCATACTATATAATAATCGGCTAAGCGATGAGTCACACTATCGATCGACGCGATGAGTCATAAATAGGGGAAATTACGGGGCACAAAGTAAGGCAAGAAAATAGCGGAAAATACCAAGACGCCTTCTACGTGCCTGGCGACTCAGTAGACGGGCTGAACACGTCGCCAAACGGCCTGGCGACTCGGTAGACATGCCGAACACTTCGTCAAATTTAGCCCTAGGAGTAATCGAGGTCGCTGAACATGGTTATGAAGTTCGTTTTTGAAGCGTAGATCACTATCAATCGATATCGATCGATATTATCGATTTTTGCGGATGTCGTTCAAGCGGCACGAAACGTCAGCCCTGGGGCTAATCGAGCTCCTGACCGGTGGCTTTTTCCCAGATTTAACCGATCGGGTGGAGGGGGGAGGGGGGTGGGAGGCACGCGGGTGGTTTTCTCCCAGTTTTAACTGATCGGGGTGGAGAGGGAGGACACGCCGGTTGTTTTCTCCCAGATTTAACCGATCGAGGTGGGGAGGGGGTGAGAGACACGTGGGTATTATGGCCTAAGAAGTGCTCCACATCAGGTGGAAAGTTTCAATGTGGAGGCCAGTATCGATCGATATTATCGATCGCCTGACCGGTGGTTTTCTCCCAGATTTAACCGTTCGGGGTGGGAGACACGTGGGTACTATGGCCGAAGGAGTGCTCCACAACAGTCTGTGGACGAAAGCACTGATTAACGCAAATGAGTTACGTTTCTGAACTGTCTGAAGATAGTGCCGACGTTGAAGAGGTGTTGAGGATGGAGGGAGGGAGAGCTGGACGGTTTCATATCGAAGAACTACTCACCTGGTCTTAAAGAAGGTAGACCAAGGTTATAAATTAATGTCGTTTTTATAAGTTACAATTCCAAATAGCTCTATTCTAAGCCATCATAGGCGTTGTCGTATCTACCAGTTAAGAAACTGCGTTCCACAAGTTCCATAACATAATATTAAGACGACTGCAGTGAGCTTTCGTACTGGTTGGTTGAAGGGGTGATCATGTAAAGTAGCTACTCAGGCAGAAGGCGGTTAGTGACCGAGCATGAAACAAATTCGCTGCTCGGTTTGAACCTTGTGTCCCGGACACTAAGTTGATTATTAAGCGACCATGGTAGGGTTTGGAACCGAGCACGAAAGGCCGCCACGCACCCGCAGCACGTGTCGCTATTGCGCAGTGTCCGGTTTCAAGCCCTTTCATGGTCGGTTACTAACCAACTTAGGGTCTGACGTACGACAAGGTTTAAAAGTGGGCAGTAAATCTGTTTCAAACCTTTCATGCTCGGTTACTAACCGGCTTTTGTCTGAGAATGTGCTATTACACTATTTACCCAGTGAAATGGTGTTAAATAAGATTAGAGATTCTTCAGATTCTACGAGCCTATGTTGAATGTCTGCATCACAAATCATCGAGCAATTGGCTGCATTATCTACGCTTCGCGATCATTCCTGCGCCGCACTCCTTGATGGCCAAACTCATTGAAGGTAAGTCATGAAGGTGCCTTCTTCACGTTCGGTTGTGTTGCTGTTGTTCTTGCAATGACAGCTGTAGCAGTGGATATCGGAAGCTTTATAATAGTGTTGAGTTTCCCAAGAAGTTTTCCCAAAAATTCGATTTCTTCGAGATACTAGTTGCATTTTAATTGCCTCCAGGACTGCGAAAATCGTTGGATCTCGGTTTCAGTCTTTGTTTAGGTTGTCTAATCCATGCGAGATTTTCAAACCTATCTATTGGCCAACGTTTCGGCAAATTTGCCTTCATAGGGCCTAAATGAGATGAAACATCACAAAGTTGAACGATCATGCGCCTCAATGAAATATTGCAGCCAAGCAAACCGGTGTTTTGTTGCTAGGCTGTAAAATTTCATTTAGATGTATGGTCGTTTAACTTTGTGAATGTTTTACCTCATTTAGGCCCTTTATAGGCGAATCTGTGGAATCTTGGCGTATAAAATGATTCGACATTTTCGCTTGACTAAGACAACCCCAACAACGCTTCAGTTATTTGCACCGCACCCACTTTTTGCACCATATTCTTCCGTAGGCTATTCCCGATTTAATTTCTTCTTAGGTTGTTCCTAGCCACTTTTTGTGAAGATGCATACATGCAAGTCTTGCTTAACTCTTCAATTTAGCGCTTTCAGGTCTTTTACTGATGTTTTGCAGTTAGCTTATTAGAGAATGAATGACTTCAGGTCAAGATCCAGCACTCGACCATCTGTCCCGAGATATGTGGGAGCGCTGGGCTGAGCTGAACACGTCGGAGAAGCAGACGATTACGGAGAAGATGAGTTCGTGGCTCGCAACAGGTGGCAGTGCATGCCTGAATCTTCCCATCGGAGAGGCTCTGCTACAGATGACGGAGAGAGGACAGGAGGTAAGCTTGGTCGTTAAAGTCTCTGTATGGGATGCGAAGAAGATATTGACAGTTTGAATCTGATCTATGTCGTGCTTGTCAAGACACTGGGCACTTCATAGTTCATGTATGGATATTCGATAAGTGCAAAACACACAGAGACTAAAGCTGTACTATTGGTCAGCTTTCGATCAATGCCCACTCAAAAATAGAAATAGGAACGCTCGGCGTAGTTGAGTGCAACTAATTTTTTTCAATATAAAGTATCTTCAGAATTCTTTTGGAAGTTGTGGTAGTCCACGGGATCCAAAGCCACTTACTTGAAGATTTTGGTGACAATTTGCGACGACTATGCAGTTATGTGTCAGCCATCCCATACGAGTTCTTTAACACGATCAGTGTCCATTTTCAGGAGTATTGACAGGATTTCTCGGATCTATCCTAGTCCGGGTGGGGGGCCACATAACTAAAAAGTAGCAAACAAAATGAATAGAGACTTACCGAGCGGCTCCTAGAAAACGAATTGGAACCTAAAAGAAACCAAAAACGAACGAACAAAAATAAAAAATTACCGCGGTTTTCAACCGTCTCGGCAGGCAAAGAGCGAGGGAATGGAGGCATGCCGCGTACTGACTCCCGGCTGACATGTTATAACCAGGATCTAACATGGTGAGGAGGGCGCATGAAGCCGCATGCCGCGTGCTGACCGCTGCCTGACATGTTACAACCAGGACCCAACATGGTGAGGAGGGCACGCAACTTTGCCTTACAAACGCAACAAATGCAATTTTTCGTTTTTTGTTTGTGACTTTTTCTCGTTTAGGGTCCTATGTTGTTCTTTAGCAGCCGATCGATAAGTCTCAAGTGAATTTGTTACATATAATACTTTTTAGTTATGTGCCCCCCCCCCCTCCGGGACTAGGATAGATCCGATTTCTCTGTTTGTGTAAACAATGGTGTAGAACCGCGCTTCTAGAAATCAGTCCTGCTCTAGCGATTTTAGCCAGCAACCTGAGCAAGAGATAATTGTCTTAAAACGAACTTTTCTTATAAGATAGAACTTTCAGTAGATCTTATGCACCAGTACTAGATGGTTTTCGCGATTATACGACATGTTCAGTCGGGCGATTTTTTAAAATAAAATGGAAGACCTGTCCGACGTTTGAACTCGGCGTGTGCAGTCGACCAGTGCAACTGGTGTGATTTTTTTGTGTCATTCAATTCCACAAGAGGTCAAAGATCAATGAGGAGCATTACTTAATTTTTTGCCGGCTGATTATATACGCTTCAATACAACGACCACGGATCATCTAGAATGATGTGCTTCCAACGGAACTAGCAGCTGTAAAAGGATGAAGGATGAAGACGGAGTTAATCATCTCCTCTTTGGCATACGCCACGCATTCTACTTTTGTTGGATATCGACGTGAAAGCAGTTTGAATGCATATTTGGTTAGTACAGTGGTCAGCGATAACCAGCTGACTCTGATTCTATGCTGCGCAGACAAACCTGATACTAAATCGCTGATCCCGGAAGGATAGAAGGCTTAGTTTTTCTGCCGGAGTTCAGCGGACCACGAATTGACTCGGGAATGCAAGCGAGTGCAAACACCTCCTTCTTGTAGTACACACTCAGACAAAAGTCGGTTAGTGAGCGAGCATGAAAGGTTTGGAATAGGTTTACTGCTCGGTTTGAACGTTGTCGTGTCTCAGACACTAAGTTGGTGAGTTAGCGACCATGAAAGGGTTTGGAACCGAGCATGAAAGGCATCAACGCCAGCAGGTGTTACTATTGCAAAGCGGTTGGCGTGGCCGCCTTCCGTGCTCGGTTCCAAACACTTTCATGGTCGCTTATTAACCAATTTAGTGTTTGAGACTCGACAAGGTTCAAGCCGAGCAGTAAATCTGTTCCAAACCCTTTCATGCTCGATCGCTAACCGACTTTTGTCTCTACTGCGTTTGTAACCCGGCTTTGATGCTATGTTAGCTAAATACAGACCATTTAAAAGAGAAATTTTTACTGTAGTAGCTGTGGCAAGCTACTGCCAGTAGAAGCTTTCGTCGCATCCTGTTCTATTTCTTGAGAGCGAATGGGCGGTGTGTTTGATTACTAAGCGCTGCTCTTTAAGGCGGATGCGTGTCGAGTGTTCGTCCCTTTCCTTGCTGAAGTTCGCGTTGGGCAGAGTACTGAAGATGACGACAGCTCATGTGCCTACTCCTCCCCACGAGCTGTGGACACGGAGAAGGAATTCAATCTGTCTGCACGCGAACGCGAGTGTTCTACAGGTCAGTGAGTGGTTGATGGTTTACAAGAGAACATCAACAACTTTTCGATCGAATGTCCAACACCTACAATTGGCTGCTGTTGCTGAACGCTCAGTTTTGAACCCAGGTCACGTTGGATCGTTATCACTGGGCGTTTACCAATTTCAGGCCAAGGAGGTTCGCCACCGAACAGTCCTCACACCAGGGCTGATGCCCATGAGATGCATGTGGAATACTGGCTTGGAAGGGACACATCAAATGTGAGCTTGATGCTCATTTTCCCCGTTAAAGTGTCAGCATTGATTCGTATTCTATTTTTTTCTTCTTCAGGAGAATGTGAACATGATGACGGCTCAGAATTTGACTCCGAATTCCAAGAAGGATGTCAGTAAAGGTTCAATGAAGGCCACGTTCCGGACCCTTGTGATCACAAGGTTAGTATTTTTAGAGGGCGTCTAAATGAGCCCCTTGTTTGAATGGGCCAGGCCTTATAATCAGTTGAACAGCGTTAGAAGAAACGATATGAGGCGCTATATCTTTTCATTTTCAGATCGTGTAATCAGCACCTCTTGTCGTTGAACTTCGTGAAGGAGAAGAGGAAAGAGAAAATGCTGCAGAAACTGGGCATGAAGAAAGGACAGGTATGTGATTTGCCGTTGTAACGATTGGGTGCAGTTTAGGTTATCTGGGAAGAACCATTGTAAAACCGCATTGCACAAGTAGAAAAGATACCTGATCGAGGGGTTATAGGAAAGTCGCTGGGCAATGTGGGAGAGTAGAAGCTGCACATAATTTTTCGGACGGTCTAGCCTACGCCTATTGGTACTCGTAGTGCCGCGCTGCGCTGCTGTTGAAGTACAGGTGTGGAATATACCGGGACCAGTGTATTCTGCAAGTGTTCATTAAGAGCATGAGGTGGCGGAACGTAGCCAGGGGAGGTTTACGCAGATATGCCAGCGACAGGCCCAGAGCCATAAAACCGTACCGGACGGAGGGTCCGAGGAGCACACGGTAGGGACTCCTGCAGGAGAGTCCATAAAAGTCCCCAGATCTAAGGAACTAGGTTCAGTCCTGGCTTACCAGGATACTATCTCAACGGTAGGTCGGAACGGCGCAAATGTTATATATGGGCAGAACCGCCTCTCTCTCTGGGTAGTAACAAACTGCAGGTATCTCGACCCCAATACAACTCTGCGCGGAGTTAGAGGCGACGGAAGTCGCGGGTTGGCGCCCTGTTGATTCATGTGCTCCACAGCTGACGGGCGCGCGCGGGATGAGGGCTCGTGTTAACTTGTTAACTGTATGGGTGGTATGTTATATGTAAACATGCTCTATAACACACTATAATACCCCTAGGTGGATTACCTATATGATAAACATGGATTTTGCAAAAGTGCTTAACAAACGCAGTCTGCAGGATCCAAACCCCCGACCCCGCGTTTACGAGCCCGAGCTCTTCCCTACTACGCCACCTGTGCACTGCGCAGCAGCCGCGATACGAGCCCTCATCCCGCGCGCGCCCGCAGCTGTGGAGCACGTGAATCAACAGGGCGCCAACCCGCGACTTCCGTCGCCCCTAACTCTGCGCAGAGTTGTATTGGGGTCGAGATACCTGCAGTTTGTTACTACCCAGAGAGAGGCGGTTCTGCCCATATACAACACTTGCGCCGTTCCGACCTACCGTTGAGATAGTATCCTGGTTAGCTGTCATCTACTCTCCTCTTTGCTCCTTGACCTTGTCTTATTTGTATCTTTCTGATTTTTGCCGTAATAAATTGTATTCCTTACTCGTTCTTCGTGCATCGGAACCACAGTAGCTCTGGATATCGGGCCCGATTCCACCTACAGTAATCGGTAGGATTACCACGACGACAGGAAGACACTAGACTTGTCCGACTTAAGCATTATCATTAGTAGTCAGCAGTAGGAGGCGATGAAAGCGTTGAAGGTATCATCGTCTATCGCCTGCGATGATGCTCAAGCCTTGAAAGGTCAGGAGGCGTGACGCTACCATACAGTGGACGCACAGCAGTGCTCGCTCCTCCACCTGTACATAGACCAGTTGGTCTCTCAAGAAACTCTGTCTCATCTCTTGTACTCGCCATCCATCCACTGAAGCACCGCACTATTTGGGCGTGTAAGTCCTACGTCGTATCGTCGTATACATGTGGTGCAACGTCCTAACAAGCCTAAGATCCCCGTGTCAAAGTGTAACAGCTTTGGGACCTGGAGCATAAAGTCGGTCGAATATAGGATAGCATTCTCTGAATCGAAGAGAATAAGTCTCCCGTTAAATACCTGGAGCACAAAGTCGATTCTATTCACGATCGCTCTTTCTAAATAAGAAAGTTAAGTCTCCCATACTCTAAAAGTACCTGGAGCAGCCTCTTCTCTCCGTAGCTAACAACACTAAAGGAGAATATTGGGCTCAACCGCGCTTCGTGATTTAGTAACGCGCTACAGAGAGCATAGAGTTAGCCTAAACTGCGCAATTCAAAGTGAGTTGAGAAATGCAAATCTACCATAGATCGCTTAGAAGAGTGCATAACAGAATTAAAGGAAGGTGAACAATGCCTTCAAGAACTTTTTATCGAGATAAGGGATGAGTACATGAACTGCAAAGATAAGGCAGAGAAAAAGAGTTAATGGTTGAATTAGAGGATATTGAGCGAGAATCTCAACTGCAGAAGGTTACTGCAGAAGCCGTCGACCTTACATATAGTTTAAGGGCACGTGTTGACGAATTAAAGTGCAGTAAAGAAAGGAAAAGAGTCCAGTTTGGGCACTGCTTTCAAAATAACAGTATAGTTGCTGCCGCAGTTCCAACACCCTCAGTGTTTCAAGGTAGTAAATCGAATTACGAAAACATTGAAGCTAATACCAGTACCGAAACAGTGCAGGTAGCGAAAACGCAGGCAGGTCGAGTACACCGCTCCATAGAGATTCCGGAGGTGTCCTTACCAAATTTTTTTGTAATTCAGAGGAATTTCCAGAGTATTGGGCAGCTTTTGAGACCCTGGTTCATAAAAACGTTGAACTTTACATCATCGAAAAGGTCCTCCTGTTGAGGGAAAGCTTAAAAGGTAGGGCAAAATCCGCCATACAAGGCATCCAGCCACTGCCGCATAACTATGAATGGATAATACAAACGCTGAAGGATACTTACTGCGACTATTCAATGACCCCCTTCCCCGCTGTCATCGTTTCGCCAGGATCCAGGAAGTTGTGAGATGAGACCGGCGCAGACCACCAAACAGTCACCATTGATCTTTCTTTGGTGGAGTTTTGGCTTCGGAAAGCATTAAGGAGCCTGATCATTGCCCAACTAGTGAACGGAGCGTCGCCGATTGTCGTAAAGGATCCACTTTTCATCCCATGTTACAACACGCAAGAAGAGACGATAACATCTCAAAGCGACGATTTTTTGATTGTCGTTCAATTCATGCGGCACCCATTTGTCGAGTTTTTCGATTTCTCAATCTGTTGCAAGTGATCGGAAATCGTTGTCGTGCCAACTACAAGCTGCTCTGCAAGCCCTCGGATAGTCGTACGCGGGTTTTCTTCCACCAGGCTCTTTAGTACATCGTTGTCAAGTTCGGAAGAACGCCCTTCTTTACCTTCAAGATCGAGATCACCAGTCCTGAGTTTCCGGGACCACGTTCGCACTGTTGACTCGCCGACACTTTCTTGACCCTAAACTTCATTGATGTTACGGGCCGTTTCAGCTGCTCTGCGACCAAGTTTGAACTCGTAGAAGAAAATTTGGCGAAAATTGCGTTCAAACATCTGAAAAGGCAGAGTTTAAAATTTAAGAAAATCCTTGTTCTAGCCAAAATTCGAAGACATTGTTGAAGAGAGCATGGGCTCAGCTTTCCAGTGTTATATAACACTACAAGATATAAAACATACTTTATTGAAAAAATGTACTATAATGATAACAATTGCAAATCTCTCATTTATTTCCGGACAACCAATAGTTGGCAGCTAGTTGTTTTTTTAAAAATGAAACTCAACGATTTACCAGAAATTGAACGAAAAAATGTCCTTTAAAAATTTTAACGGCCAGAACTTTTTTGCATCTCTGGTGACGGGTACGAAAACGTCTTAGGCCCCGTTTATACCTCGTCGCGGCGCGACGCGACGCCACGTATAATGGCCATATTGATTGTGCGACGCGATCGATCAATCTGGCCTCATTGCGTGCCCATCGCATCGCGCCGCGGCGAAGTATAAACGGGGCCTTAGGGATCGTTTAGTGTACACGCGACGCGCGACGCGATGTTATGGTAGGCTCCCATATCGATAGGGCGGCGCGATAAATCGATATGGGGGCTTGTCATAACATCGCCTCGCGCATCGTGTGTGCGCTAAATGATTCCTCAAGCTCGGTCCAGAAGTGTTATCCGCCGTGCTAGAGGAGCGCTTCGACGTTCAGCCATCTCGTACATTTTATTCAGATCGATTAGTACCTTGAAGCTGATTGATTCATGTGGCTTGCACACCACACTGAGTCATAAGTGGACATCATAGCAACATCATTAAGACTTATCAGTGACTCATCCATACACCAAGCGCGATTCAAGCTCTGAATGTTTACACACACCGTTAGTATGAGTCAAGGGTATGTCGTGGTTTCTCAAACAAGTCTCATAAGAGCACTGTTTTCAGAGATCGGAGAATGAGAATCCGCCAGTGCAAGTGGCAGCCGTATCGCGTTTACTTTGCAGTGGTGCGAGCAAACACAGCGACCTGACAGGTTTGTGAACACTTTGTTTACATTAAAGGTCGTTTTGAAGGCAAACAGTAGTGCGCCCATTTATTCGCAGCATTAGGGTTTTCAACAAGGTGCAGGTTCCGGTGGGGGGGGGCTCTTTGGAATTCAGTCCCACTGCTTTCCTTTGCATTTATTGATCTGAAATGATATCCTACATAACGATTCTGAAGCGGCGTCGAAGCTCTGGTTGCACACGCTTGCTGGATTCGGTACACCTGACTCCGAGGGCTATGTTGTTCTCTACCATGGTCTCACGTTGCTACAATGTCGTCGTCGATGGAGAGAGGTTCGATGGGACCGGCAAGGCAATTTCATATCGCCGCAGCTCTTCAGTGCTGTTTTCGAAAACGTCATGCAAGATGGAAATGGGAAACGTGGGAGGGAAGATTACGGGCGATAACTGCACCATCTACGCTTCGATGATGACATCGTGCTAACCACATCGATCAGAAGCCGAGGGATCGAATGCAGGACGATTTTGGCAATGCCTTGAAAGCCTGCTTTAGACAATAGTGGCGACCACCAGTCCGAGGTGTGATAAATGCATATTAACTAAACTGCGGAGTAATGGGGGCTGAGTCATATAACAGAGGATTGTCAAGACATTTTTGCACGAAAAAAAGATGAAACAACCAAAATAGCCGTAAGACCAGGTAGAGTAGATTCAATACAAAAACACAAGTTTTAACGAACTCGTCTTTCTCAAGGTCTGAAAGAAGCTCGAAATGTTTAGTTCGGAAGACTCCATTAGGGCAGAAACGTCGCGTCTACCCTTACTCGAACAACATGCTCTTAAGAGTGTTAAAAGAGGCCACATCATTCAACTAACTTACCGATATCCCACCAGCGCCAAGAAACTGGCTCAGCTGGTCGCCATGGAGCAAGTGAGACATACTGGTCCGGTCAGATATACTGTTCCGAGCACAGTGGTGTTGAAAATGTATACGAAGCAGTATACGACATCTCACAGCTCGCACAAAGGGATAAAAGACAAGAATTTACTTGTAATGGAGATGCGCTCGTTACTGGCCACCAGTTGAGTCGGTTTCTTGGCGCTAGTGGGATATCGGTGAGTTAGTTCGGTGCAGATGGTCTCTCTTTTTAACACTCTTAAGAGCATGTTGTTCGTGTAAGGGTAGACGCGACATTTCTGACCCAAAGGACTCTGCAGAACCAAACATTTCAAGCTTCTTTCAGACCTTGAGAAAGACGAGTTCGTCGAGACATCGGTCGCACTAAAAGAATTTATACCAAACCTGTCAGGCAAAGAAGAGTAAAACATAGTTACAAAATGCCCAGGTTTCAAGGACGTCGAACTTGGACATTAAAAACCACAAATTTAGAGTGACGAGCCTATCTGAGGTCGTTGAAATCGAGGCGTTGTGTTGTTGCTGATACGTGAAGAGCGGATCCTATAACTATAGACGCACCCCAAGCCCCGCCCGTAGCTGGCACTACTGGTTGGCTCATTGCTCTTCATCCCTGTCGCCAATCACAATTGATTAGGCGGGATCTCAGTGAAGTGAGTGCAACACTGACGATCAAACTTTGGACTATATACAGGGTGCGCAAAAATTACCCGCACAAAGATATCACAGTATAACTTCAACACAAATGCGGATTTGACAACGAAACTTAACACATAACTTCTATATTCCCTTACTAATAAAAACGTGTCAAAGTCATTTAAAGAAGCCGCCTTTCTTACGAACACAAGTCCTCAGTCGAGTAACGAACGTATCACACGTGGCACGGTGGTAGTTTTTGCTAATTTCGTTCTATGCTTCAGTCAGAGAAGCTTTCAGAGAAGCCAAACTTGCGTGTCGAGGAAAGCAAACTTTGCTTCCAATAACTGACCAGAGCAGAAGTCGAGTGGATTGAAATCCGGTGAATTCGATTTACACTTTTCGTGCGCAATAAAATCCAGGAGCTCACGTTTCCACCACTGCTGCGTTGTCCTCGCCTTGTGTGCAGGCGGAGTCCTACTGGAAACACCATCTGTCATTACCGAAGTGCGCATTGGCCCAGGGCTTCAACACGTCCTCCAAGATCGTTTTCTGGTGCTCGTCCTTGTTAATTTTGACGCAGGATTCGACAAATTCTAGTGAGGAGTTGCCGTTTGAAGTAATCGCACCCCAAATCATAACTGAAGTCGGACGGATGTGCCGCTCTACCGACCAGTTTCTCGTCGCAGATAGCAGCTCCAACATTCTGTGAGAGAATGCGATCGTTTTGACGATTCACCGTGGGTTCCAGGTAAAGACTCAGAAAAAAACGATCGCGTGGCGCATGCCATTCGCGAACCGCTTCAGCAAGTTCTTGCATCTTCCTAGTCGCTGAGCTTTCATTCTCTCAGTTAGCATGTGAACACGTTGAATACGATATGTATACATCTTAAGCTTGTTCCTCACTATGGTTCTAACACTGCTTGTAGAAATATCGAGTTCTTGAGCCGTTTTTCGCATCGAACGGCGAGAATTACGACGCACCCACTTGCGAACCTTTTTTATCGTTTCCGTAGTGATAGCAGTCAATTTTCTACATCGTACAGCCCTGCTTGATAAAATACCAAGCTCCTTGTATCATCATACACCATCCGTCGAAGAACATTGAGAACATTAGCGATAAAAGCAATGCTTCGACCAGAAAGGTGCAGGCTGATGACAGCCGATCGTTTTGGATTTCGCTTTGCCATTACCGCTCTGTAAGCATTCATGAGCTCAAACTGGGAATGCATTTGCATATGGTATAAAGTATATAACATATTCCAATATGGAGCTCGGAATCCAGTTCTGCTAGTAATTGTGTACTGCGTCGTACCCTCTGCGGGTAATTTTTGCGCACCCTCTAGCATCACATAATATTGTTTAAAACAACGCAACACTACCTTTCATGCACGGATACCTTATACCTAAGAGACTACGTTGTAGGCAATAATAGAATCCTAGTATAATTGAAACATTCAGAACATATCTATTTAAGCTCAGCCACATATGTCTAACAAAACAGCACTCAACGCAGTTTTTAAAGGGCGGTGGTAAGTGTAACATGGTTCGCACAGCCGGAGTTTCGAGCTTTGTCGACGTTCGAGGCGGTGCCGCTTGGAAAGACGCTTTCGTTTGTTTGAAGTTGTCGTTCTATGTAATGACTCCAAGATGCCTGTCAATGCGCTATTCGGGTTTCGTCATGGATGTCCTTACCGAGATAGTCACCACTCTTTCTGCCATTCAAGCGGAGCTATATTCGTCAAGTTGTCGGAGGAATGATGTGCTACTGCTTTTGGCTCGTACAATTGCTTCAAGTGGGACGACTTGAAGAAACTTCTTAGCACGAAAGTGTTGGATTAACGAAACCAGCCAAGTGGAGCAGTTTAGAAGTTGTCTATAAAGGTGGAGGACAGCTGAAGACAACAAAACTATTCCTAGGATCGAGAAACCCGGAATCTGATATGCTATGCTTATGTCCATCGGGAGGTGTGATCACCTTGAATCCAGGGGCCGGATTCATCAACGACTTGCGTAACATTAACGGAGAATTGTGAGCGAAAAGCTCAGAAAACGCGTCTTATCAAGTGATATGGTGAGCGATAAGCCGTGTTATCTGAGTTTTCTGCTGTGAATTCTCTGTTAAAGTTACGTAAGTCGTTGAAGAATCCGACCCCAGAAAACAATAAGGAAAGCATAAAACACACGAAAATGAATAAATGTTCTCAAATTTCCGTCGTTTTCCACCTGATAGAGCTACACTCTGCTACAATAGCTCGCTGCCCTTTCATTTCATGCTCAGTCGTTGCTCCTATCGTTGTTGTAACACAGTCTCTTTACAGTGAGCGTGGACGGCTTCACCTACCAGCGTGTCCGGTATTTCCAGTGCAGCTCGCAGTGGCAGACCCACATCAAATCTTTTCCAGTGTCACTTATCACACAGGGCGTAGCACCTGTGGTGTTCTGATGAATGTATGTTCTCTCCTCGCACCGCTGTGTTCGCCCACGATAGAAATACTATATCACTTGCCTGCTCCTGTCTGTTTTTGGATCTAATATATTCCTCCTCAATACGGAAAGCCCTTCAGTGGTCGCTGTAAATTAGCGCTCTTGCCTACGTCTCGTGCTCGCTTGCCTATGTAGTCCGCGCCTTTTTAGTTTCCTTTTTCTCGGATTCGTGTGTTAATTTCGCTTGTACAACTACTCTCGTCTACTGCTACACGGCTGTCGTCGTCGCACCGGCGGCTGCCGACCGTTCGCATCTACACTCTGTCGACTTTCCTACAGTCTGCCTTTCATCTACTCTCAGAGACCTTTGTCGATCAAATGTCATTCGCTCTGATGTTATTCATCGAACGTGTAGAGCTGAACTGGGGTCAGGAATCTTTCGTCGTCGTCAATGGCGCCGAGATCAATTGGAATCTGAACGTCTTCTGGTGCTTTTATACACACTGCTACATAATGATGTATTACACGTATATTGTTCCATAATATTAGAGCTTGATGCCTATGACGCAACACAATCTGGTCCTCATTCGTTTCACCCATATACATTCCTCATGCGATGCTACTTGTGATTGAACTAAGAAGTGCTTATAAATATGATGCTTAGATCTACACTTGTTCGGAAGTTCTAGCAGGATCACGACATATATTCCACTGCTAGGCATATGTTATAGTTCCGCGAGCCGTCGGCGACGCGGCAATTTGTCGCCAACAAGCTGCCGAAGACAACGCGGGAGCCCTGCATGACATGCGAGGAAGCACGCGTGCATTTTGTTTCTCTCGCGCCGCGGTCATTCGTAACGGTAACTTTAATGTCGAAGATTCCGCCCGGTTTGGAGATCCATCCCAAGTTGTTTGAAATCCATCACGATCCAATAGGTTTTGGTGGTTCATATGGTAGATTGAGATTACTCAGGTTTCCTTCATCATCAGGTTTGTGTTTGTCCCCTTTGTGACGAGGTCTGCTCTCCTGGTGTGGTGACGCCATTTCTCCCGATCGAATGCTTGATCATGATGCACACCAGCTACCTTTAAGTCCAAGCGCAACGTATCTAGCCAACGTTGCTTCGGGCGTCCTCTGGGCCATTTTCCAGGGACTTCAAGGTTCAGGCCAATTTTGCAGACGGTGTCATGGTTAGCGCAAAGGACGTGGCCGTGCCATCCAGACGTCGCGCAGCTTCTAGACTATCGAGGCGACACCCAATCTCTGTCGTATGGTGTCGTTGCGAACCCGGTCCAAACCGGTAACTCAGCCGTCCAACGTAGCATTTTCGTTTCCATTACACTGAGGCGGCTTTCAATCTCCTTCATCGCGGGCCAGCACTCAGCACCGTACGCCGCTATTGGGCGGACGACTGTTCTATACACTTTGATTTGAGGTACTCAGGTATTGCCTTATCGCAGAGCACCCCAGTCAGCGAGCGCCATTTGGACCAGGCTGCACTCACACGCGCATTCACCTCCAACTTTAGGCTGCCATCGGACGTGACTGTTGACCCAAGATACTTAAAAGATGTGACTCGTGAGAGCTCAGTATCACTGATCTTGATAGGTCCGAGCTCATTCACATCCGTCGTCAAGTACTCCGTCTTTTTGACGTTCAGTTTGAGTCCAAACAATGCCAAGCGATCACACCATTCCTGCGCCTGTCGCTCGAGTTCAGCTTTGTCTTCACACGCAAGCATGACGTCATAGGCATACAGCAACGTCCAAGGAGCTGCGTTTTGGAGATCTCGTGTAATTGCATCCATGACGACCACGAAGAGCAGTGGGGAGAGCGCAGACCCCTGGTGGTGCACTCCGACAGAGATAGGAAACTCCATCGAGGTACCCGCTGGTCTCGCACTCGGCTTATTGGGCACGAGTAGAGGATGCGCACCCACTCAATAAGCTCTTCAGGGATGCTGTGTCGTTGCAACGCGTACCATACAACTTCTCGCGGAACGCGGTCGAAGGCCTTCTCCAAGTCCAGGAAGGCAAAATGCACCGGTTTCTGTTTCTCGGGTGCTTTTCTAGCAGAAGACAAACGGCGTATATGGCATCAACCGTCCCACAGCCGGCAACAAAACCACACTGATTATTGGAAAGCTTGACGACATCCCGTATACGTCTATCCACGATTCGCTCAAAGATTTTCATGGTGTGCGAAAGTAGGCGAATCGGATGGTAGCTAGCGCAGTCCGCAGGGCTGCCCTTCTTCTTCCAAATCGGAATAGTCGTGCTTTGCTGCCAACTTTCAGGCACTTTCTTTTCAGCAACAACCTGATTGAAAAACTGTCAGCCAGTCAGCAGGGCACCAGCCCTTCGACTTCCACAGGTCGGCCGGCAGGTCATCAGGACCAGTGGCTTTGCCTGACTTCATCTTCCTCAGGGCTGCTTCAGTTTCGCTCACTGTGTCTTCTGAACGGGACCGTGTACAGGTGAAGCAAAAGGAACAGCAGGATGTTCAAATTCAACATTCGAGATTTCCTCGAAGTAGTCGTGCTATCGCTTCACAGTCTTCTTACGATCCATCAGAAGATGACCGTTCTCGTCGTTAATGCCAAAGAACTTCTCGATGTCTTCTGCTTGGCGACAGCGAGCTTTGGCGAGGTCCTAAAGATAACGCTCGCCATCGCGCGTCTCCAGTTTTTCACTCACATCAGCGTAGTGTGCGGCTTTAGCAGCATTACTCAGGTTTCTTTACTCATCGTTTATTGTGCTTAAGAACGACACATTAGAATGGCGAACACTTCTTGATATTCTTACTGTGGGTCTTTAGTTTTAGTCGTCTCGTCTCTCTTAGTGTAGGCCTGTGGGCCTGTACACTTCTAGTTAAGTTGTTTAGTGAATTAGGCTGGGCCATATTGACCCTGAGCCTCTTCGTTATGGTCCACGGAGCTCGGATAGGGCATTGGACAGGCTACACTGTCCGGGCCCTTATGGCTGCCGGTTGAAGCGCACAGGCGCCTGGGCAGCAGTTTGCGGGGCGATGTGAGGTGAGCGTCGAACATCGAACCGGAGCGAGGAACCGTCCCCCGCCCCGAGGCAACTGTTTATATACAGTTTCCGGGGGCGGCAGTCTATCGATCGTGCCTGCAGGCCGGCAGGGTCTCAAGCGACTATCGAAGTATCATGATTCCGTAATACGGAAGTCATGACACAAGTGAACAATGATCGACTGCAGTGAATAGTGGAATGAGACCCACGTCAACCCACACCTGAACTGGCACAAAGGCTAGAAATGTACTTTACCGCCGTTGCCAATCAATTGCAACAACTGAATAGGATATAACAGTTGGCGCAATGGGTCCCCCATGACTTGATGTGACACGACCGTCGACGATGTGATGCATGGAGGTGGATATCCAGCTGCTCTGGCATAGGCGTGCGCCCAGTTTCACTGGAGATGAGAATCGTTGTCTGTACGTCATGATCAAGTGCAGTCAACTCTGGGTTGACAAGGGTGAGCAGCCTGAGCCGGAGCCAGAGGTAGACCTCCATTCGCTGGAGGTTATGGCGTGGTTTTGGTGAGATTGAAAAGGTGACATTCATTACTAGCCGTTGCCACCAAGACAACCCTCACCGCATATCTGTAAAGGGAAAGACTGGTCGCCAAAATCGAAGAAACAACCATCGCCCACACATTGCAAGAGTGACTCGCCAAAGCTGCCAAATATAAAAAGGAAGTGCTGCCCCACTAACCGTAGAACTCTACTGACTACCACCTTTTCCTGTGACATTCTAGTGCCATGCGAAGAAAAATGCTCAGTGACGAAGTGGTATGGATCGTTGGTTGAACAACTTGTTCGAGTCAAAGCCAGAAGCGTTCTACACTGCTCACATCAGAAGTCCTCACGAAAAGTAGAGGAGAGCGGTAAAACATGATGGAGGTTATGTTATGAAAACGGCGAGATCTTTTCCAATGGTCCAATACCTTTAGCAACTATAATAACTAACATTGACAACACCATGACAACGTGGGATATCACTATGAATTACAATTGGGTAACAAAGCTGTGCATCCTAAGCATGCAGTGCTTCAGTGTAAGATTGTAGTGCATAATATAAGAGGTAAGACGGATTTGTGTAATATCCTAAAAAGTGCAGAGCTTGGTCTTGAGTTTAGCTATCCTACCCTAGTATCGTAGTGAGTATTGGTACGTGCACAATGCTACATAACGGCGTGTACGCTTCGTAATGTTAACGCCTGCTGTATATGACGAGCGGACTCATAATTGAAAAACAATGCCCTTGATGGCTTACTCAATATGTTGCATTAGGGTGGGCCAAAAGTAATGAGAGAAATTCAACAAATTTCTTTATCTCTTACAACTCAACGATGCTGAGGAGTGTATTCGCCATTCAAGTCAATGACCTTGCTGCCATCGATCAACCAACTTCCTGATCTCATCCTTCCAGAACTGCTTAGGCCTGGTGCTGATCCACTGCTCGTTATGGTTGTCGAGGTCTGCTTGGGTCCTTGTGTCCCTTCCGACCATGAATTTCTATAGGCTGAAGACGTCACTCGCAAACTCGATGCTCGCCAAAAACCCAAGAAGGTGCCACGCGGAGACACGCAATTCGCCCAAGAGAACGCCTTCAAATAATAACTATTTATTCTAGAGCTGTTTAATAAAGATCAATAAGAAATAGAAAAGGTAGGATGACTCGATGGAAGACGGAGAAGAACTCGATTGAGACAGTTGTAATCACAAAACAGTCCCCGGTACGGCTCGATCGTCCCTTTTATGCTGACCGTTGCTACCGTCCGTCTAATCTCTGGCTTCCACCAGCGCGCAGAAATATGAGAACATGCCGCTTTCTACCACAACATTCTTGGCTAATCTGAAGATGAAAAATAATGATACAAAGAAACTGTTTTAACAAAGCAATAAAAAACCAGAAACTGGCTGTTGATTTCGACGATTTTATCGTCATAGGCTCAAGAAGTAGTGGTAGCCGCATCGAGCGGTGTCCGGTGAATACGGTGGGTCGGGCATGCGAACGTAGCCCAGCTGAGTAAGCTTATCCGTGGTCACTTTTGCCCGATGGTGTGCGGCGTTGTCGGAGAGAAGGACCTTCTTGAGGCGCTGAGACCGAATAAGTGCGAGTCGCCGGTCCATCTCTGCTATTTCGTTCACCATGGTCTTGGAGTCCATCATCGTGCTTTTGGAAAACAGCTTCTAGTGTCCATGGGCGCAGACTCAAAAGCTCAGAAGGTGCTTTTCGCCGTGAACATCCCACAGAGCGAAGGTCGGTAACAGGTCGTCAGGCCTCAGCCAGTCTCGCTGCTTGGCAGGGTTAAGGAGAAGACGTCCTTCTCATCTTGCGTGACTATTGAGTCCAGGCTGCTCGGGGTTGGGAATTGGGCGAGATTTGCGCGACACAGGTAGACTCGTCAGACTGGGGTTTCGGCATGAGACAGACTTGAGTTTTGGCATGCTTCTGGAAAGGGCGAAAGTGGTCACTTCTTAGGTGGCCTTCAGTAAGTAGCAAACAAACATACAAATACGAGAAGCAGGAAACCGGACCCCCAGTCACGACATATATGGGCACGGCATGGAGAGTCTCACTACTTTTGGCCTCCTAATATTTGTTTAATATTTCTCAAATCTTATCGCAGGTGTCGAGCAGATGGACTTGAGGTTGCCGTTCTCTAGGAAGAATCCCGACATTGTTTGCGTCCCAGTGTATGGTCTACTTCTGTGAACGCACCTGTGTTCAATCAGCTACGTGCGAAAAATGTTGAATAGGAATGTTTATTAAATGAATGACAAGAAGTTTGAAAGAACCAACTAGTAACACAGGATTCAAAGTCGTTAAGAGATAAGGTGAAGAAGTCCAAGTCAAGAATTGGAGACTCAAAAGTAATCCGTTCAAAATCAGAACCTAAACCGTTGTCTCCTGAAAGCTGACCGCACTCACAAAACTTGACAACGATGAGGATTCACGTGTACGCTGCTCGATCCTAAACGTATCTAATATTAGCTATGAAATTTGAGCAGTAATGCAAATAGGGCTATTATAGCGCCGTCTCATCGGTCCATACAAAGAGTTTCGATGGTCAGCCGATGACAACGGATGTAATTTATCCTCACTAAAGGCGTCTGGAACCAATTCATCGACCCAGGAAGAGCGAAGGACTTGTTTAGCTCGGACGAGATCCACACTTTGTAGCTTGATTATTGGTTCGCATAGAATTGATGCTTCCTCCAACTGTGTTTTATTGACGTCTAAGGGTTTCGCAATAAAACCAAGCTCAGACGAGGCAAGTCACTGGACTTAAGCATGTCATTTAGTGGCAAAGGGGGGACGGTCAGGAGATACACCCGCCCCTGCTGAGGGGCGTGCCAGCTTCCTCTCATCCTCCTTGCTCACCCACCCCACCTCCCTAGGCTTCACCGAGAGCCTAACGGCTGCCTTACGAAACCACCAACACGCAAAACAAAAGTTTCCGGTCCGCAGGACAGCAGTGTACCTCCTGACGCCACGCCCCCCAGCAGGGGACGGGTGTACCTCCTGTGCGCTACCGTGGCGAAGTAGAAACTAGCGAGAATTCACTTAGTAACAGCCAATGAACGGAGAGAAGCCTAGCGCTTGCGATTTCACACCGTAACACATTGACGACAATATGAGCCACCGGTGGTTCATAACTTTTCGCGCTATTTTTTGTACTGCTGCTGTCGGTTTTATATCGGGGGCGGACATAACTCCAACGCCGCGCGACGAGATTGGACGAGTTGTCGCGGTCCGATGCTTCCGACGGCTAGAAACGCTCCCGACAGGGACATGCGGCACGACTTTGCCTCATTTCAACGTTTCTTGAAGATGGTATATGAATGTTGTTTCAACGGGACGATCAGCGACAGTTTGTCTGTTATTATGATATGTTATTATGTTGCTCGAAATAATGTCTGTTATTATGTTATGTTAGAATGAACATAGGCTAATAGCGGGAGTACGGACAGATGTCAACTAGAATGGAACAAGAAATGCCCGCACGAAACGATACAAGACGCATCATCAACCGAGGAACAGTCTGGGAGTTTAAACACTAAGAACATTTCGTGCTCTGCGGCTAACCATGCGTCACCGAGCACACGTCCGCGTTTCAGCGCCGCGACGTCGCACGCGGCTAGCGCGCGAAGTCGCGTTGGACCCTGGAGCCGTTTTGTATAGATGTTTCTTATGTTCCCCAATTTTTGTTATAGGGGATCTATATGTCCAACAGGATTAAGCAAAAAAATTGCCTTTGCTTTCATTAGATATATCGAATTAAAAAATTTCACTAGGAAGGAGACCAATTCTACAATCAGATTTGACTCAAGTCACTATTTTTGGGGAGCAGTCGTTCGGTACACCGTGCTGCCCGCCGCCCACTTCCCGCCCTATTTGGACAAGTTTGCTGCGCTCGAAACCGTCGTTAATTGGCGTGACGTCGTCCAAAACCTAGCAATTGATAGGGGACGATTGGAAAGCGCATCTCGGGAAACTCTGAAGTCATTTTCCAGTCGGTTCGGTTATGGAAGCAGTAGAGGGAAGGAGAACGTCGCTCTTCTCTCTAGATTCTTACAATTTTCACCACAATTCTTTAAATTTTCTCCTCAGTTAGAGACAATGGGTGATTCCGGTCAGTTCTACATTGGCGGGACCAGAAGGAAGCCTTGGCGCTGCAGCTGAAAACTCTATTGTTCCAAATATGGTGAACAAGGTTCTGACTCTTGTCTCAAGAACGAAATCAGTTCAGGACAGAGATGCAGGGCCAAGGGAAGTGATTAGAAATGAGGTGCCTCCATGTGAAGGCAGGGACCCGGACATCTTGTCCTCGGCGCGCCCCTCGCCCCGCTCCCTTCGGAGGGCGGTGTATCCAACGACTCTCCGCCACTATTTTTCACCCAAACTTTGCTCGAGAAGGTTATTTGGGGGTGCTGTTCTCGAATCTGACATCCCTTTCCAAAATTTGGGCCGACTATGGTAGGCTACGGTAGGTACGGGTGAGTAGGGCCACGATTCCGACATCCGTTTTTGGTATTACGGTGGACTAGGGTAGGTTACGATAGATACGGGTGACTAAGGCTGTCGGCGATACCGCACCTACCGTAACCTACCATATTCCACCGTAACACCAAAAACGGATGTCAGGTTCGTGATTAGCACCCCAAATAACCCCCTGGTCGACGTTTGGGGGGAAAGGGTGATCATGCCCTCGATAGCCTTACTCACCCGTAACTACCGTAATCGACCGAAATTTCATAAGCGGATATCAGATTCGTGATTAACACCCTAAATAACCCCTCTGGTCGAAGTTTGATAGAAAAAAAAGCGCGCAAAACAAAAAAGTGGTCCGCGAGGGACATTTTGAGCCACCGGTGGCTCATAGCGCGCACGTAGGAACGTGCGCGTGTCCAACGCGGCTTTCTGCCGCAAAAGGCGATTGTTGTCAGTGTGTTAAAGTGTATTGCATGTCTTTTAACATGTCTAAGGTCCCTTTTGAGGGCCAAATACGAACCCAGATTGGCTCTATGAATTCCTCTCTCCAGAGGGCTTAGTTGAACAGTTTTGAAGCGCATTTTTGCGCTAGCTTAGCAACAAAACCCCAAGGCGTTACTGAAAATGTTGCCTGTTCGAATAGATAATCGAATTGCAATGGTTTTCAATCAAATTTGGACGATCAAACCCTAACAGGTTCCTGTCAGAGACGCCGGTTGTAGTTTGCATCCGATTTCAGGTTGCCTGCCCAAGGGAACCAACCATTCCATCCGGGTCGATAGATTGCTACCAGACTTGTCTGACAAGCACAAAACACTGAATTGTACATTCGTTGGCTCCTGTAAGCCCTGGTTTATAGTTGCGCCGCTGCGCGGCGCGGCACTACAGCCGGAATAGATATAGACCGGGCAGCGCGAAAAATCGATATCCATAGCGACCATCAAGCCGCGCCGCGTGGCGGCGCAAGTGTAGACCAGGCCTAAGGCTATTGTTATACCACCGCTCACCCTGAGCGACGCCTAATGATATGCTTCCATATTGATCCCATCGCTCGGCGCGATCGATATGGGAGCATATCACTAGGCGTCGCTCAGGGTGAGCGGTGGTATAACAAAGGCATAAGGTATTGTATATGCGAAGTACGCTTTCAAATGGCCTCCATGACATTCCGGTGAAGTAGAATACGTGGCACATTCCAAAAGGAAGAGAAACGTTTCCATTTTTCCTTTATTTCAGCTCTAATATTCGAATAAAATAGGGAGCCACAATTTTCAAGTAGGGAGCAACAATTTTTTAAGTAAGGAGCAATCCAAATGCTCAGCGTGTTCATTAACGTTGGACATTCGAATATTCGAAAAAATCGCCTTTTTCAATGTACTCGAATTCGGTTATTCGAAAGGAACGTACTTTCCGAATTCATTCGTTTTCGAATACACGGAATTTCCGATATTCGAAATCAATTAAACATACGAAAATTTTGTTAGAGCAAAGCTATAATGGAGTCCCAATCGTCTGTGCGCGTAATGGTAGAGCCTTTACGACTGCAACACACGGCCACTATTCATAGTATAATAGTCGATTGAAACTTACTGTTTTCGCATTAGAGCCCTTTCTCTCAGTATCTGCTGAACATCATCCGGAATTACGGGCTCGAAGTACTGAGCATCTGAAGTGGATGACGACTCAGAGGGCTTAGGTCGCTCTTCGTTCTGCATTCGTTTCGCCAGTTCGGTTGCTTTAACGCTTGACGTCTGCTTGGTAGATGAGGAGTCGGAGGTCGTTTGGCCACTGCTCGACGAAGTGCTCGGTTGCTTCGTTGACGGGACGCTTGTCTGCTGACTGCTCGCGCTTTTCTGCTGACTGTTCAACGAGCCCGTGTCACCTGGAGTGTCCGTCGCACGGCCAGGCGGTGAACTCGATCCCCTTATCGTCGAAATGTTACTGGTCCCAGCTCCGAAACGTGGTCGCAGACTGGAATGAATGGTACGTATGTGAGATCTTCTCCTCGGTTCTAGCGAAGAAGTCTAGCTTACTAGTAGGAGCCATCAATGGCGCTGTTTTCCTTACCGCTCTCGATCGCAATGGTCCTGAATGATTTACTGGAAGCAAGTGACGGTAGCTTCCTAAGCGACAGAAGTGCTAGAAAGAATATCAGCCGAGCTGTGGCAGCTCCCAGCAAGACTGGCACTACGTTGATGAATCTACTCTGCTTTGAGTTTCATCAGAAGTGCTTATCATGCAGCCACAGCGACTTCAGAAGCACACCAGATCCGAGAGCTTAGGAGACCTTATTAAAGAATGCCGAAAGTTACCTAGAGAATTGTCTGTCAAGAAGCGCAGACGACGAGCCCATCAACGCCGCGATGACCGCGATCGCTTTCGGTTGCAGCGAGATGATAGAATGCTCCTGAAAAGAGCTCGTATACAGGGTGATACGATGGTAAAATTTGATCCGGAGTTTCTCGAGTGGTTGGGGTTGCCTCCTTCGCATAGTTTCAGAATTCTGTTAATGATTTGCTATGGCAAAGCTACTCCTCGTTACGGTTCTACCTGCTTGAGCTCTTCTGATGGAGACGGTTTTGCGCTCGTCGTTGGTTGTGCCTGCTCCAAAGTTGGCTCGGGCGCCCTTTCAGCGGGTATAGCCTGAAAGTGTACTACTAAATGCTGCTCTTGACAATTCAGCGTCGAAAGGATATATTCAACCGAGCTTTACAGAACAGTTGTTCGCCCAGTAGGGACGTAAGGTGCTGAGTGCTGGCGCTGGCCCGTGACGAAGGAAATTGGAAGCCACCTCAGTGTAATACGAAAATGCTACGTTGGATGGCTGAGCTACCCGTTTGGACCGCGTTCGCAACGACACCATACGACAGAGGTTGAGTGTCGCCTCGATAGTCGATAGTGATAAATGTAGGTCATATATCAGCATATATGTGCGTTACTGGGAGAAGGTTCCAGAATCAGGGGTGTGCGTTTACCGGTTAACGATTTACCGGTTTAACGGATCTACCGGCGTTTTCGCGATAAATTCTATTAATGAAAATTCTCGGTAAATTCCCAAATTTACAGGAAAATTTGACTTTTTCATACAAAATCATGTTTCTATCTATCGAATGGAGAAGGAAACATACTATCGATCTCAGTTTAGAAGTGATTTCTGCTATCTTCTCTGATAACTTGCTATTAGCGTTCGTGGTCCTCAACCTCATTAAAACATCCATGCCCATATCAGGAGGTGGAGATGGTGCGCTCCAGTGTTAAAGCGCGCTTCACTGGAATAGTACATCGCGCTGAGATTTCTCACGCGACATGAGATAATTTGGACTAGAGATATTGAACCTCTCAGAATAGACGATCGCCAGAGGAATAACCAGAAGATACGCTCATGTCTTGTTCCCGTAATTTAGTCCAAGATATAAGGCATCGGAATGTACTCCGCTAGTCTACCTGATCTCCTGGTGGACTCCCAAGCTGTTTTCCCGTATAAGAAGAGAAAGAAATTCGTTATCATGTCATATTTCGTTGTTTTTCTGAAGTTTCTGGCTTGGCTCCAAAGTACAGCTTAATAGTAGTTCAAAAAAGTAGTAGAGGTGTGAATCATTAAATCATTCTTTCGTCGAATGAAATGATGATAATTCCGATAATTCCAAAAAGCATTTAGAATGTTAATCCAAAAGAAATATAGCAGTGTTTGATTGGATGTCGGATGTTCCAGAAATGTTTTTGTAAAGTTTTAAAGCTCACATCTTTTTTAAAGCACTCACAATATAGATCATTACACTTGTGCATTGTTAGGCTTCCGCTTGCTTTGTCTGCTTTAGGATGACGTATCACCTGTATCACCTGTCGTCTCGTTGATCATCGACTTGCTCGAGCGGGCGCCAGCAGCGCCTCCATTCGTCCCTGTCGCGTGCCAGAGTGCTCCAATGGATCCTCCTCGCTCGAGGGACACGAAGAGCGTCATCTCGATCATTCAGAGCTCTCACGAAGAAGTCCGACCAACGCGTTGGTGGGCGTCCTGGTGTTCTCTTGACATCCCGCGGAATCCAGTCTGTGACGGCTCTCGTCCAGTGGGTGTCTGCCAAGCGCATTGCGTGGCCGGCCCACCTAATTTTCGACAACTTGGCCCACGCTACAGCGTCTCTGATCTTCGAACGTCGGCGAAGCTCGGAACTCCGGAGGCCTTCTCTCACTTGCGTGAGTCGTGTCACTCCGAGCATCGTCCTCTCGATTCCACGCTGCGCGACGCTGATCGCGTGTTCATCCTGCTTTCGTAGCCCGTATGTTAGGGCAGGAAGAGCAGTGGAGTCGAATAGGTGGGCACGGAGTCGGACGTTCTTCGTTTTTTTATCACTCTTCGATGGTACGGCCACGTCCTTCGCGCTAACGACGACACCGTCCGTAAGGCCGAGGTATTTCTCCATCGCCTATCAGTGCTCAGTTCATGAATCTATTGCGGCGACGGGAAGTATGTACGATGCCTAAGACTGGTCTAACCCCTGAGGCACCTGGAAAGCGGTCTAGGGAACGCCCGAAGCAACGTTGGCTAGTATGTCGCATTTGGGCTTGAAGATGGTTGCGGTGCACACTGATCAAGCATTTGATCGCGAGCATTGGCCTTACCACACCAGAAGAGCGGACGCCGCCACTATGTGGGACATACGCTAATGAAAATGATGATGATGAAGATATACTCAACCGATTGAGTTCGTTTTCATTCTATGTAATTAGAAGCTGGCAACGTAATATTAGAAGAAGCACTAGATGAAGTACCAGATGGAGCAGATGAAGTTTTTTTCAGATGAAGTGCGTAGTGAATAAAGAGTGTGTGGGAGCGTCTAATTTGCACGCGACGAACGACGCGATGTTATGGTAAGCTCCCATATCGATCGCGCGATGCGATGAGCCGATATGGGGCTTATCATAGTATTGCGTCGCCCGTCGCGTGCATACTAGACGCTCGCTAAAGTCCCGTTTATACTTCAATCGCCACGCGACGCGATGCCACGTATGGATGCCAAGTTGATTGATCGCGCCGCTCAGCATCGACGCCACCCAGCCGGAGTGAAGCGCGTGAACCCGCGACCAATTGCACCGCTCAGCATCGGATCGCGTCGCGCTCAATTAGGCGCGATACGATTGATCGCGGTGGTTTGGTGCACGATATTGCTGCCCCAGTCGGCTTTTGCAGTGGACCGGTGAATATGTGAGTAAGTACGCAATTGTGCGCAATCGTATGTCCATAACGCTGACTGTTTGGAGTGTTCATCGTCGTCCGAAAGGCCCCGTTTATACTTCGTCGCGGCGCGACGCGATGGCCACGCAATGAGGCCAAACTGATTGATCGCGTCGCCCGGCGTCGACGCCCGCTGTCCGAAATGAATCGCGTGAACCCGCCTCCTCGTTTATACTTCGTCGCGTCGCTCAGCGTCGGATCGTTTCGCGGGATGCGATGCGATGGATCGCGGTGGATTGGTGAGTGGTATGGCTCCGATCCGCTGATTTTCGCAGTTCTCACTTGCTCTTGATTTTTCGCTTTTTTTTCTGTGACACCCTTTATATGTTTTATGCTTTCCCCGTAAACTTTTTAGTTCTTTTTCAGGTCACCGCCCGCCCGGATTCCCTGGAGACTAGCCGGATTTCGCCCACAAGGTGAGTGTCTCTTCTACTTGCGATGTTTTCTCGTGTTTATTACTACCTTTTTGTTTTGTGTGATCTTCTGTTTGTTATAACATGACCTATTTTGTTTTTCTAATGTGTTTGACCTTTGAATGTTTTAAGGAATGAGTAAACAGAGTGGACCCGGAAATGTGTGCACAGTTGCGTGAGTGCTAGTACAATGGTACGATATCGCGGATCGCGTCGCTGGCTGATCGGAGAACTAATCGCCGTACGAGACAAGACATCGCGCCGTTCGAATCGGTCGCCCAGCGATGGAAGTATAAACGCGACACGATGGGACACTTCGCTTCATTAGGGAGCGTTTAGTGTGCACGTGACGTGCCACGCGATACAATGATATGCTCCTCTATCGATTCATCGCGTCGCGCGATTGATATCGGAGCTTGCAATAACATCGCGTCGTATGTTGCGTGCACACTAAACGATTCTTTAGAATCGCGTTCGCCCGAAGATGGGAGTGTAAATGGGGCCTAATAGATAACCTGTCCTAGAGGACCTTAATGATTGGCTCAGGCGATGGGGATCATTGTTACCACGTGCTCCATCTATGAAAGTTTATGATAAAATGGGGAGACCGATGTAACGGACATAAACAGTTAGATGCGTGGTTACCAACAACTGAACTCAGTTCAACCCTAGCTTGCAAAGCTTCAGGGGATAAAAAACGTTTTTTTGTCGTTGTATAAATCTTGCTTTTGCTATTGCAAACATCATTTGACGGGAACGAGGTATTAATCCTCTCCCCACTCATCGATTAGAATTGTTCTCGAAGTCTAGAAATAGGTTCTGTCGTATTATAAAACTGATCATACTGATCATTATACCGTACCGTATGTAGTTCTCTCAATGTGTCCTGCAAATCGTTAGGCTGGAACTGGTCTCCTGGTGGCTCATTTTGATTTGCTCTGTAGAGATATAGTTCTGGATTCAGCACTAACAACAAAAACAAGAAAATGGGTGAAAAACCAACTGGCGATTTTGATTGGCTCTTTGACGGCGCTGTCTACGTTCACGATCCGCCTGGATACGTCTATAGGTAAAGCCAATCACCATAAGAATCGACGCCACAGCCATTATGACACCGAACGCACAAACGACAAGCACAGAGAGATCTGAAAGATCTATGACATCAGCCTTTCGGTATAAACTATTCCAACTGCTAATTGCATCACGAATTGAGTTTACTGCGCAGCCGTTTGGTGGTGGATGGTTATCTCTTGTCTTGCCCTGCAGAAACTCGCCGTTTCGCTAAGCCTGGTGTCTTGACTTTCGCCACGAGTCTTTAAGCCTTCACGACATTGTCCGACAATGCCGTCAGACACAATTTTTGCCGCGTGGGGCAGTGTCCGACGCGTCGTCGGACACCATCGTAAAAATAGTTCTTGGAAAGTAATCGAACATTTAATAGTACAGTGGTAATCTCTGAGCCCCACTACTATATTTGGTCAAGATGGTCCATGGGAAACGTCTTTCGTTAGTGTTTTATTCATGTCTGACAAATAATGCAGGAAACGCCATGGGACACCATTATAAAAATACAGGGGGTTTTTGATTACTTCATGGTACAATAATACAAACACAGTTTACTGGTACCTAAATCTAACATTTTCCTCAAAAATCTTCTTTAGATACTGGTATATTCATATCTATCTCCGCGTATCATATCTCGCGTCCGTGATAGGCCGGACAATTTGTGCGCTCCCTGGGACATTATCCGACGACGTCGTCAGACACTCGGCGCGCGAGAAAAGTCGGTCACGTCAAAATTGTCAGGACGCAGAGTCTCTGCACCCTGCACGCCTCCAGTCGACGTGCGGGATCGATACTCCGCGAGCGACTATGAACGCCGGCGCGCGCGGTCCTCAGTCTCCTGTCTGCCGTCGGCCCGGGCGGTCGTGTCCGTCAGCCACCTTCGTTCTTCCATCTGCTGGACGACGCCGAGGACTCTCCAGAGCGAGCCGACTTACATCCGCATGACATTGCCGCTGAGCATACGGAACGGAGGAGGATGAGAATTGTCTCCGCCGTGGGCGCCGGGTAAAGGTAACCACATGTGCAGGACGAGGAGCACCGCCTTGTGGGCACACGCCCCAGGCAGGATTCGTTCAAGCTTAGCGAGTTGCTGTGAGAGCTTTCCAGTGACGTAGGAGGTCGGGATGCTTGACTCGTAAACATGTGTACCACTCGGTATTAGTGCGCATTTAGTATAGTAAATCTGTAAGGTTTATACATGTCTGCGGAAGGTTCGAGAAGACGGGTTGAAACAACGGGCCGAATTCCTCAACGACTTACAGCAATATAACTGAGAAAATACTGCCGAAAGCTGTAAGTCGTTGATCAATCCGGCCAAAAAATGCCTTTATTGTTAGCAATACTATGAACAGAGGAAAAAGGCGCAGATGTGCAGTGGAGAAGCAGGTGAGATCATAGGCGTACCATAAGTGGCCTCTGCGATTCTGCCACAAAATTGGCCTCGGACATGGTCCACCGCTCAGCGATGCCGGTGGGACCCAGCTTGGCACCTGGAGCGGCAGGCCACGTATGTGCCACTATGGAAGCCGAGATCTTACTGCGTGTGTGCTCTGAGACGCCTACCACTTCTGAAATCGAGATTGCCCCTTTTATTTCGATTTTATTTACACCTCACAACAGAGGGATGGAACTTGTCGTTAACAGACTTGGCCCAATGCAACTGTGCCGACCAGTGATGCCTCTCTCCACCATCACGTCACTCGCGTGAAAGCATTCGTAGCACGGAATCCCTCACTGTGGCGCTGCGCTGTCTTTCTTAGTAAACCTAAAGCTTCACCTCTGTTGCGTCAATACGCTTACAGACCAATTTTTGACAACTACTCTGCGCTAAATTCCACATGATAATGAGAGTTCTACTATTTAAGACTAATTTCTGCCAAGTAGAGATGTAACTCGCAACGCAATCTGCAGTACTCACACAATTTCTATTCTGAAGAAGGAGTCCACACAAGCGCTTCATCACTGTGATGCTGCGCTTACTAATTGAATTGGTCCATCCTGGTGAGCCTGCGGCGGCAGTGAGCAGGTTTTCGTCTTTGACACGCAGGGAGAGTGACAATCCAGGACTGAATGAGCCGGTGGAGACAGAATAGAACCCGCAGTGATGGATATGAGGACGACATTGCGGAGCAACAATCCGGACGTGACAAGAACAGAACAAGTTAGACCGACACAGATAAGTTATTGGCGGCTAAAGTGCGTTAGTTACATTAGTGAGTTTCTGCGCGCCCATCGCGTCGAGACCTTCTTACGCGTGTACCAGTCTCATCCTTGAAGGAATCGCTACGAGAATCGTGAAATCCAATCGACCGTGAAGGCGATTCAAGAGCTGCTATAATATTAGGTTGTAACGAATTAAATGGCACTGGCTCGCGCCATTTTTTGGCGCGTCTTTACGCGTTTGATCAAGAAGAAACCGTAACATGTGGCATATCATTTAGAAGCGCAAACTTTGCTCTACCGGAGTGTCCCAAATTTTCTATGTAAAAGTGGGAAAACTTTAGAGTTTTATTGACGTTTTTGCAGATGGACAAAAGGGTAATCCGAGACATTTACTTGTATGAATTCAAGCTGGGCACTACAGCTAAGGAGGCGGACGAGAAGATCAACGCCGCATTCAGTCAAGGATGTTCCTCAATTCGGACGGCGTATCGTTGGTATCAGAAGTTCCGCAATGGAGATGAGAGCTTGGAAGAACATGAAGGTCGTGGGAGGCATAGTGATGTTGATGAGGATAAGCTGAGAGATGTGGTAGAGGAGGATCCACACAAAGGTACCAGGGAGATAGCGAAGGTTCTTGGCGTCAGTCACAACACAGCTGTCCGGCATCTGAAGGAAATTGGAAAGACCAAAAAGCTGGAAAGATGGGTGCCTCACGAGCTGTCTGAGGAGCAAAGAAACCGACGATATGAGATCTCGTCCGCACTGCTTCTACGGAACGAAACGGACCCATTCCTTGATCGCATCGTAAACTGTGACGAGATGGGATAATGTACGACAACAGGCGACGATCGGCACAGTGGGCGGACAGCGATGAGAGCCCAAAGTTTTTGCGAAGCCGGAATTGCACCAAAAGAAAGTAATGGTGACAGTATGGTGGCGTTCGCTGGGAATTATTCACCACAGCTTCCTCCCTCCCGGTGAATCCATCGTGGCAGAGAGGTACTGCATTGAAATTGAAGAAATGATGAAAAAGTTGAAGGATATCCGGCCGGCCTTGGTAAACCGAAGGCGAGTTCTCCTTCTGCACGACAGTGCTCGCCCCCATGTAGCACGAATGACGTTGCAGAAATTGAATGAGCTGAGTATTGAAACTCTACCACATCCTCCGTTTTCTCCCAACCTCTCCCCAACAGACTACCATTTCTTCAAGCATCTTGGCGACTTCTTGGTAGGGAAAATATTCAAATACCAACAGGATGCCGAAAGTGCCTTCGAAGATTTCGTCAATTCCAGAACTTCTGATTTTTATGCTACTGGGATAAAAAAGCTTGTGTCACGTTGGCAATGATGTGTAGAATCAGAAGGTTTTTATTTCGATTAATAAACTTGCCTACAAGCCGAGATATTAACTGTTTAAATTTACAGTGGTTCAGTGCCATTTATTTCATTACAACCTAATAGCTTTCGAAACCGGGAACGGGAACGTCGCGAATTGCTCGCTCCCTTTCTAATTCAAACATACGTGGGCTCCCGTATGAGGCGTTCCCGAGGCTCGGCCTTGGCCGGAGGGATCGCGGCGCGGCGCCCCCGCCCGGTTCTTTCTATACTCTTCGGTCGGCACGTCGAGCGGCTGTGCGGGCGCTGCTCTGGGGCGTCGCACATTTGAGCCCGCTTCCATCACCATCCCGGGACTCTTCGAGCGGAGGCTTGCCTCTTCTCGCCATGCACTACAGCCGGCTGCATTTCAAGGAGGAGTCTCCTAAAAGTACATTGTCGGTGTTGCTGTTAGGTTATGCCATGTTGGAGCACTATTATGTGTTATGGGATATGATGTTATCGTCAGGTAATATCTGGGGGTTGTGTTTATGCAATACAGCCGGGGTACACTACAGCACGCCTGTAGGCGCCAACGGCTGGCGTGTGGTGCGTGCGTGCGTCGATCCAGGGGCTTTCCAGCGTAAGAAGCCAAAGGTTACCACGCGGAGCCCCCGTCCACCAGGGAGGGGGGCGTGGCCTATTCACATCATGGGGTCCCCCTCATGTCCCCTGGGTCCTGAGTCCTTAGTCATCTCGTAGCTCCACGGCTCTAACAGGAGACTTCACTCAACAGAGGCGAGCGGGACCACTGATTCACAACAGGAAGACTGAACATACTGACCTCGTTGCTCTTGCCGGAAGCGTGAACTGAGGTGTACGCCTTTCTCTGGCTCGGGCTGAGGTACTGGAGCGAGTAGGTAGTTTCTACTTGTGTCGGTTTCTTTCATAGGTACTGCCGGTGCATTTGCGGTGAAGCTGAAAGCTCAGTGTTTCATGAATAGTTTGTATGTAGTAAAGCAACAAGGCATCAGTTCTGTCAATGAAAGTGCAGATTGCAGATCGGTCAAAGATTGAATGGTGCTCAAGTGCGATAAAAGGAACAATAATGGCAAGAGTTTGTTCATTCTATAGTGAAGGGGAATCCGTCTTCAAAATATCACGATACACACCGTTCGAGATCGGCGCCGTTGCGTAAAGCCGTGCCTAAGTCCATATCACTTCGTGTGACTGCATCATAGACGGTTAGCTGGTCGCAGACGAACTTGTTGTCTAATACAGACCCTGAATGGAAAGGCGTGAGAAGAGGTGTGACATAAGCACATTTGGGTAAAGAGATCTTATAACCATGGAGCTCAACGTGTTGGCGAACTTAAGGAAGAGTAGTATGCTATTTGGAGGCTAGTATAGTATTTGTTATTCAATTATTTTTTGTTTTTAATATTTTAAATATTGTTCACTTCAGTTTATTAGTTATTTTTTAGAGAGTATTTTTAAGAAGTAGACTTAGTTTTAGTGACAAAAGTGTTTAACCGCTGAAAGTTTGCGCGAAAACGAAAGCCAGAAGGAAAGCTATGCGGGGGGGGGGGCGTACAGAGCAGTTTCACTTTAAACCAGTTTTCGGTTTTCAAATCAAATTAGAAGCCTTTCGTTTCAAACTGGGAGCTTTATTTGAAAAAAGACTTCATTTTCAACCAATAACGTTTTTAAAGTAAAAATAGGCAGTTTTCAACAAACGCCTTGTTATCACTGGTTCTAATTGTGGTAGAATTTTAAAAAGAAATTTTTTCTTTTCCTTAAAAGGTTCTTCCTTTTTCTTTTTTCTTTTAAAATAAGTTTTAATCAAAAACTCAGCTGAACAAGTAACTTAAGAAAAAACGTCCACACTTTTAAAATGATCATAAAATGTCCAGCTTCTTTGCAATAAAAAAAACTCCGGGTTAATTCTGGACCGCTCCAATACAAGAAATTTACAGTAAGAAGAGAATGCGCCGTGCATCGTCAAGGAGATCGCAATAACAATGAAACTATTTGATTATATCTATGAAGGCAATTTACCCGAAATTGATGGTTGATTGCAATTTTATTACTAACAAAAACCCTGTAAAATTTGGTGCATAAATGCTGCTACTGTCAAAAGTGTGAGATAGTTAAATGGCCGATCCATTTCCATGAAAGCTCAAAACTATGAAAATTTCTGTCGTCCTATTCATTCTTGAATTCTTCAAGTTTTTTTGATAAGTTAAAAGTGTAGGAAAATGTAAAGCCTCACTAAGGCGCACGGTGATGCGAACTTTCTCGAGTGTTGACCATTCGCCTGGACCGAAATCAGGAAACGCGGACATCCTTGGAACGATTGGGAATGCTTGCGCTGAATTGTACTTCTTTAGCTCTGAGGGAATCATTTCAAAGCAGATTGGGAGAGGAATTGTGATGCGAATCATCATGCTCTGATTAAGGAGAAGTGATGTGGGCGCGTGTAGCCCAGTCGGAGGAGGCACCGGCTGTCGCATGCACCTTATACTAGATCCTCCCCTACCATATCCCTCTTCCGCGGGACATGGTAGGGGAGGATCTTCACTGCTCCTATGAAGTCCATCCACTCTCTATCGTATGTACTCGAGTTATTCTCCAAGGTGCCTGTTCTCTACGTGGTGAGAAGCAGATCATGAGAGTCCCTATCGGAAGTGCTCAATCTGCAGAAACAATTAAAATGAATCGGTATTGGTCGACAGGTCGACGCCGTTTACGGTCCGATGGCAATAAAACTCCGCCGAAGGGCCCTGGTCACTCTCCCTACCTTCCCTTCCCTCCTCGATAATACTTTCTTAAGCGGCTTTCACACTACCGTTGCTGCTGTTGCAGCGACGAAAAAGGAGAGGAGTTCAATGCTTGTTACAGCCGCAACTCGGTGAGATAAGATAATGAGATAAAACCTGTGATTTGACGAGCATCAGCAACAAGGAATGATGACGATCTTTCCTTGTTGCTGAGGCCGCGCAACCGTTGCGCAACCAATGCCGGTGTTGCTGATGCGAGGTTGCGGCAACAGCAGTGTGAAAGCCCCCTCCCTTCATTGCTGTTGTAGCTTCTTTGCGTATCTGCGATATGCTTCATCATTATGGCATCGGATTCGAAATAGCAGCAACGGCAGTGTAAAAGCCGCTTTACCTATGTGCTGGCAAAGAAACGGAGTGAGAGTCAATCACGCACATGCGACACTGAGTCCCGACTCACGTGTCACCACGTTGCCATGACGTCTATGACACTTCTGCACCCCGATAGACTAGCCACGACTTCTGTGACCCGTCTTCTGAAACCAACGCGAACCTCATTGGACGATATTGAGGACAAATACTGGTCCTCCTTATTACCCTACCCCTTCCCCCCCCCCCCCGTCCTCCTCCTCTAGTGGTGTCTAGTGGTCCTCCTTTGCTCCCTTCTTCACTGGTTCCCTCCTACTGGTTCTTCTTACTCGGAATCCCTACGCAAGTTGGACGTCTGCGGCATGTCTTCTGAATCCCTGTGCACGTTGGACGACCTCCTCAGCACATATACTGAATCCCTACGCACGTTGAACGACGTCTTCAGCACGTCTTCTGAATCCCCACGCACGTTGAACGACGTCTAAGGCCCCGTTTATACTTCGTCGCAGCGCGACGCGATGGCCACGCAATGAGGCCAAATTGATTGATCGCGTCGCCCAGCGATGACGCCAGCCGTCCGGAATGAATCGAGTCGCCCTGCGTCGGACCACGTCGCCCTTGAAATGGGTGCGATGCGATGGATCGCGGTGGATTGGGGCGCGGTCGCGATTGATTGGGGCGAGATATGGCCTCAATCAGCTGATTTTCGGAGTGCGCCTTCCTTTTTTAATTTTTTTAGTCGACAAAACGTTTTATCTCTTTTTTACTTCTCCACAACCCTTTAAGGTTTCCTTTCAGGTCTTCGCCCGCCCGGATTCGCTAGAGGCTAGCCGGATTTCGGCCACAAGGTGAGTGTTTCTTCCATTTTGATGTTTTCTCACGTTGTTTTCACTTCCTTGGTTTGTGTGTTTTTCTACTTGTTGCTAGCGTGTTGATCGTTGCTTTGTGATGTGTTTGACCCTATACGTACGATTTCAGTCGCCGCCCGCCCGGATTCAATGGGAGCGAGGAGGATTTCACCCACAAGGTGAGTCTCTTTTCTATTTTTGTCGTTTTTCATGTTTATTCCTACCTATTTCTTTTGCGTGTTTTTCTGTTTGTTGGTTACATGACCTATTTTGTTTTTTATGATGTGTTTGATCTTATACGTTCGATTTTAGGTCGCCGCCCGTCCGGATTATTCGCCTCTATTCCCCTCCGCCCCTCATCACCTGTCCATTATTCCCTTCCACATACTATCTGCTATTCCCTACCACTTTTCTCCCCAATCTACTATTCCGTCCAATATTCACCGCTGCTATTTTGTTTACTTGCTGTTTACGTCCAGGTACGTTTTATGGTATTTCCATTCGTCCATTGCAGTTGTCTGGTATAAGGTGGACTTGCGGCAGAACTCAAGAAGACTCTCGCCCATGCCTTCCTTATACTGACTAAAAATACGGAGAAAAAATGAGTAAACAGACGTTGACCCGGAAATGTGTGCATAGTTGCGTGTGTGCAAGTACGCAATAGTGCGTAATCGCGGATCGCGTCGCCCGGCTGTTCGGAGTGCCCATCGCCGTGAGAAACAGCGCGACGCGGTTGGACGCATCGCGCCGTTGGAATCGCGTCGCCCGGCGATGGAAGTATAAACGGGCCTAAGGCACGCCTTCTGACTCCCTACCCTCTGCACTTGATCTCCATTAATACACTGAAGCGTTGTCCGCTCAAAATATCATAAATTTGGGTAATCAGCCGCCCAGGCTATCAGTTCGCCAGCAATCGCCCATGGTTGAGCTCAAGGAAAAGCTGGCTGGCATACGTCGCACTGTGGTAGGCACCCCTTGGCTTCAGTCTCCTCCCCGTGTTTGGCAGCGTGACCCACGGATTAAGCGAATTATATATAGTGAGATTCCTTTACTCTAATATATTTTCAGCGGGGAAAGCACTCAACGCCCAGCGTTGAAGAGTTTCAAATTCTACAGGCTTTGCTACTAACGTGGAAATTTTCTCATCTCCTCCGGTATCGCGTAGAGACTTCTCGCATTCAGCATTTGATAGGCACCATAATCGATGAGATATACCTGAAAAGTGTACTGCAATTATGTTGGAAACTCCAGTTCATTTTGAAGCAATACTATGAATGCTCGTGCTGCTGCTCCTCGGTAGCTCTACCCGTCTCAGCTCATTTCACCGTGAAATCTCGTCCAACAATTGCACGTCACCGACCAACTTATCGTATCTAACGAGTCGCTCCGCCTTCTGCAGTAAGGGAAGCAACTAACGTAGCACAACCAGGAAGAACGATACGCATTCTCCTAACTTACAGGGGTGCTGTTTTGTTTTAAAAAATGAAGTCGAAGTGAGTCACGGGAAGAGTGCTGAGTAAACAAAGTAAGAATAACAAAAAAACTGACGTCACTATTGCCACGAGGCGTCGTAATAGGTCAAAACAAAAAAGACACGTCTTGATGAGTCCTCCCGTTTTCTCGCCATTTTGCTAAGGCCTATAGTATACTCCCGTCCGTTGCAGCGCCGCGGGATTGCACGGCGACGGCTCGCGACGCGTTCTTCGCGTTTCCTTTTGTATCGCCTCCTCATCCGTCTGTCGTTGTAGGGTATTTCGTTGATGTTATGTTTTGCTAAGGGGTTTCTGCCGTTCCTGTGCTGACGCGTGCATTTCTTTCGATTCCGATTCCGCTCTTAGGCAAGAAAACCCAGCTTCTATGCCCGCGAGGCTGTCTCTACCTATGAGGTGCACGGGAATCAAAAGAAATGCAGGAATCAGCACAAACATGGAACCCCTCCCCCCTGGAAAAACATTTCCTCAAAAAGGCGTTCAATTGGCACATTTCTGTACCGGACATTTAGCCAGCGCCTCTCTGTGACTTGTCCGACACAGAAATGTGAGTTTCCGGGCAGGCGAGGAAGCCAGAAGGAAAGCAAAGCCCGAAATGAGCCTATGTAGGAATAGAACGCCATAAAAAAAACGACAAAAACATAATATTATCACGAAAACATCACGCCTGTTGAAATCACTGCGGAACTGTCAGGTCAGGATTGCACGAAGTGTCAAAGTAATTGAAGGGAAGTAGAAAGATGGTCCACGACTAGCGCTCTCCCTCCGCGGTCGCGCGGAAGTATGTTCCGCACCCGCCACTCGGAGGTATGGCCTTGTTTAGTGTGCACGAGACGCACGACGCCATGCATGCGTAGTACCCAAATTGATCGAGCGACGCGATTGATCAATTCGGCCACTACACATCGCATCGCGTCGCGCGTTGCGCGCACACTAAACAAGGCCTGTAACATCCCTCAGCGACGCGTCGCGGAAGCGACGGCCTGACAGCTGACAACGGCGACACCCACTGCGCCGTCCGCCACTGCAGCAAAGGCGCATCATTGACAGTTGCCCCGAGCCCGTCGTCGCCGCGAAACGGGACTATCCCATAGGCCTAAGGTGCGAGGTAGTGTAGTCGGAGTAGGCGATGGCTGCCGCGTACAGCCGATTTCAGCTTTTGGTGCTGATTTCCCGCCTAGGCCAACCAAGCCTGCAGTCCCGGTGGATTGGTACCAGACGTGTATGGTAAGGATGGAGCGCTGACGTGTGCACTGACCACCGCATGTCATTTCGTGGTCAAATGCGCATTCATATCGTCTCCAGGACACTTCATTGAAGTGAATAGATTGCGTGGCGCATCCCAAAAGGGATTGAGTAGCTCCGTCCTTTATCATTTATAAGGAGTATTGTCAGATAAAGTTATCAGCATGACCATTTCAGCTCTGATCTTGGTTCAATCCCAATAGGGGGAGCAACCTTATAACTGAACATGGACGTCCTACTGCTCGTTCCCGGACGCAAGTCCATTTATAGCGTGGCCCCCAGAGTCTGCTGGGAAGGTCAATCAGTAAAACAAGCAATAAAACGAGCAATAAGAGAAACAAAAACACAAAAACGACGCACGCCCAAAAAACGCCAAAACGCCCCACGCCTCAAAACTCCTCAGATGTCCCTGGGTGGCCTCTACGTGTCTCAACACGCTTAATGAGTCGGCGCGCACGCATTGGATGAGCGGGAATTTGAAAGCAGGGATTACGTGCGGAGCCGCTGGAGCATCTTCATGCTTTTACAACTATTTTTTCAATATCCTAGCGACAGGACCCGCTATTTATTGGTGAGGGCATCAGGTAAGGTCGTTTATATGTTACATAGTGCCCCCTTTGGGATTGAACCCTGATGGTATAGGATAAGCAGTGATAAGCCAAGGTTGGCTACAGGTGTGTGTAGGTATAAGATGAAATTGTGTTTAGAGTTCGTTGCAACTCGATCTTTTCTGCAGCGGCTTTCACACTGCCGTTCCTGCTGTTGCGCAACCGATGAAGCATACTGCAGAGACGCAGAGGAGCAACAACAGCAACGGGGGGGGGGGTTTCACACTGCTGTTGCCGCAACCCCGCATCAGCAACATCGGCATCGGTTGCGCAACGGTTGCGCGGGCTCAGCAACAAGGGATGATCGCCATCATTTCTTGTTGCTGATGCTCGTCAACGGAGGCATATCACAGGTCTTACTTCATTGTCTTATCTCACGCCTTGCGGCCGCAACAGGCATCGAACTCCACTTTTCATTGCTTGTTGCTGCAACAGCAGCAATGGCAGTATGGAAGCCGCTTACAAATACAGTTCCTACAAAAGGTGCTCACCACAACATGAGCTGCATCGGGCCTCTTCTCCACGATCACTCGCGTCCAAGCGGTCGTTCCTTTCTTGTACTGTAGCCGGACGATAGCAAGTGAGCCTGGAACGTTATTTAATCATTATTTTAAAGAACGCATCTATCCTAGCAATCGAGCGGAGGTGGGGGGGGGGGGGGGAGGTGAAGCTAACATCGTGAACCCAACGCACTCAGGGTGGCGTATCCCGTTTAGGTGATTGGAGAACAATTTCCTCTCATAGTCTATAGAGACTATATTAGCTTTCTTCTTTTTCTGCTGTTACACCAATAGAGTGCAGTGGTCCACCCGACTACCATGGATTCAAAGAGGCTATCGAGGTCCAACCTTTATGCACAGTGTTTAACGGACGCAGAGGACCAAGTGCTGCTGCTGCAGTGATAGCCGCACTGTCGTCGAATGACGGTGTCAACCATATGTTGTCCATTCCTAGAAAAGACACCATAGACACTTTTCCATATGCTGAGCTGTTAGAGCCTGCTGGACCAACCTGTGGCGGAAGCGATGTATCCGTCGAAATATCCGTCTCGACCGACCCTAATTTCTAGAGGAGGCAGACCACGTACTGTATATACACTTGTTGCGGTCTCATTGGCTCCTGAGAACGAAACAATCTTTCATATGACAAGCAGTGATTTAATGATCACACTGACCTAGTACTGCTTTAAGCATAGCAGCGAGACCGAAGGAATGAAATGAGACATAGGCATACGGCTACTGATAACACCTGTGTTGATTGAAAGTACACAACTTGTTATTTTGAACATCAACACAAGTTATCATTGCAGTCGCCGCTTGTGAAAAGTCGGTCGACTAGTGAAGCTTCTTTGTACTAGTTGTTTTGGACTTCCAAGCGCTAACATTTGGAGGCAGAAGAAAAGAGCCGCATCTATCCTAGTGGCAGGAAGGCACATAACATAAAATCAGGCAACACGTTGACACGGAATTCACAGAGCTGGTTCTAGAGGACAAAATAGGGCCCAAGCTCACAAAATTCACAAAAAATACAGCAAAAGTAAAAAATTTCACCACGGTTGTGAAGATATGTGTGCCCCTGATCATGACAGATCCTGGTTATAGCATGTGAGGCGGCGGTCAGCTGTGTTTGAATACGCCTTGCTAGCTGGGAAATCCTTACAACTGCGGTGATGTCTTGTTTGCTTTTTGTTTGTTTACTTGTTTTTGGGTACTATCTTGTCTTTTTAAGCGGCTCCTTGAATTCCAAGTCAATTTGTTCCATGATTTTTAATTATGTGCTTTCCTCACCTCTCCACCCCGGACTAGGATAGACCCAAAGAATCTATTCTAAAGAGGGTGGAGAAAGAACCTTGCACTATAACTTCAATGTATGTTTACTTTCTTAAAGAAACATCTCACTAACTATTGTAATGTTATCTCTCTACGCAATAAGACCATTAAAATGTATTGCGCAATTAATATTTGTAGTGTTACATAGGTACGTCAAACTTCACAACGCGATAACATAAAAGTGTACTCTGCAGACTTTAAGGATATGTTTACTGACCTTTCCCATAAAATTATACTTCGTAAGGTCGTTGATCTAAAAAATTGCTTTAGCGACCACAATAAGAAGTTTATAGCTTTTAATGGATATAAGACGTTTTATACTAATGATGCATCCGTCAACAAGTATAGACTTTACAACGCATATCATGCCTTATATTCGGCAGACTACCTCTTAAGAAATAGCTGCAGCATAGTTGGAGAACCGGTCTTCAAGCAAAACAGGAGCGTTCCACAAGGAGGTAATCTCAATCCATTACAGGCTGATCTTGCTACCTCTGTGCTAGAGTATGGGTTCGCTAAATCATACAAACACTGCAGTGTCATTTTTAGACTTTATAGATACATGAATAATGTATTGGTGATACATAGTTTTGAAGAAAAGCTTTGGAGGTAGTTTTAAGAATTTCCTATAAAGACACCTTGGAATTAAAGAAAATATGTTTAAGCGAATTTAACTGTGACTGTTTGGACATCGAACAATGTTCTGCAATACCAAATGATCCAGAGCCATTTCTTTCGCACAGAAGCCTTGTTTACTCAAGTCGTTTTGTACTTGCTTATCCACGTCTTCCTCAGAGTAGCTCGCTGGACCTTCCATTCGCTCGGTCTGGTCCTCCGCAACTATCTGTTGGGTATACGTGGAGTATTCGGATTATCTACCAAACCACTTGGTCTGCGTTTTCGGATTTCAGAATCAACAATGGGTTGGTTATAGTATGACTTTCGGTAATTTTCGTTTGTATTCCGTGAGACCTCAAGTGAGACGTTTATTTATTTATTTGTTTATTTAAAATGCGCCAATAGTGTGCTAATACAAACAAATACGACGCAGTAACATCAAAATTGTCTTGCACGACAATAGTAAAACTGCAACACTAGTAAAACTTTGAGTAGATCGGTGAATGGGATATCACTATGCATGCCTCAGGGTAAAACACCTATGCTCCAGAGGTATTCAGTGTTTCAGTGTAAAATACTAGAGCGTAATATAAAACCTGTAAAGGAATATAGTAGAAATATCCCAATTAAGCAAAATGGTTAAGCGAAATCAGATTAGCAGAACCATGACAAGTGCGAGGCCGGCAGTTCACTATAGCTATGTGATTCCAGGGGACGATCGTTCTACCCCCTCGTCCCCTGGCCCGCCCACCTTCCAACCCCCTGGGCTTGCTCGAGAGTCCAGTGGCTACCTTACGAGATAGTGGAGACGCAGACTTTGCCACGCCTCTGTTTAAAGGACGGGGGGTAGAACGCCACTCCGCCTGTGATTCCGAGTGAGCGAAGAAATAACCTCCGAGCAACTTTATGAGATGGAAGCCCCCAGGAGTTCGGTCTTATTCCAATCGTACCAGATCGAGCAACTTGCTACATTATGCTTCCTCTCGGTAATGCCTCCGTAGGAACTGATCACATGTCAATGCTTAGTGTTCGTCCGAGGCATCTCATTTGGAAGATCACCGGCTTTTGCAAATCAGTTTTCAGAGGCACCCATGTTTCAGCTCCAGAAAGCAATATTGACTTAGAGTGGATCGAAACACTCTCATTTCTGTTGTCAGCGACACGTTGCGTCTCTTTCATAGACGCCTGGTTAGTGAGCTGAGGGCCACCGCAGCCTTGCAAATCCTGCTGCGGATTTTTGTGGTGCACGAGGCTTTATTCTACAATACTATAGAATCGAGGTATTTGAACTCCTCGACTTGTTCGATCCGGGAGTTGTTCAGTTGGAGTGTGCAAGGTGAGCCGTCGGTTGTGACCGCCTTTCTCTTTTCAGCTTCTATAGTCAGTCGAGGAAGAGCTATAGCGGCAGTTTCTTGAAGAATATAATTTTCCTCTGCACACCACAAAAACCATCACACCAACAAGAAGCATAATGCAGAGATTCATGGAAAGTCGGACATGGAGTTTGCTGGCTGTTGGTTTTGACTAAGATGTGTAGCGGTATTTGGGTTTTTGAGTGATGGACTGTAATCTTGCGCCATTCTTGCCTTTTATCAGTTGATTTCATCGTTACAGTTTTCTGAGGTATAAAACAATCAGTCATAGACTGACCGAGCTCGTTGGCTGATCCCCAAGGAATGTGCTGTCTCTTATTGCATCGTCTGGAAAAAAGTGAAGACGTCAAAAAAGAGAAGGGAAGATTTAAATCATGATTAATTCAGGAAGAGTTGCGAAATGAATCGAAATGGGTAGCCACGTATTATTCGCACTATATCGAATAAGAAGTTTCCGTGAGAGATAGATCCTCTGAAAGGAAATTCTGCTGCAAAAAGCCGACGACATCGATGCATGAACATGGTGCAATGAACTTTAAAATTACCCCAAGGCCAAGAAGAACGTAAGCATTTTTTCGAGAACAGAGCAAAAAGCAGCAAGTTGCACTATGTCTTCGCGCATTCAAGAGGTAGCTAGATAACTATCTGAAAGATTAAGTAACAAATGCTGATGTCAGCTCCAATTTTACGGCTAATTCATTGAAGTTCTACCACCTAATTACCTTTTTGTTCTTGTTGTAAATTTCAATTTTAGTATTATATCGAGTACTTTTAGAGTTGATGTGTTTTGCTATATTCTCGATACTCAGCCATTTTTACATGACTACTTATGTAATAAACATTGGACATAAGACATTAAAAAACCTACCTTGCATGGCCTTTCAATTGATTCCTTTTCACGTTAAATTAGACACTTTTCAAATCAAATTGGATACCTTTGAAATCAAATTGGACATTCTTCTAAGCTAGCCCAAGACTTTTGAGATCAAAGCGAACTCTTCCATACCAAAGTGAGCTTCTTAGAAAAAAATAGAGACTCTCCAAAAAGGTAAGAATAACTTTTGCTGAAAGAAAATTGTAGTACAACTTTCAGTTAAAGTTAACGTTAGTTAAGTTTAGCTCTTTTATGTGTTCTAATTTACTTCCCAATAAGAGACACATAGTTTGAAATTTTATAAAATTTTATTTTTTCTGAGGAAAAAATGATTCAAAGCTTGTTTTAAAGAGAAGGAAGGCGGCCATTTTTTTGCGTCAAAACAGAGAGTGCGCCATGCTCTCTTCCTAAACGTCACCGTTCTTGTTTGATTGATAATAAATTTTTTATTTGCGTGGAGTTTTACAACTGCAAGCGGTGCAACATAAACAATTGTAGAAAAACACACATATCCTAAATTTCTTGCTGCATGTAAGCAGTATTTACACTATCAATCAAATCGTCATTGCGACTTGATTTTTGAGTACACGGCGCGATGCAGTCTTTTAACGCACTTCACTGCACTGTTGTGCTTCAAAACAAAATTTAACTTGTTACTTTTCATAAAAAATAAAAATTTTATAAAATTGTTGCTCATATTAGGGCTGATAAACTAAAAAAAAACTTCAAAGAAAGTATACCAAATTTTTCTTGAATAAAAAATTATTGTAACGGTCGTCTCAGAAAGTCTGTAGTTTAACCTGCCTAAAGGTTGTTCAATTTGGAAGAGTGCGCTTTGTTTTCAGAAGTCTTAAAGCTAACTTGGAGTAGAATCAATTTGGCATGAAAAGTTCCCAATTTGGTTTGAAAAATGTCCAATTCAACTTGAAAATGGCATAAAAACCAGCTTTGACTTGCCTAACTGTTGGCTGCTGGTTGGGGCTTCGCCAAGAATCACTGCCGAACTGGTTAATACGATTCCCTCATCAGATGGTCAGCTCTGAACAAAAATTGGATAAGATCATAGATGATGGCTGTTCGATCTATATCGTTTTGATAGCTGTTCGACCTATATCGTTCTCTTGCTGTGAAGCGTCTACATCGGCAATCATATTCGCGTGATTCTCACAGTGGTAGCTAGTCTTGAATAGGGGTAAATAATGTCATTTGAGATGCTCTTTATCTGGCCTGGCCGGTGTGCCATTGTGGCGAACGATGGACGTGCCGCCTGTCGCGTGCACCCGATTCCAGGTTCTCGGTCCGGACTTCCCGCCCAGGCCAACCCAGCCTTCGATACTTAAAGAGACTTGCCTTGAAACTTGTCCATCGGATAGCCATCGCAAGTCATTGTTTAGGCCAAATTCGCACTCAATTTGCCTCCACAAAATCCCCTAGAAATAGAATGTGTGGCGCATCCCAGAATGAATGCATCAACGTCGACAATTATTTTTTACCCTTTATATATGCTTGTGTTTCACGTGCGCAAAGCAATGATCAGGTCTGTAATTTTTCGTACGAATGTAGGTGGCTGAAAGGGAAGGAGGAAAATTGGTCCCTATTTTCTGTCTTTTCCTCCCTGGTTCATTTCTGCGACAGGGACTTCATTCCGCTTTTGTTTAGAAGTGGTGGCCGTTCTCTAGTAGAAGCGTTCACAGTTCCTGAACGTCTTATGGTCATTTGTCTCGGCAGTGATGAAAGTAAAGAATACGCGGAGATCGAGGGAAGGAATGATGTCCACCTCTTTAAGTTTTCAGGCTTTCTTTCCAGTCGAGTCGCGGCGAAGTTGCTTGAAAACGCAGATTTGCTTCTCTGAGTTCGATTCCTTGGTCTTTCTTAAATTTTCTTTTTTTTTGTGGTAACTGCTTAACTTGGCTTAACTCTGGAGGTTTGCTGAAAGACAGAAAGTACAGAGTTTCCAGCTTTTCAGGGTAGGCCCTTAAAAACGTCTCGTGGAGGATGGCTGAATACTGCTGCTCGATTAGAGTACAGGGTGCGGCGAAATTACCTGCGCACCTAAACATTTTAATTTTTCCGCTTTTTTCCCCGAAAATTTCCCGCTTCACTTGTCTAATATAAGTTGACTGAACAGCGAGGAACCCGTATTACTTGAGTACAAGATGGTTAGACGCTCCAACCTACGAAGTGCTAATATCGGACATAAGGCCGGCAAGCCAACGGGAGATATTGTGAAGATCCCTTCCGTGCCCCGAAGAACGGTTCAGGATACAGTAAAACGCTACAAGGAATTGAAGACCGAAGATGATAGAAAAGGGGGAGGGCATCTCACGACAGCTACGAACCGGAATAATGTGAAACTCGTGGGAGAAAAAATCCGAAGGAACGCCAGGAGGTCGATGCGCCAGATGGCAAAGACGTAGGAATAAGCGAAAGGTCAATCAGGAGGATAGTCAGGGAAGAGCTTAAGACGTTCCCTTATCGTCTGCGAAAATGCCAACTCCTGATGGACACTATGAAGAAGAGGAGATTGGAAAGATGCAGAAGATCGCTCCAACGCTTCACGGTGGCACGCGCTGGACATATCGCCTTTAAGGCTCGAGCACACTTCGCTGCCTTTGCTGCGGCAGCAATGATAAAGGATATCAACGAGCAGCTGTCGATGATATCCTTTATCGCCATGTACGACTCTCTATGAACCTCGACATCGTAGATCTTGTTGCGTTGTTTGACTGAGCTCCACACGAGGTTTTACAGATCTTTATTGGCTAACGTTTCGGCGGTATCGCCTTCTTCAGAGCCTGAAAGGAAGGATCAAATCAAGATGTGGCTACCGCGTCAGACGTTGCCTCAACCTTAGAAATTCAAGACTACCTTTCGATCACGTAGTCAATAGAGAGATCGAGACCCTTACCTTACAGGAAGCCAGACGGGCCAATCGGTCGGTAGCAGGGCCGTTTTCGAGACACAGGCGCCCCAATCAGAATGCCAACCTGATGTAGGGTCTGAGCTCCCGCGTTATATAGAGGCATTCTTCCTTCCGGTTTAGCTTGGGGTCTTTGGCATGAATCCAAAACGCCTCCAGAGCTTTGCGGGCGGCAGTGTGGGCCTCGACTGCCAGCAGCTTGACCCTGACCTCAAAGTCCTCCCCCATATGCCCGTGGACTCTATGGTGACCCATTGCAGTGGACGTCCCGGACTTGGCCTTGCCGTCAAGGTGTTCCTTGACCCTAACATGTAGGGGTCGCGCCGTCTCACCGATATATTCCTCGCCACAGCTCTGGCAGGTAATGAGGTATACCACACCTAACAAGGTGCAGTCCCCCTGTAAGGTAAGGGTCTCGATCTCTCTATTGACCACGTGATCGAAAGATGGTCTTGAATTTCTAAGGTTGAGGCAACGTCTGACGCGGTAGCCACATCTTGACTTGATCCTTCCTTTCAGGCTCTGAAGAAGGCGATACCGCCGAAACGTTAGCTAATAAAGATCTGTAAAACCTCGTGTGGAGCTCAGTCAAACAACGCAACAATATCCTTTATCATTGCTGCCGCAGCAAAGGCAGCGAAGTGTGCTCGAGCCTTTAGCGATGAAAAGATTTTCACGTTGAATCAAGTCTTCAACACCCAATACGAGAGGATTATTGGAGAATCGCTTGCTGATGCAATCGCCAAAGGACGACCTTGGGAAAGTGCGAAAAAGCCTCAATCCATTATGGTTTTGGGAGAAGTCACATCTTCAGGAAAAACTTTAATTGTTTTCTTCGAAGCTGGCGTGAAAATCAACGCAGCGGTTTACAAGGATATCCAGGAAAAATTCTCAAGCCATGAGCCGATACCGGTGCTTTCAACAAGATTCCACCCCAGCACCCAAGTGAAGGTGGTCCAGGAATGATGCGCCGAGCAGCTGCCTGACCTCATCACACACGACGAATGGCCCTCCAGTTCTCCGGATCTTAACCCGATGGAATATTCTGTGTGAGTTCTTAGAGAAAAAAGCTTGCTCTTCCAGACATCCAAATTTGAACTCTCTTAAAGAAGTGTTTTGAAATCCTGGGACGACATTGATAAACCGTACCTGCGCGCCACATGCCAAACGTTTCTTGAAAGTCTGAAGGACTGTGTGGAGGCGGAGTGCGATCATTTCGAAAACTGTTAGCATGCTTTGAATTGCCATGTTTGTAGTAGATAAATTTCATAGTTGGAATTGATCTGCGAAGTTTGATTGCAATATGCCATTGAATTTTCAGTGTCCTGGTAATTTTGCCGCACCCTCTATAATTTCCATCATCGTTTCCTCGCTTCTTGCATTTGATTTTTGTGTTCCGATTTTTAAACGGCTATTCTGATCCGCTAATCGTCAGGAAGCAAACACAGTCGATTCTCGAAGGCTTAGGAATGCGTCGGTGCACTGCCAACCACTGCTATACTCCTTCGCGAACTTTTCGAAACGATTGAGCACTTCGGAGAGAGGAAGCTGTCCCAGCACAACGTCGTTTCTCGTGCGAACATTCACAGCTCCGTTCGAACTTTCCGTCTTCCCAACCACCAGTATGAGGTTATGTCTGGTCACGACAGCGGTCTTCATTCTCCGATTGAACGTGCCAAGACATTCGATGCTTGCTTCTACCTCATAGTTCGCGTCTACCAACTCCTTCACCACTTTCCGGCGATGCTGCTGCTGATCCGGCGCAGACTGGGATTATGACCACCTGATGTAGTGAAACCCAAATGGCCAGTACTCGTTGCTTTCTTTGCCAATAATAGCCAAGATCGAATCGCTTCAGCCGGAGCGACGATGGCGCGGTGAATAAGCACGGGCCGGAGTCGCTAACCGTCCTCACCCAAGTATCCCAGATCGAACCGTTCTGGCAGCTCATAGTCAATCTGGATTGAAACACAGAGGCTGTACCGTCCCCAACGATCTCGAGCCTTTATCTCAAACCGCGGAACGTTATGTGGTGCCGCTCCTTCATTTAATCGAAATGTTCCGCCCTTTTCCCAGAAACTCGACTCTTATAACCTTTCAGCCATGTCCCATAGCGAAGTGTTTCCTATAGAACGTCGATGAGGTCGCGTATAGAGCTCCACTTCCAACATCTTATCAAATTTCTTAGGAATTTGATCAGGTCTATCTCTTCTTCAAAATCATTCTCCACAGATTATGATAGTTTTGCGGTCACGCGCGAAAAGTTCAGCTGTCATAACGATTTTGCGTCAAATCAAGGAAGGCAAACCTCGTTCATAATGACCTGTTTCGTGCTTCATTGCTTCAAGCTATAAATAAGAATGAATTTTCCAATGGTGGAACGAACGGCAAATAACATCTGTTTGCATTCTCTGCCGCCCTAACATTAGGTGGGTCCAAAATTAGAATCAGACTTGAGCACGTTCAAAATAAAAATTAAGATATCGGCCCTTGTCGCGAATGTGGGCAGCATTTGGAGGTGGCAGTGCGTCAGACAATCATAGCTAATCAGAGCATTGGCCTAACACATGCTAGCCATGCGTATATACTTTTCTCACGGGCTTCTCATCCGCGGTGCCTCAGATGGGCGACAAAGGTGCATTCACAGTTCGCCAACAGTGTCCTCTTCGTTGTGCATTCACAGTTCGCCAACAGTGTCCTCTTCGTTGAAGTCAGGAGACGTCTTCTATCTAGGAGGACCGCCCTGTATTCTCAGTCTTGATGAGTTGTGAATGGCACGTCGCTTCGATGCGACCTGATTGACTAATGCGCTCCCACTTCCCAATGCTGCCCACATTCGCGACCAGGGTCGAAATATCCCCAATAATAAGTCAGTTTTAAGCCCAGATGTCAGCAGAATCGTCATTTCTTTCTTAATTCGCCACAGATATAAACTGCTATAACGATGTCTTGTTACGATCAAAACTCTAGCGCCAGGCGGGATTCGAACCCACACCTCTTGTTGACTGGGCATTAATACTTTGCCACTACACCAACGGCGATGTTTGATCCCACTACACACAAGGGATTAAGTTTCCTTGAATTCTACACATCTGTATTCGATGACGAACATAGGCTTTGACATTGGCTTAGGTGTTAATGTCGAGAATTTTATTTATTTATTTATTTATTTATTTATTTATATAGTTATTCAAGGCCTAGACAGTTGTTCAGAACAGAACGAATCTTTTCAAGTGTCCCATCTACGAGAACCATGGTCAACGACATGGGCAATACTAAAATTATAAAGGATAAAGGACGGCGTTACTCAATCCCTTCTGGGATGCGCCACGCATTCTACTTCTATCGGATATCGTGGAGGCGATTTGAATGCGCGTTTGGCCATACAATGACTTGCGGTGGCCAGACGATGAACAAGTCAGCGGTTTATCCTTCCCAGACAAGTCTGGTACCAACCCCGGAGGGATAGAAGGCTTGGTTGGCTTGGGCGGGACATCCGAACCAGGAACCTGGTATCGGGTGCACGCGGCAGTCGGCGCCTCCTCCGACTGCGCTACACGCGCCCTGAATACTAAGACAGGAGAAACAATCGGAAGGGAGGCTTTCAAGAGCGTTCAAGAAGTCGTGAAGAAGACGGAGAACGTCCGGCTTCGTGCTCACCTCCTCGACTTCAATGTTCTTCCTGAACCATACGAAGGAGGGTGAAGACGTGATCAGCGTCTCACAGCGGGAGATCGAGGGACGATGCTCGCAGTGACGCTGGTCGGCATTCGAAGAGCAGAGACGCTCTGTCGTCGAAAATTAGGTGGGTCGGCAACAAAATGCGCCTCGTACATTTCTATTTGACACTCACTGGGTCAATTTTGCACGCGAGAGGGACGAAAGCAAATGTAGCTCTCGTGAGATTCAACGAAAAAGGGGACCACAGATGCAAACAATACGACTTTTGAAACAACTCCTCGGATTCATCCTACCTTTTTAAAGAAATGGTCTCTGAATCCGTAGAGAAAGTACGAGCGTGCAAATCATATACAGGGTGTCTCAAAAAATGTATACACTTTTTGAAAATCGATAACTTTGCTCACAATAAAGATAGCGAAGAAGTTGAGAGCTCATGTGGAAGCTTAAGAGAATGGAAATTTTCTGACCAATAAGCGGTATGGAATGCGATATGCACTCGTTTGAAAGTCTGCATTTTACACTCGATTGATTGTGTTTCGCCTGAATACTTGCCATAATTCCTTCAAAAAGTGGCAGTTTCGATTGATTTGAGCTTTTCTTAAGGTTTATAACTTAGAAACGCACTACGGATTGCAAAAAAGGCAGGGTATCTTAAAAAATGCAGATACTATTTGAAAGGTTCTAACATTGTGGTGAGTGTGAAGCTCTTAAAGATGTTTGAGACTCATGTAAAAGCGCAGACTTACAAGATTCCTGCGGTGTTTAAATAGTCAAGATTGCGCTATGCCACCGCCTAAAACCTTGCATTTCGGACTCGATTGAATGTGCATGGGCTGAATGCTTGTAACAATCTTGTTACTACTTGGCCATATTAATCTGTGCTGTGCTTCTTTCAACGTTGAGAACCTGACAATGATGTGGAAGACACGCGGCATGCAAGGGCATTGATTTCACAATTTAAATGTGAGCAGGAGCCCCATTTTCCAAGACGGATTCTGTGGACAGATGAAACAATATTGAAGCTGAATGAAGAGGTTAATCGGCATAATCGCAGCTACTGGCTGACGAAAAACGTTGAAAGAAACACAGTACAGATTAGTCTAGCCAAGTAGTAACAAGACTGTTACGAGCATTCAGCCCATGCACAATCAATCGAGTCTGAAATGCAAGGTTTCAGGCGGGGGCATGACGCAATCTTGACTATTCACGCTCCACAGAAATCTCGTTACGCTATGGTTTCATATAATCCTCAAATATCTTCAAAACTTCACTATCAGCAATGTTAAATTTCTTCAAATAGTACCTGCCTTTTTGCAAACTTCTAGTGCGTTTTAAAGTTGTAGACGTTAAAAAAGACCTTGCACTATCAGACTACCATCTTTTCCGGTTGACGCAGAACGCCCTGACGGAGGAAAAATTCGAGAACCGTGACGAAGTCGAAATTTTGTTGTCCAACTTCTTCGAGTCGCAGCCACCGGAATTCTTCAAGAAGGGAATCCATTCTTTGCGAGGAGGGTGGTGGCATGTCATTAATAATAATGGAGCTTACGGCCTGTATAAAGGTATGTTCGTTCTTTTCTTGTAGTGTGATTTCTTTTTGAGCAAAAACGACATTTATAATCCGACAGCCTATTATTAGGTTGTAACGAAATAAATGGCACTGAACCACTGTAAATTTAAACAGTTAATATCTCGGCTTGTAGGCAAGTTTATTAATCGAAATAAAAGCCTTCTGATTCTACACATCTTTGCCAACGTGACACAAGCTTTTTTATCCCAGTAGCATAAAAATCAGAAGTTCTGGAATTGACGAAATCTGCGAAGGCACTTTCGGCATCCTGTTGGTAATGGAATATTTTCCCTGCCAAGAAGTCGCCTAGATGCTTAAAGAAATGGTAGTCTGTTGGGGAGAGGTCGGGAGAAAACGGAGGATGTGGTAGAGTTTCAATGCCCAGCTCATTCAATTTCTGCAACGTCATTCGTGCAACATGGGGGCGAGCATTGTCGTGCAGAAGGGGAACTCGCCTTCGGTTTACCGAGGCCGGCCGGATATCCTTCAACTTTTTCATCATTTCTTCAATTTCAATGCAGTACTTCTCTGCCGTGATGGATTCACTGGGAGGGAGGAAGCTGTGGTGAATAATTCCCAGCGAACACCACCATACTGTCACCATTACTTTCTTTTGGTGCAATTCCGGCTTCGCAAAAACCTTGGGGCTCTCATCGCTGTCCACCCACTGTGCCGATCGTCGCCTGTTGTCGTACATTATCCATTTCTCGTCACAGGTTACGATGCGATCAAGGAATGGGTCCGTTTCGTTCCGTAGAAGCAGTGCGGACGAGATCTCATATCGTCGGTTTCTTTGCTCCTCAGACAGCTCGTGAGCCACCCATCTTTCCAGCTTTTTGGTCTTTCCAGTTTCCTTCAGATGCCGGGCAGCTGTGTTGTGACTGACGCCAAGAACCTTCGCTATCTCCCTGGTACCTTTGTGTGGATCCTCCTCTACCACATCTCTCAGCTTGTCCTCATCGACATCACTATGCCTCCCACGACCTTCATGTCCTTCCAAGCTCTCATCTCCATTCCGGAACTTCTGATACCAACGATACGCCGTCCGAATTGTGGAACATCCTTGACCGAATGCGGCGTTGATCTTCTCGTCCGCCTCCTTGGACGTAGCTGTAGTGCCCAGCTTGAATTCATACAAGTAAATGCCTCGGATTACCCCTTTGTGCATCTGCAAAAAAGTCAATAAAACTCTAAAGTTTTCCCACTTTTACATGGAGAATTTGGTACTCGCTGGTAGAGCAAAGTTTGCGCTTCTAAATAATATGCCACGTGTTACGGTTTGTTCTTGATCAAACGCGTAAAGACGCGCCAAAATGGCGCGAGCCAGTGCCATTTAATTCGTTACAAACTAAGAGTATAGAGCTGTTTGAATTTTTCAACCAATTGTTACCACTGATTTTTGACGACAAAAACACTTTCTCGAAATTGATCTTCTTTCACCCTCAAGCTTCAAGCCTTCGTTGAGGACTAATGTTACGCAACATTGGAAGACAGGCTATCGATCTTTTCTTGTCCCAAAGTTGTCGCAATAAAATTAGGTCTCAATCGCATCTTGTGAAGGAGATCTTTCCGTCTTGAGAAAGATTTTGACGAGATAGCAGATTTTGGACGCATTCTACAAAAAGAAAATGCAACAGTATTTCTACGAAGAAATCGCTCAGTGTTCTGAGATTGTCGAGAGTATTGTGATGCTCCCAAAAAACGCTTGTGGCTTAGTTCCCACTGCTGTTAGATTTACATCTAATTAGCGATAACGTATACAAAAGTCAGATCTATCCTAGTGGGACGGGATTGCACTCCATTCTGACCCTTTAGCAACGACAGCAAAACTGAAAGCAAAGAAGCTTACAAAGAGAATACCCTGAACTGGCCTACGAGAGGGCCTTTGTTTGCAATTTGCTAGCCGGGAGAATTCACATTGTTTACATTTGTTTCGCTTTTATAACAAAGCACCCTCCGTCTAGGATAGACCCCAAGAGTGCAGCCACACCGCACAAAAAATTTCTGAGCGTGAAATTCATGTTTTTTTTTTAATTTGCAGCCGAAGAAAACTTCAAACACACTCGGTCTAGTAGATTGCATTTAGGAAAAAATGACTAGATTGCGTGAAGAGTTACAAAATAGACAAAATTTTTATTAGTTACCCTAATGCAAATTTTTGGGCATATCTTAACTGCTGAAGGAAAGGAAGACCATGGAGGAGATCATCCACGCTTCTACTCCGATCTCTTCGATAGCCACGTCCACCTGCCCCATGCCATCTTCCGCAGGATGGATACGTCGTCCCCTCTGTTCTCCCTTCCGAAATCCGACACGCCATCTCGTCGGTGAAGAAACGTACAGCACCCGGTTCTGACAGGATCAGAGCTGAACACCTGAAGAACCTCCCGCCAGCGCTCATCAACACCCTGGCGCGGCTCTTCACACGTTACCTGTCGGAGTGCAAGGTTCCATCTCAGTGGAAGACCAGCAGAACCGTCTTGCTGTACAAGAAGGGAGACGTGCACGACATTGGCAACTATCGCCCGATCTGCCTGCTGTCCGTAGTCTACAAGCTCTTCACTCGAGTTATCCTGAATAGGATTAGCAGAACGCTGGACGAAGGACAGCCACGCGAACAAGCAGGATTTCGGAGAGGATTCAGCACGATCGACCACATACACACCATTACGAAGCTCATCGAAGTGTCGCGAGAGTACAAGCTGCCGCTTTGCCTTACGTTCATCGACCTGAAGAAGGCATTCGACTCCGTCGAGACTGAAGCGGTCCTCGAAGCACTTCTCACTCAAGGCGATCCTACTCAGTACATCAGAGACCTTCGAGAGCTGTACAGTGGATTCACGACCAAGATCTCTCCATTGTACAACGACGTCGTCATCGACGTGAGGAGAGGGGTTCGGCAAGGGGATACCATATCCCCGAAGCTCTCCAGCGCCACCCTCGAAAGCGTCATGCGCGAACCAGAATGGAAAGACATGGGAGTGAAGGTCGACGTCCGGGAACTACATCATCTTCGCTTCGCTGACGACATGGTGCTCATAACACCGAGCATCAGCCAGGCGGAGAGAATGCTGGCCGACTTCGATCGTGTATGTGGGAACGTTGGATGCAGATGAATCTTACGAAAACGGTGTTCATGAGGAACGGACAAGTTTCTGATGCCCCATTCTCGCTCAACGGAACGAACATCTCCGAATGCTCCAGCTACGTGTATCTGGGAGCGAAGTCAACATGGCCAACGACCTAGCACCAGAGCTGAGCAGGAGGAAAAGAGCGGCTTGGGGAGCTTTCAAGAGCGTCGAAGAAGTCGCGAAGAGGACGAAGAGTGTCCGACTCCGTGCCCACCTACTCGACTCCACGGTTCTTCCTGTTACAATGTCCCACGAATCGTCCTATGATTGCGAGAAAGTCGCGTAAAATGAAGTGTGTCGGATTTAAAGTGAAAATGGTCTGCAAATGGTCCCATGCTTCGGACCGATCGATCATATTTGCTTGACTGTGTTAGGACATCAGTAATTTGTCGCCTTCATTCTTTCCTAATCTTTCGTTTGTTGCAACATCCTCTCTTTGCAGCTGAAAAAGGAGGAAAGGATCGCCAAGTTCAACCGCAATTCTTCACCACATTGGAAAACTCTGTATGATGCATCTCTGAAAACGGTTGTTCTATCTCATGTTCATTGGCAGCGCAAGAAATTATCAGGTCAAATGTGCATGCTGCTTCGCTCTTGGTTTTCTTGAGGAAGCAGAATGCGCGGCGTATTCCTAAAAGTGTGGTCTCCACTACGTTTCCATAACGAGTAAAAGACCAAGGTTGAAGATGAATGAAGGCAAGGAATGCTGATGCTGAGATACCTGCGGAATTTCTAACGTTTTTTCTGCTTAGGGAGAGAAAGTTGTTGATTCTTTTGTTGAGTTCGATCATTGTCCCACTCTTCAACGCTGCTATGTGTCTCTAAAAAGGATCACGTCAAAAAAACTGCGTAGTGACACCTCACCACAGTCTTCCGTCAGTGAAAAGGCGCCGCTCTGTCGCTGTTATGTAAAGGGCGATTTTTGGCTCATAAATCACCGCATCCCGAATATTCGCAGAAACCTTTCCATCTAGCGGTCTTCAGGGTGCATTCCACGTATGGCGTATTCTCAGCGTTGTAGTGGAAATGCTGACATTCATATCGCAAAGGGGATGAGGCTGTTTGATTTGGAGCACTCTTTTTGTAGTAGACCAGTCGAAGGAGGTGCCGGCTGCGAGCACACGACTTCAGTATCCTGGGCCCTGGTGTTCATCAAGCGGAAGGTATGGGTAGACGTACCGAGTAAGACCACCGCTCACCTCGATGGGTATAGGGCACGATTCGTGTTCATTAAATCGAATCGCCACGGATCTCCCTCGATAGAGAGCCTTCGGGCTCTCTTGTTAAGAGGGATCTCGGGCCGCTTGTCGCAGGGCCACGTGGCGCGTCCCCGGGTGGTGGATAGGGGAATTAAACGCGAACCAAATGCGACCGTGTACTGCCCAGAGACGCAGGTGGGATGCAGGGGATGGACTCCTTGCTCCTGCTGTGTCGGGTCGATGCGTTCCTTGTGCGTGGGAGCGGCATGTTCGTGCACAGTGTGCGTGGATGTGTCCGTGACTGTGCGGATTGTAACTGTGTCGGCCCGGCCAAAAGCTTGCACTCGGTAGACTGGGAGTACATGTAAGGCGATTCGAGGCCGCCTTAAGTCTCGCCCCGTCCCTTCGGGCAGTCTGGCTGGCTGCCCGGAGTACCCCGCCCGCACGACAGAGCCTGACTAGCTACCCGTGTTGTATTCCAGTCAAACACAGCAGCACTAAAGGGCCTCATTCCCCTGACCCCGAAAGAGCCCCCATTTCTGCAGCGATGGGAAGGACGAGTACGGAGAGGCTGCTAAAATCTCAGGGCCTAACCAGGCTGCGCAAACTGAGAAGGACTAGGATGACGATCTGTACTTACAACGCCCGCACGCTTGCGTCCGAAGCATCCGTCGAGGACCTGATGATGCAAGCCAGGAAGATCAAGTACGACGTCATCGGACTGACCGAGACGAGAAGACACCACCTCCTACACGCCGCCTACGACTCCGGAGAAGAACTGTTCCTCGGAACATGCGACAGCAGGGGAGTAGGCGGCGTTGGTGTCCTCGTCAACACGCACTTGGCCATGAACATCGATTCGTACGAGTCTCTGACTAGCCGAATCGGACGTCTGCGACTGAAGCGATGTGGCTCCGTGCCAGCCTTGACTGTGTTCGTCGCGTATGCCCCAACATCCGACTACGACGACGAAGACGTCGAGGCCTTCTACGTGGAGCTGGAGAAGTTCTATAAGGAAGATCACACCTTCTACAAGGTGATCGTCGGCGACTTCAACGCCAAGATCGGGCCACGAAGGTCGCCGGAAGAACTTCACATCGGAACCCACGGTTTGGAGTGGAACGAGCAAGGTGAAAGGCTGTCTGAGTTTATCATGTCGACCAAGACCATCCATGGAAACTCGCAGTTCCAGAAGCCTCCCTCCCTACGATGGACCTGGGAATCCCCCGGTGGCCAGTTCCACAACGAGATCGACCACATCATCTTCAATCGCAAGTATTGCCTAACCGATGTCTCCGTTGTCCCCAAGTTCTACACGGGATCGGACCACCGCCTCCTTCGTGCGAGGTTCCGCTTTTCGCGTCAAGGAGAGAAGGCCGCGAAGTTTAAGAAGAGGAATCCCAGAACGACCATCAACTGGGATCTCTACACCTCTCTTGTCGGCCTTTGGGAAGATGCCGTCATGGACAACGTCGACGAGGAATACGATCGCTTCGTGCACCATCTCCACGATAGTGCTAAGGGAGCCGAGAGCTTGAAGACCACCAAGAGACGCCTGTCTCCGGAAACTCTCGAGCTGATACGCCAGCGTGGAGCAGCACGAGCGTCAGGCAACTACCAACTGACGTCCGAGCTTGCAAAGCTATGCAGAGCGGCGATAAAGGAAGATCTCAAGGAGAGAAGGGCGGAAGTGTTGGCTGAAGCAGCAGAGGCAGGGCTGAGCATTCGCAATGCCCGCCGGAACTTCGCCAACTTCAAGACCAAGATGACCGCTCTCCGACGTCCTGACGGAACCATCACCTCTTCCAGAAGGACCATGGAGAAAGTCATCCACGACTTCTACTCCGATCTCTTCGATAGCCACGTCCACCTGCCCCCATGCCATCTTCCGCAGGATGGATACGTCGTTCCCTCTGTTCTCCCTTCCGAGATCCGACACGCCATCTCGTCGGTGAAGAAACGTACAGCACCCGGTTCTGACAGGATCAGAGCTGAACACCTGAAGAACCTCCCGCCAGCGCTCATCAACACCCTGGCGCGGCTCTTCACACGCTACCTGTCCGAATGCAAGGTTCCATCTCAGTGGAAGACCAGCAAGACCGTTTTGCTGTACAAGAAGGGAGACGTGCACGACATTGGCAACTATCGCCCGATCTGCCTGTTGTCCGTAGTCTACAAGCTGTTCACTCGAGTCATCCTGAATAGGATTAGTAGAACGCTGGACGAAGGACAGCCATGCGAACAAGCAGGATTTCGGAGAGGATTCAGCACGATCGACCACATACACACCATTACGAAGCTCATCGAAGTGTCGCGAGAGTACAAGCTGCCGCTGTGCCTTACGTTCATCGACCTGAAGAAGGCATTCGACTCCGTCGAGACTGAAGCGGTCATGGAAGCCCTGCTCACCCAGGGCGTTCCTACTCAGTACATCAGAGTTCTTCGAGAGTTGTACAGTGGATTCACGACCAAGATCTCACCATTCTACAACGACGTCGTCATTGACGTGAAGAGAGGGGTTCGACAAGGGGATACCATATCCCCGAAGCTCTTCAGCGCCACCCTCGAAAACGTCATGCGCGAACTAGAATGGGAAGACATGGGAGTGAAGGTCGACGGCCGGCAACTGCACCATCTTCGCTTCGCTGACGACATCGTGCTCATAACCCCGAGCATCAGTCAGGCGGAACGAATGCTGGCCGACTTCGATCGTGTATGTGGAAGCGTTGGACTGCAGCTGAATCTTACGAAGACGATGTTCATGAAGAACGGATGGGTTTCTGATGCCCCATTCTCGCTCAACGGAACGAACATCTCCGAATGCTCCAGCTATGTGTATCTGGGTCGCGAAGTCAACATGACCAACGACCTAGCACCAGAGCTGAGCAGAAGGAAACGAGCGGCTTGGGGAGCTTTCAAAAGCGTCGAAGAAGTCGTGAAGAAAACGAAGAACGTCCGACTCCGTGCCCACCTATTCGACTCCACTGTTCTTCCTGCCCTAACATACGCCTCAGAGACCTGGGCTATACGAAAGCAGGATGAACACGCGATCAGCGTCGCGCAGCGTGGAATCGAGAGGACGATGCTCGGAGTGACACGACTCACGCAAGTGAGAGAAGGCCTCCGGAGTTCCGAGCTTCGCCGACGTTCGAAGATCAGAGACGCTGTCGCATGGGCCAAGTCGTCGAAAATTAGGTGGGCCGGCCACGTAATGCGATTCGCAGACACCCGCTGGACGAGAGCCGTCACAGATTGGATTCCGCGGGATGTCAAAAGAACACCAGGACGCCCACCAACGCGTTGGTCGGACTTCTTCGTGAAAGCCCTGAACGACCGATATGACGCTCTTCGTGTCCCTCGAGCGAGGAGGATCCATTGGACCACTCTGGCACGCGACAGGGACGAATGGAGACGCTGCTGGCGCCCGCTCGAGCAAGTCGATGATCAACGGGACGACAGGTGATACAGGTGATACAGGTGAAATCGAATCGAAGGTGAGTAGAAGAACCCTGACAGACGCCCGGAAAAGCTGTTCTTCACCATTCCACTGACTCCGCCGCCAATATGAAGTGAAAAACTCGTCCAAGTTAGGAGAGGAGGGGGAATGAGGGGGTCACATAAGCAGAATTCTCTTCGACTAGGAAAAACATTAAAAAAAACGCTACTATAGTCGGAAATTTCTCCCAAAGTTTCAGGTTGTTCCTCGCGATTTCGAATATTTTCTTAATGATGTAGCTTCTGGTGGCTCCATGAGCTTATGTTCAGGAGATGAAGCAGCTCACAGGACCTCGTGAGAACAGTTGACCTCAGAAGCGGGAATATTCGTAGCCACGAAAAATCTACCAAAATTGAGGTAGAAAAATCAGCCATTTCATATGCAACGACCTAATACTTCCTGAAAGAGAAGAATTTTCGCTTCTCTCTTTTGTGCCTTGCTCACTACTCACGCCTAATGAGTCCAGAGTGTCGGAGCACTCGTATTCAAGAACATAGGGAGAAGATATCTAGCGAGCCGGAAAAAAGGTCAAGCGCCGTTTGATGAATGACAACAGCTGAAACGCTGAAGCCAGAGGATACGGTCACCGTTCAGGATGGTGTGAAATTAATAGGCGTGACCTCGTTCTACGTTTTGCAAAGCTGACCGGATTCTAAAACACGTAGCATGGTTCCGTATTCAGAAGAACGAGAAAGAAGACAGGTCCTCCCCGTTGTCGTGTCTCCGCTTTCTTGGTGTCCAACGTATGATCCCCACAAAGCGGTATTCATTCATGAAACATTTTTGCCATTTTTGGATCGACGCCTACCAAAATGTTTATGGGCCCGCACAGAAAACGAAGGCTTTTGACCAGTGGCGTGAAAAAATACGGTTTCGGTATTCCGAATTTCTGTTTCCAGCCGTTTTCCCTTCCGATTCGTGATTCGTGTTCCGTTTTTTTGGGTTGGAATCAGGGTCGAAAATGAGGGCCAACTATTGCTGAAAATTTGCCAGGGCTGGCCTCCAGAGTGAACTAAATGATAAATGAGTAAAGCCATATAATTGTGACAGTTTAATTATGAAAGTATGGAAAACAAAGAATTAGTTTGGTTTTCGTTTCGAGCACTTGGACGAAAACCAAACAGGCAGAGTATCCTTCCCCCTGTACTCGTCAGTCAGGGAGGGGAAGGAAGAAGGAGTTGCTGCTGTGAACTAATCTGAGCTCCTCCTGTTGAAGTTGGACTTGGAGAGCGACAAATGAACGTAAAGAAGCAAGTTTAAGATGTTATAGAGAATTAATGCCAACAGAAAAGAATAAACCTTGAATAAAAGGCATTAAGGAGATGTAGGAAGGTTAGCAGTAAATAAGAATAGATAGAACAACTCGCAGCAGTGGCATGGAGTGGCTCAACGAGAAGATCCACCATGGGGAAGAGACTGGATTAGTAGAAAAGGGGGGAATGGTTGTTAGGGAAGAGTTAGTTAAGGTGAAGGAGGAAATAATGATGAGGTAGACCTCCACGCAGAACCACCAAACGCCCCCCAGTCCACCACCACAAGCACAATAAGTTAGGGAGTATGTTTTTGTAGTTTATGCTCTAGGATTTTAAGACGTGATAAAATTAATGAACCGCTGAAAACAACACTGATCAAAGCATTTACATAACGAGTCCTTTATTTGAATTTTAGTGTGACCTAGATCGTATTTATATTAGATAAATTTGTTTTTATGGATGCATTTAAATAAGGAACAATTGAAAAAGTTACTGTGATATGCTGAGCCGAACAGTTGCCTTTTAGCATACAAAAATCTAGTTACAAAATCATCTTTCAAACTACAGGTGCGTGCAATTCTTAGATTTCTGCATAGATCGTGGCTTTTTTTTGATATTAGATGACAGATTGATATCGACATAAGGAAATCTCTTGATACTAAAATTAAAGGAATCTGTCTTATTATAAAGCTTAGTGGTTAATCGATCGCCTGAGCTTTTTATTTCCTTATCTAAATAGTTGAACGAGTAGTCGTCATGAGAAATATCTAGGTTTAAGACATTATTAGAGACGTTGATAAGTTTGTTATAAATATCGTTAATGCTGCTGTTATGGACAACTAAAATGTCGTCCATGTAACGGAACGGAATGAACAGGTAGAGATTAGGAAGAAATACAGTAAACGTATGCGAAATATGTGAGAGTAGATCAGCCATAACAGAACCCCTCCTTGTGTCCACCACAACTGTTCTTCTGAGCTTTCTTGTTTTTTTTCCAGCTTTTTTGATATACTACTCCTTTTCGGCATAGCTTCGACAAATTGGAAAGACTCGCGCACCTCTATTTGCTGAAGGTGTATGTTACGAATATAGAATGGAATCCTATAAAGTTTTCAATGCTGATTGTTCCACAGTTAAGAAATAGAGATCTTCTGGCACCAGTTCTAAATGAACTGAGAAGGCACTAAATCGTTTTCGCGATGTTAGCAGAACGTCATGGAATAGCACATTTTTCTGCCAGAACGAACGACATCTTTATCCGACATCCTTGGACAGCTCAAACTTGGTAACTAAACGCTTATTCAGAACTTGAAGCGACGGAGAGAAGTCCCTCAAACCAGAGACCCATGGAAAGGAATTGGAACATTCTGGTCGGGAACGCTGTGGTTTTATATATGCTTCCTTTTACCTGAGCTCATATCAGGAGAAACATCTCTATGTGAAAAGTACTTTACGAAACGTCTTTTCCGTAGAGCCAACTATTTTCAAAACATCATAAGGCTAAATATTCACAACATTTAAGAACATTTGCAGCGTCTACAGCATCCAGAGAATGTCTCTACAACAGAGAATTACTACGTCACTACATGGAAGTGGAGGGTATAAAAAACAGAGAATGTATTCTCTATATCTTCACTGCATATTGTGGAACTCATGCATACTTGAGTACAAAACGTTTAGGCGCTCCAACCAACGAATCGCTATTATCGAACTTCATAAGGAAGGGCACAAACGAGAGATATTGTGAAGATCCTTTCTTTTCTCCGAAGAACGGTTCAAGATACAGTAAAACGCTACAAGGAATTGAGATAGAAAAGGAAGAGGGAGTTCCACGACGGCTACGACCCGGAAAAATGTGAGACTCGTGGGAGAAAAATCTGAAGGAACGTCAGGAGATAGATGCGACAGATGGCAAAAGGTGTAGGAATAAGCGAAAGTTCAATAAGGAGGATAGTCAGAGGAAAGCTTAAGAAGCTCAACTGCAACTGTCTGCAGAAATGCCAACTCCTGACGGACACTATGAAGAAGAGAAGATTGGAAAGATGCAAAAGGTTGCTGCAACCATTCACGGTGGCACACGCTAGAGACATCTTCTGCAGAGATGAAAAGATTTTCACGTTGAATTTAGTCTTCAACACCGAGAATTATTGGGAACAGGGAATTATTGGGAACTCGCTTGCTGATGCTACCGCTAATGGACGACTTCAGAAAATTGCGCAACAACCGTGCATGTATCAAAAGGCTCTCACTCCTCGTCGGAACGTATTATATACTTTATTTCGTTACACATAAAATTTGCGAACTTTCCAATTTCCATTACTCTTACTATCACTATTACTTACAGAGCAAATGTGCCTTGCTCCATTTTCTGCATAGCATGTGGAGTTCGGAAGTCAAGTTGGTTGCACGCCTCCTATATTCAATGGTATCTCTCTCACACTCACAGATGATGGACCTCTGGGACTTATTACAAAAGGGTTAATAATTGCGTGGCCCAGCAACGACTTATCTTAAATTGATTTGGACCGACGGCAGAAAACAATTAATACCTGTTTTATTAGGTCCAGAAACGATTACCCTGAATTTCAACTCAAAATTATCGTAAGCAACCAGTACTAACCTTCACCCGTTTGTAGGTTTATCGGGGAGGGGTGAGGGGGTGTTAGAGAATCGCGTATTTCCTTTAGTCGTAAATATTTTTGATACTCAGCTACCAGTAGGAATTCTTTGAGAGAATTATGGACGGAGGACGCAAATCGGGTCGACTGGGTCACCTTGCATTTAGTGATTTTCCTCCTTCGTGAAAATGCACATAAATGCCAAAATAAATCAGAAATAGCCTAGCGCAATTCACCAATGATGTAGGACACACCAATGCTGAATAACAATTTTAACTTCGTGCAGCACAAAGTGTGGTATAGGACTGCTCTGCATAGTGACCCCCTACCCGACACAATTTGCGCCGAATGCTATAGAATGTGAAACAGCGAAGTGCGATCAGAGTACTTGCGTAATCCCTTCTGTCCCTCAGTCCCCGTCCTTCTTGTCGCAGCGCAACATGATATTTGAAGAAAAGGATGGCAAGATCGACGCAGCAGCGTGCTAAATGTATTCAACATCATTACGACGGCTCCAAGATGTGGCTCCAACGCAACGTCGAGCGCTAGCCGCACCCCACGTTGAGGCGCCGCGGATATGCGTTCGGTGACGCATAGTTAGCCGCGGAGCACGCAATTTTGCCAATGTTCAAGCTTTCCTACTAGTTTTTGGCATACACAGTTTCTAAAAATTGGAAAGAGTGCGTCGTCGTATATAGGAGAAGTATAAACAGTGTGGGCCTCTTGACGTCCAACCGTCTAGCTTCATGCACTCGTTCACTATGAACACGCACGCGTAAATGACGCTCGAAATCCCTGCACGTCACCCGCCAAATCGGGATGAATTGGCGCGGGCACAGGTTTTCTTATGAAATAGTTCACAGCACAGGCTATACCGCTAGCTATTAATACAGTGAAGAAAATGAGAGTATCGTTGCGAAATCCTTCAACGAGCTTCCCATTGTTGTCATCTAGCACCAGCACGACTTTTAGAACAACAGAATGACAATAAGCATGTAGTCTTACATAGATAAGCATAGAATTCCCTACCAGGGCCTGGATTCATCAACGGCTTACAACAATTTAACAGAGAAAATTACAGCCGAAATCCCTGATTGCGCGGCTTACCAAAGGACATGGTGAGCGATAAAACGCGCTATCTGAGTTTTCCGCTGTGATTTCTCTGTTAAAGTTATGTAGGTCGTTGAGGAATCTGATCTCAGGAGACACTACTCGTGTCTCATCCAACTACTTTCCATCTTCTACGCGGAAAACGCGGCCGACAGTCGCCTGCACAGACCTTCGCGCTCTAGTTCGCCCAGCAGCATGGCGGGGTTATCGCGTGTGAATGACGTCATTAGTCGTTCCAGTCGGAAGCAGTTGGACCACTACTACTCCTCAAATTTCGTTGCGCACCGTGCGCGCGACGCCTATGAGTTCGCGCGGCATTGGTGTTTGTCTCCCCTCCCCCCATTACAACTTTTATTTTATTTTTATTTATTTTTTTTTTCACAGCGGGGCGCGAAAACATATGACTCAGCAGCGTGTCCGCTCGCGAAATTCGTTTCAAGTGTGCTTTTCTCCAAGGTGCGTGATTTCAAAATGGAGCGAGGAAAGTAAGCGGGTTATCCGATTTTACCCGAATCATCGCATTTCTCCAGGGTCCGGATAATTGGATGATTCGAATAGTGGCAATTTTTCGGACCCCGGATTTTTGGATGATTCGGATAAAGGCGATTTTGCAGACACCGGATTTTCGGATGATTCGAAAAAGGGCAATTTCGCAGGGGCCGAATAAATGGATGATTCGGATGGGGATATCCGAAAATGATTCATTCGAATCCAATTTATACTAGACACCGTAATACAGTCATTTGTGGGAGGTTTGAGGCTCACCTGTAGGTTAAAATCATGCCGCCTTGCAGTGTATCACGCTGCAGATTTTTTTACGATTTACGATTTACGAAATTTTGGGCCGTAAAATTTTCGTAAATATGACCTTTGCCAACAACCAACTGGCGTCCAAATTATACGGACCGAGTTATAAAAATGCGCACACTTTAATGGTCTCCTCCAATAGCTTATTCCTACTTCCCTTTAGAGTTTTTTTAAAATGTTTTAATGTGTTACTGTGGCACAAGACACCGTCCTGTGCGCAGGCTTCTCGATTCCGACTTATCTCTTCGCTTGACTAACTTTTCCAATTCTCTAACATTTCTAGGGCTGCCGTTTGGAATCAGATCAGTACAAGAGGAGAAATAACTGCAATACATCATTAATAGGAGACTGGGCTCCTCCGTTGCCGAGCTAGCAAGGCACACTCCATTCCTGCTGTCGAAGATCGTTCCATTCCAGCCCACAGAAGGATATTGGAGGCAGTTTCTTTGAGAACAAGAGACGAGTATTCTTTGGTCCACGTCCTCTTTGGTAATAACGTTTAGTCAATTTGTTTATAACCGACTGATGCTGATCTTACCGAATAAAATTGACTCAAATCCGCGATCGAGTATCATAGTGATTGCAAGCGGGGTCTAGAAAGTTGCTACGCTCATGCGAAAGGGATAAACCACTGATGTTTTATCGGTTTACTTTGCACTTCATAGGGCGGAGTAAAGTTATATACAAGATGCGGTCAAAGCGTTCACTTTCAAGAGAAGGTGGAACTGGTTCTGGCACTTTTGTTCTCCCTTTTCAGTTGTATGATTGAGGCTATTGCATTTACCCTACCTGAATCGTTTAGGATGCTGCAGACTCTCGGAGAGCAAACGTTTGTTACAGAACTGGCGAAAGGGAGCCCGAGCGACTGAAGAGATTCATTGGATACAAGTGCCGCGACACGCCAAACGGCTTGTCTTGCACTCGCGCGACCTACCGCCTTTATTGGTCTTTCCCCCTCCCTTCACCCCCACCTTCGTGGTTCCAACTCCTGGCCCACTTCCTTGTTTCCACTATTGACCCCCTTACTGGTCTCTTCTTGTTGGTTTTCCCGTCCTGGTCCCCCCTCCAGGTTGTTCCTTTCCTTCCTGGTAGCTCTCCCGGTCCACGGTCCTAATTACTCCCTTCTCACCAGCCTTGGTGGTCCTGCTATACTCACGGCAGACGTCGATGACATGTATTTGGAATCAGAACGCTCAGAAACGCGCGCAGATGCCGCTGTGTCAAGCAGGAGGGGGCTGCGATTCCTCTGCTGCAGCAGCACCCCATGTTGAATGGCACATTTTGTCCTCGCCGGGTTCGATGAGGCGTATCTCACTCAGGTTTCTAACCTGCGTAAGATTCGCCTCATCATCTACATCACGGGCTGCTCACTCAATTATATAGTGGTACACTAGTGCCATATTTTAGTGTTTCTAAAATCGAACAAAGGCAGGAAAAATGTGGGTAGGAAGCCGGTAGTAATGTGTGATAATGTCAACCGTAATAAAGTTGATGACAACCTTGGTTAACAGCTGAACAATCTCTTCTATGATCATACAGTTTCGGCTAACAAAGGTTTTTCATCCTTATGCTAAGAGAATATTCCTGGACAAGTATTTCAAAATGCACTCAGTACACAAGGTGCAATCCCATCGTATAACCCATCATGTACGTTAGAGTACTACATGCGCAGCTGCAGTTTTCGCCGCATTGACCAGTGGTGAAATGATTTTTAATTTTTAGTTTTGCTAGCTGCCTTTTCGTAGTTGTTTTTGCTAAATTCTAGAGCAATCTAAAAATTGGTACTATGTCAGGCCTAGGTAAGGAAGGCGAGCCGAAGGAGAAGGCGGTCCCAAAGGGGGTAGGGTGTAAGGACGCGCTAGGACCCTATGTTTTCGAGTAGGCCGCGGACTACTGTACCACAGTCAAATTTAGGTTGAGAGAGTGAGTCATCCGGTGGAGATTTCGAAACAGGAAGCGGCGGGAGTCGCGAGAGTTTCCACTGCCTCAGTTCGGAGTTCGAAGTTGCGAAGTGCGGGTGTAATAGGAGAGAGCCGACATTGGCCGCAACCGCTAACCCTCCTCCGGACGCGTTCCCCATTTTGTTGAGGTTCACTGTATTGTATTTAGCCATTCTTTTCCCTTCGATTTGATCTCTTTTTGTTGTTGTACTGTTGTCCGTTCCTATATTTGTCAAGTAAAGTTTCGGTTTACCGTTTCTTGCGTCCGAACAGCGTTCATAACGCTGGTATACCTGCACTCAGCTACAACTTTAGCATATTCGGCCGACAAGTAAGTTAGAAATTCGATGAATATTCAAGCGATGCAGAAAACTGTTCAGCCTTAGCTGGAAGTAACACGGCAAATAAATAAATACTGAATCACTTCTGATCAACATCAGCAGAAAAAGCCTTTAAAAATTTAGTTGTAGTGCATTACACGTCATACAACTCTTACGATTTACGATTTACGAAATTTCAGCTTCCATTTACGCACATCCCTGCTACTAACTACCGTTGAGCACAGCTCCATGACCTAACTCCAACGCGACGTCGCGGCGCTGAAACACGGACGTGCGCTCGGTGACGCGTGGTTAGCCGCGGAGCACGAAATGCTCTCAGTGCTTGAGCTCCCGGACCACATTTCTAGCAAGGAACTTAAGATCCCACAGAATGTGGTAGGCAACAGTCTCCAGTAGGACAATTGTTCCGAGAATGGGTAATAGTGACCTTCTTCCGTAGTATAACCATAATCACGGGTAAAAACTGACCGAGGAAGTTGTACGTGGCAAATAATGACGCTAGGAACCATCCACATGACCAGGATTCCTTCATAAACTGTCGCTGATCGTCCTATTGAAACTACATTCATATATCATCTCTAAGAAACGTTGAAATAAGGGAAAGGTGTGCCGCATGTCCCTGTATGAAGCGTTTCTAGCCGTCGGAAGCATCGGACCGCGACAACTCGTTCAATTTCGTCGCGCACCGTGCGACGAAATTCGCGCGGCGTTGGAGTTATGTCTGCCACCGGTTGAGCACAAGGCAAGAGAGTGGGGAACCACCAAGCCACGTCCGATGGTCGGCTCGGCCACACCCAAACTTTCCCGGAGCCGATATCGCCATCGTGGTTCGCGTCTTCCCGGACGATGGTCAGCTGGTCGGTATGCGGCTGGCCCGCCTTCGCGCCCCCGAAAGGAAGAGTCGTAAAAAGCGCTGTGTGAACTGCGTAACGTGGGCGTATTTAAGTGACTACAACGACGGCGTTCGCTCGACGGTTGTTACGTGAAGCAGCGGCGGCGGGTCGCGCGTTTACGGTCAAAGTGCGCGTCGACCCGACGCGTCACGCATTTTTCATCTCAGCACCCACAAAGCACCGTCATGATCGGAGCTCGCGTGATTAACGGAGGACGTCTCCACGCGATCGTCGCTCCAGACCTGCGCGTCGGATTCTGCACTTCGCACCACGATTTTTTGCCTCGACCCTGTAGTAGAAGAGCTGGTTCTTTCACATACAGCTTCAGCAGCAGAGCGGCTAGATGGAGTTTGTGCAGCACCTGGGAAATTCCAGTCGGTTTTCGACTCAGATTTCCTACCGTTTAGCTCTGAGCCTTTCTACGTGATCGTTAACTCTATCATTTATCCACTTCTTCTTTAGCACTACCTATTGGTCATCTCTCTTTCTCAAACGAAGGCAAGAAATAACCTTCTAATCATGTGTAGGAATGGAAAACGCCGCATTGACCGAGGCGGACGTTTAGTTAGAAGAGGAGTAATGTTGAAGAACGGACATCCTTGATAAAAATGCGAAGATACCTACTCAGTCGTTTTTCTCAGCTTCTCCTAATAATCCCAACATGCCGGTCAACCCACCACTCGTCTAGAGTTTTTCTTTATCCGTTGTTTGTGGTCCACCTAATTTGTGATGCGTTGGCTCATGTGGCAGCTTGTCCGATCGTCTAGTGTTGATTGAACCTTTTTAAGTAGTAAATTATACGTGAAGTTTGCATGTTTTGCCCATCGAACAGCGATCTGTTCCTATCGTGGCAGGACCGACGGTGGGCGCCGCGGCGAGGAAAGGTTGTCGTGAATGACGACTACAATACCGGCCGCATCTTTAAGTCTTTCGGCGGAAAAGCTCAAAAAACACCTTTTCCATCGCTATTGTACCATTTTCACGTCGATGTGGGCACTCTTCTAAGCCGACCCAACACTTTTGAACTCAAAAAGAACTCTGCCAAATCGGAATGACCTTCACTCAGGTTACAGACTAAGTAAGACGGTTAGAATAATTTTTTAAATAAGAAAAATTTTAAAGAACTTTCAATGAATTTTTTTAGTTCACCTGCCCCAAGTTGTGTAATATTTATAAAAATTTTATTTCTCGAAGAAAATCACATGTAAAATTTTGGTTTGAAGCGCAACAAGGCAGCAGACATGCAGTGTGTTAAAGTCTGGATCGCGCCATGTACTTGAAAAGCAAGTAGAGTAAGAGTAGCATGCAAAAAAAAAGAAAAGCAAGCAAACAATGTTTATTTATTGATTGTGTAAATACTGCTTACGTCCAACAAGAAAGTTAGGATATGTGTGTTTTTACAATTGGCATGAAACCTTTGTAGGCATGAAACAGCATGCAAACAGAAATTTAGCCATCAATCGAATAAAAATCGCAAAGTTTCGGACGAGGGCATGGCGCAGTCTCTACTTTGGCAACGGAGAATCGTCGCATTCCTGACTGTGAATCTTTGATTTTTTTCTCAAAAAATAAAAGTTTAATAAAATTTCTAACAATGTGTTCACTTATTGGGTAGATGAATTAGAACTTCAAAAAAAAGTTATACTGAGATTTTCCTTGAACAAAAATTATTCTAACATTTTTGAAGAGTTTCTAGTTTAAAGTTTGACTTCAAAAGTTCAGGCTCTCTCAAAAGAGTGTCCAATTTGGTGTGAAAAGTGTCCAATTTGATTTGAACAGTGTCCAGTTTAACGTGAAAATGGTATGTATGTTTTGAGAAATAAATGCGATAGCATCGAATGGTCTATCCGATGAGGAGAGAACGCCCAGTAAATGTTAAAAATGTTGATTCGACCCATATTTTGGTCGGCGCGGCGGGCCTCCTCCACGTGGTAGATAATTACACCAAAAATCACATCCTGATTTTTTGATTGGTAGTGAAAACGGTGTTTACATTAGGCATCAAAGTGAGGGTATGTGTGTTCTTTAGAATTGTTTTTATTGTATCGTTTACAGCTGTGAAACCGCACGCAGGTAGAAATTTTGCTATCAATCGAATAAAAATCGCGACGTCATGGGCGAGGGCATGGCACAATCTCTATTTTTAGCACTGGAAAATGATCGCCTTTCTGTTTTTTTAAAATAAGCTCCAAGCCATTATTTTTCCCTAAAAATTAGAATTTCACAACTTTCAAAATTTCATGAATAAGTTTAATTAACTAAAGAAATTTACAACTAAAATTATAAAATTCAAAAACGTGTTCACTTACGGTAGATAAATTTAACCTTCAAAGAAAGTTGTGCTGAAATTTTCCTTAGACAACTACTTTTCTTGGGTAACGCCTGATTCAATGTAGAAGAAACTTATTTCGCGCTTTGATGACAAAACTCTCATCCTAGCTTGGAAGAGTGTCCAATTTGATTTGAAAACTGCCCAAATTGTCACATTTTTCATAAAGCGAGCTGGAAATGAATCTCAAAAATTTCGAATAGAATCATCCTACCAAAATCGTCAACGTCATGCGAAATACTTGATGAAAGGTATCTCAAAGGCGTTCCTGAATAGTTTATTTCCTACTGTTACTGTTGTCTGTCTGTCTGTGTCAATATATATATTTAAGTTATGCTCTTGTTTATTATTGTTTATTCATTACTATTATTCTTATTTTCGTTCATGTTCTGTTTGTCCTGTTTGTTTGGATAAATAAATAAATAAATAAATAAATAACTTAGGTTTGAAAAATGTCCAATTTGATTTGAAAAGTGTCCAATTTGACGTGAAAATGGTAAATGTAGGACTAAGGGAAGCAATAAAAAGCCATTAAAGGAGATAAAGGAAGGTTTTGATCGGAGCAAAAATTTGCGGTTTCACGTTTCCTATATAAAGGAAAGCGCAGTATTACAAGTGTTCATTTGGCTTAGTCTTACTTGTTTCTGGAACAGGAATGTGCGCTTAACGATTTGCAGACTTGCCGGCATTTTCCGTTGAAAAGTTTTAACAGAATTTCACGACGAAAATTTTCGTTGAGCGCCATTAACGACGTTTTAACCATCGCTTTTGAATATTTACTTCTTTATGTAAATGCATTTTAGACAATTTTTTGTATGAGCTTTTGCAGTATCGTTGCGATACCGAGGAAACGCTCTATTTACTTAAATCAGTGGAAACAGGCGGTTGATATTGTCCTTATATTTTGGTTATATTTTGTTCCACTACACTTCCCCGAAGACCGGGTGCCTTTCTAGTTCCTCTCGCTTAAAGGACTGCAGTTCTGGAGTCGATCCATTGCTGAATCCAAATTTTTGAGGTCTTCAACCGTTTCAAAATATTTCTCTCCAATTTCCTGCATGAGAGCACGGAAGAGATGCTAGTCGGTAGGAGCGAGGTCAGCGCTATACGGTGGATGTGGGATTACCTCCCAGCCCAGCTCCTTTATTGTTTCTCCTGTGAGTCTTGCAACATGTGGTTTCGCATCTTCATGCAGGATCATCACCTTTGACTTCTTCGGCCTGTTTTCTTGGAGAGTTGCGGCGACTTTGTGGAGTTGACCACTGTATGTGGCAGCAGTAAATGTCTCCCTCTTCTGAGAGTTTCCCAGTAAATCACTCCTCTGATATCCCACCGCACACTCAAGAGAATCTTCCTTTCGTGAACAATGGGCATGAGATCATGCTTAGGGTTCTCTCCTTTTTGTACCCATTTTCTTCTTCTTCGGAAGTTGACATACAGAACCCGGAACTCATCGCCTGTCACAATCCGCGGCAGAAACGATTTCCCTTCGTATCTGCACAGAAGAGAAGCTGCTATGAAGAGCCGTTGACCTTTCTGAGTGTCTGAGAGGGCATGTGGAATCAAAGCTCCAAATTTCCATGCAGAGCCATGATCCTTCACATGGATTCCCACTATCCTTTGAAACACTTGGAGCTTCTCTGCCAGCTGACGTGTCGTCTGCCTACTGTCGGTACGAAGAAGATGGAGTAGTTCAGTGTCATCCAATTCAGTTGGCCTTCCCTACCTTGCTTTGTCCTCGAGTGAATAATTTCCCTTTAAAGACTTTCCGAACCACTCATAACAGGCGCGATGAGTAGTAGATCCCAAGCCATATATGTGGTTAAATTGGTCTGCTGCCTGACGTGCTCTAGATCCTTTAATGAATTCATGAAGAATGCCGTGCCGAAAATAGCCATGAGGTAGATCTGGCATTGAGTCCAGAAGATTGGATGGATAACGAAGTACAGGAAGGGTCTTGACCTGTGTCCGCGTGCGAAAGGTAGACAAGTGTGATAGGATCATGAAATCACCTATCAATATTGGCTAGAGCGTTTACAAGGAGAACGGCAAAAAATTTCGAAGTGTGAAAAGACTTTTTCCAACCTAATATTTTCTTGCTCCTTGACCAATTTATTTGCACCCATGTGGCCAACCCAAGCGCCAGAGCTGAGCAGGGGGAAACGAGCGGCTTGGGGAGATTTCAAGAGTGTCGAGGACAGATGATACAGGCGTCAACAGATCTTTTGCTATATGTTGTTACAGGATGTTTTGTTACGATCAAAACTCTTGCGCCAGGCGGGACTCGAACCCGCATCTTCTGCTTTCCGGGCAGCGATGTTCGCCTTACACCACCAGCGCTGTTTGACCGCACGTAACATCCGCGATATCCTCGAGGTCCGTCAGCACCCACCCGTAATACGGGGATGGGCCGGCCGCTGATATCAGCATGGAACCGGTTAAGCTGAGGACCTTACTAGTATCGCGGATGTTACGTGCGGTCAAACAGCGCTGGTGGTGTAAGGCGAACATCGCTGCCCGGAAAGCAGAAGATGCGGGTTCGAGTCCCGCCTGGCGCAAGAGTTTTGATCGTAACAAAACATCCTGTAACAACATATAGCCTCTATATCAGCCGCTCCAGGCTTAAACAAATGTGTTCAAGATCTTTTGCTGTTAGATGGACTGTTGTTATTTATTGTGAAGATAGTCATATCATCCTACCATTTATGTATAATAATTGCCATGTAGATGGAGTCGAAAAAAATCAATAAGGGAAGGAATCCTGTTTTTACATACTAAAATACTGCTAAACTGGTTGCAGTAGGGAAAATTCTATTTCATGAATTTGCTGATTTTAACGTAACATTTTTTCGTTAAAAATGGTCGTTAAAAATTTACCAAAAAATTTAACGCACACCCCCTATTCTGGAAGCACTAGCATGAACAGCGCTATCGAAAGGTGGCGAAAAAGGCGTTTTTTAGCTTCTCGCGGGCGCCAGCACGTCTTCATTCGTACTTGTCGCGTGCCAGAGTGCTCCAATGGATCCTTCTCGCTCGAGGGACACGAAGAGCGTCATATCGTCGGTTCAGTGCATTCACAAAGAAGTCCGACCAACGCGTTGGTGGACGCCCCGGTGTTCTCTTGACATCCCGCGGAATCCAGTCGGTGATGGTGCACGTCCAGCTGGTGTCTGCGAATCGCATTACGTGGCCGGCCCACCTAATTTTCGACGACTTGCCCATGCGACAGCGTCTCTGATCTTCGAACGTCGGCGAAGCTCGAAACGTCCAAGGATAGGAGCGGTATTGTTCATCTCCGTACCGCAATTTGATCCATAATTCTTGGCGACATTCTGCAGTGCACTGCAGTAGTAACGTTTTGTGTCAGTAAATGACCACGACTCCTGAAAAGGCGTCTGGCTCAACATCTTGTGACGAGACCGCCGAAGTATCCCCCTGGGTATGAATATCCAGGGGTACAGTTGCTTCGTACTGCTGTGAACAGCCCCGCATGTTGTTCCGCAACATAGGACGAGTAGTTCTTGCTGAACATAGATTTTTATCCTTAAACCCGCTAGAGAAGGCGAAATTCCTCGGTTTTTAGGTGGAAGACCACACGTGTGACACGACCTAGTTCGAATGAAAAATGTGGCGTTTAGCTGCAGAAAAAGCTGCGGAACTTCCCACTGCCTATAAAAGGTTCAATTCAAATATTCCTACGCAGTTCTTGCACAACCCTTGACGAACTCTTGACCGTCTCCTATTTTTGCGGTACAGATCTTGCCTTCAGTTTGATAGCAAACGTAGTGATGCCCCGTGTACAACCTAGCCTTTTGTCTGTTGTAATTTTCAACATAAATTAGATTTGTCGGTGGTTAAGGATATGTCCTTCGGTACACACATAACCCGTTTTCGACACAGCTTACCTAAAACTTGGCTAATTAAACCAAAACTGAATTGTACAAATACAGTACACATTAGAGCGACCTAAAAACATCCTACAAAAGAATGAAGAATAGAAAAAATGAAACATGAGAAGAGCGCCATGTGAATTTTCCCATATCACTCTTTTATAGAGAGTTTTTTGTTTGCATAGCTGCACAATCTGATAAATCTCTAAGCGAAAATTCCTTACTATTTCCATGAAATCGTCCTATGATCGCTAGAAAGTCGCAATGCAACGTCTGCGTTGGTCAGGAGATATCCTCCATCCAGAAGGTTGAAATAGTCCATGAATTATCGCGCACCACCAAAGAGGAGAGGGTGCCAACAGGGATCATTAACAGTGGTCCCACGAGGTGGTGTGGATGTTGCGTTCGATGAAGCGGCGCCGGTGGTGTAAAGGCGTAGAACATTTCCGCCCAACCAGAGGGAGGTGCGGGTTCGAGTCCCGCCTGGCGCTAGAAGTTTTGATCCCAACAAAACATCGTTATGACAGGGATCACTAAGTCAAATTGGTCACTTTTCACGTCAAATTGAACACACTTCTAAGCCAGCTTTCGGACTTTTGTAATCAGAGCGAACTCTTCTAAATCGTAATGATCTTTGGGTGGGTTAAACTACAAACTCAATAATAATTAGAATAATCTTTTTCTTTAAGGAAAATTTGGTATAATTTTCTTTGAAACTTTTTAGCTTTCCAGCCCCAATAAATGCAATAATATTGTAAAATTTTTTGTTTTCGGAGAAAATAATAATAAGTCAGAATTTGTTTTAAAGCACAGCAAAGGAGCAAGAATATAGCGCGTTAAAATGTTAGACAACGCCATGCACTCAAAAAAGTTCGCCGCAACTTTCATTTGATTGATAGTGTAAATGTCACTCACATGAACCATCAAAGTGCGTGTATGATAATAGCCGCCTTTTTGCTTTTGAAAACAGGTTTTAAATCATTATTCTAGTTGAAAATTTACAATTTTATAAAATTTGAAGCAATCTTTTCTTAAATTAGAAAACTCTAGTTGATTACATAATTATAGCGTAATATAAAAAAGTTTAACATAACTTAATATAAAAATGTGATAAAAATAATATAATGCTTAATATAACTTCTATAAATAATAAATTATAATAAATAAATAAATCAATATAACTATGATTATAAAAAATTTAAGACTTAATTAAAACTTGAAACGAAGTCATACTGAAACGTTCCTTAAATAAAAAATTGTTCTGTTTTAGACGACGAAGACATGGCTCTATCTCATTTTGGCCCTAAAAAATGGCTGCAACCTTTCTTGTTTTTTAAAACAAACTTCAAACGTTATTTTTGTCGAAAAATAAAAATTGTATAAAATTTCAAACAATCTGTTCATTTATTAGAAAATTTTAGTTGATTATATAAAGATAACTTAATATAAAATTTTATATACGTCAATATAAAAATGTGATAAAATAAAATAGCACTAAATATAACTTCTATAAATAAATAATGATAAATAAATAAATCAATATAACTATGATTTGAAAAATTTTAAAAATTTAAAACTTAATTAAAACTTGAAACGAAGTCCTACTGAAATGTTCCTTAAATAAAAAAATTGTTCTGTCTTTGGACGACAAGGGCATAGCGCAATTTCTTTTTTGGCCCTAGAAAACGGCTGCAACGCTTTTGTTTTTAAAACAAACCTCAAATGTTATTTTTGTCGAAAAATAAAAATTTTATAAAATTTCAAACAATGTTTTAATTTTTGGGATGATGAGTTAAGCCTTCAAACAAAACTATAATTTTTCTTGAACAAAAAATTATTCTAATCATATGGGAAATTTTTACAGTTTTATGCGGAAGAAGCTCATTTCGATGTGGAAGAGTTCGTTTTGATTTCAAAAGTTTTAGGCTAGCTTAAAATACTGCCCAGGTTGACGTCAAAATTGGCCAGTTTGATTTGAAAAACGTGCAGTTCGATGTGAAAATGGCACAGATTATCCAAATTGATCATCATATTCCTTTCTGTTCCGGGTACATGTCGCGAATATGGGCAGCACTGAGAGGTATTGGAGCGTAAGCCAATCACACACAGGCATAGCCAGCCGGCCGTAGACACGCCAGCCAGTCAGAATACTAACCGTACAAGCCTCTCGCTGATTGGCACGCCAATCAGATGCGTGCTGATTGGCTAGCGCGCCACCACCTCCCAATGCTGCTCATGTTCGCGACATACATATACCCTATCTCGCTTTCTTTTATTCCAAGGGTTAAATGTAAAGCCGAGGGCTACAATGAATACTTTTCTTGTAAAACTACAAACTGTTGAAGCTTTCTCGATCCCTCCCCAATGCTAAGAAAGAAAGCATAGATCCGTATCAGAGAATCATGCTTGTCCTGGCTTTCTTTGATTTTTTTGTCAAATTTGATCCAGGGAGAGCCAAATTCGGAGAGGATGTGGCCTTGATAGTGTCCTTGTCAACACGAATTTGGACATAAGCGTCGAGTCATCCTGCGAAACCCTGACATCCCTCCTAATCGGATGTTCGCTCTCGAAATGACGTGGGTGGCTGTGTCCGAACGCTCGCCGGCTGCATTCGTCAACTCACGACAAGGAAGAATCGCCTAGGCGACAGGTGGGAGAAGAGGTGACGGATATGTTCCTGGAAGGGGAAGAGTCCAGCTGCCGCTTATTCTGTGCTCTCGAATGACGTCTTTGGTAAGTCGTGATGTGAAATCGTGATCTGATTGCGGTTGTCTATCGCATCCGCTGAAGGTCATTAATTAATCGAATACCCAGTATTGTCACCCAGAATTTTCTACGGTATTTTTTTATGTCTGCAGCGCGGCCTACATTTGCACACATTAATCGTTGTCGTGGTTGAATTTATAGAGGGTCCAGTAGGCGACATACAACTGATACCCTCGTCATCGAGACATTTGCTACGCCTCAGGTAGTCAGTCACGAGACGACGAAATCCAGCTTATCGGGTTTCGAAGCCACGAACCGGGTTCGGCCCTGTTTTGAATTCCGAGCGAACGAACGTCGCAGCTTCCTCGATCAGTCAGTCGTTAGCCATTTCCTTCGTCGGGTCTATCTTCATTGCCGGTCGCCAGCCAATTATTGCTACTCTCACGATTAGTTGACCTTCTGGGAGCTGTTCTCATCGTTCAGAAGTACAGCGCTTTGAAGTGCTGGAAATCTGGACAACTCGTAGGTTAAACACTAAGAAGCGGAAAAAAGTTGGGAGATGAAATTAAATTTTTGTGTCAGGATATTTTAACGACTTTTTTTAAAAAATTTGGTGTCTGCGTGGTAATGTGTTCGGAGGAGACGCCGACTGTCGCGTGCACTCCGATTCAAGGTGCTAAATTCTGGTTTCCCGCCCAGGCCAATCAACCTGGTTAACCGCCCAACCAGTCAAGCCTTTTAGCCTCCTTTCGGTAAGTATATTGGTAGCAGACTTGTCTGGTAAGAATAACTCGATAACTTGTGGTTGGCCACCGTATTTTACTGCATCGGCCAAATTCATATGCAAATTTCACTCACAATACCCCATAGAAATAGAATGCGTGGCGCATCCCGCAAAAGGATTGACTGAGGCCGACCTTTAGCGTTTATCCTTCATATTAGGCTAGAAACTAAGTCTCCGACGTTTTTAGTGTTTGAAATTTTTAGTTTTTAAATCAAAACAAATCTGAATTTCTCTGAAAGATGTTGCACAATTTTATAAACCATTCGGAGGAAAATGACTTGTTCTATCGGAAATTGTGTTTCAATTTTTTCCATTTCGATTTTGTTTTGTTAAATTTTGTTTTCATCGAAACGGAAAGTAAAGAAGTTTCATTTTATTTTGCACAACACAATAAACATTAGAAGGAGAATGATTTGCTCTAAAAGAACTTGTGTTGGCTTCTACCAATAGCTTACCTCCTCGACAAGGTGAATACATTCGTTGTATTTATAAGAAAAGTCCAAATTTTCATAGAAAAGTAAGGACAAGGTTAAGAGTATGAAAAGGAGTTAGCCAACCCCTTTTTGGGCGTGGCTTGCAATCTGCTTCTATGGGATTTCGTGAAGGTGAGCTAAATGCGTATTTGGCCATACGATGACTGGCGGTGGGCAACCAATGAAGAACTCCTATTTCCTCACTTTTCTCTTTCTCAGACAAGTCTGGTGCCAATCCACGGACCCCGAAGGGATGGAAGACTTGTTCAGCCCGCATGGGAACGAACGAAGAACCTGGTGCAAGCGACAGCCGACACCCCCTCGTACTGCGCTACATACGCCCATGAAAAATTAAGGATTGAAACCTATAGTGCGGAAAAGCGGCAATTTTCCAGATCTAGCCCATCACAATCATTATGTGTACAGTGTAAGAAATAGTGTAAGAAGTAAGAGTTCACAGTTTAAGAACTGCTCAATTAATGCTCTGCAGAGGAGGAATGCATGTTTTGGCATTGTTTCCATTGTTTCTGCTTGTTTTTGCATTGTTTTCATGGTTTCTGCTGTACCGTTGATTATTATGGAACACTATGCAGATAGACGTTTCGCTGTTTATTTATTTATTTATTTATTTATTTATTTATTTACTATTGGTTACAACTGAATAGTACAGTCTTCTTCTTCTCCTGAGCGTTTAGCCCCGCGCAGTCGCAGGGTCCGCTGTTCTTGTGATCTGTCGCCACATCATCCTATCAAGGGCGTCATCTGCCGTGGCGCCGACTTCGGCGAGATCTCTCTTGATGACGTCCTTCCATCTTTTCCTAGGGGCTCCTCTCGGACGCTTTCCGGGTGCCTCGTAATCTAGGGCCAACCTTGTGAGGAGATCCTCTGGTCTTCTGAGGACGTGTCCATACCACCTCAGGCGCTGCTCCCTCATCTTCATCTGGATCGGGGCTGTCTTCATCACTGCCCTAACATCCTCGTTTCGCACCCTGTCCCGACGGGTCCATCCACATGCCCACCTCAGCATCCTCATCTCTGCCGCGTGCAGTTGCCGCTCCTGCGCCTTACCCAGGGCCCAGCACTCACTGCCGTAGAGGAGGGCAGGTCTTACAACTGTTCTATAGAGCTTGCCTTTGAGCGTCCTGGAGCATCTACGGTCGCAGAGGATCCCTGTGGACTCCCTCCACTTGAGCCAGGCTGCGTTTATCCGTCCCCTGACCGCCTGGTCCACACTTCCTTCCTCGGATAGGTCACTTCCGAGGTAGCGGAATTCTTTCACCTTCTCGATCGTTTCCCCTTGGCAGTCTAGGATCGATCCAGCGCACTGCTCAGAGCTGACGAACTTCGTCTTCTTCACGTTCAGCCGTAGGCCGTTGTCCACAAGGGCTCTCTGCCACAGCTGCACCTTCTCCTCCAGCTCCTCCTGGTTGTCGGCTACTAGGGCGATGTCGTCCGCGTAGAGGGTCGTTCTGAGAAGGCCTTTCTCAAGGTGGTTCACTATAGAGTCAAGCGTCAGCAGGAAGAGGAACGGGCTCAGAGAGAACAACTGAACAGTACAGTATTGGTCAGGAATTCAGCACTATATTGCCAATAGGGATACAGCGATAAAAAACACAGTATGAGAGAACGCAATATGAGATACATACAAAGGTAAGGTATAGGCATATGGGTAGGTAGATAACAGAGTGGGGGTGGGGGGAGGGGGAGGGAAGGGGAATAGGCGGTACGGTGTTTGGCAGAAGAAGACAGTGACCACCAAAGCTGCAAGTTCCAGCGCCGCGAACCCCGAATACCATCGTAGTAGGTTCGCTTCCCTCGCCAAATCCTACCTCAACGAACACCAGAGGGAGGTGGGGTGGAGAAGTGCTATGAACGCACCAATTAGGGTAGGAATAAAATAGGAAGAGGAACAGATCCAGAGAAATTGAGTGAGCATATGCAAACAAGAATATGAAGTGGAATCCTCATAAAACTAAGTAGGCTTAAGCGTATCACCTTGAACCTGAAAGGAGGGAAAAACGGTTGTCTGGGATGTGAAATTTTCTACTCACCCATTTTTTGAAGTCTTTGGTGCTCATCTAACAAGGGAGGCCCATGAACTTCGCCCAAAGATTCTCAACGTGACCTATATGGTATTGTAGAGCATCGGACGAGGATCACAGAACTGTGCTTCGTTTTTGCTACCGGCCACTGGGTGGTCCGCAAATGGCAAAAATGGTACCGCTTCAGGACGGGCTGATAAGGCAAACGTGACACCTGGAATGGCCCAGACGTGCTCTGAACTTAACTTACAAAAGGTTTACAGCTCAAATTAAAATTTGATTATAGTAATTTCCTACGTTTCCTAGACGAAGCTGCAGTGTACATTCAAGTGATTTATTCGCCGCAGTATGCGGCAGAGACTGGATGGCCGAATGGATAGCGTAGCGGACTTGCGGGAAGGAGTCGAGGGTTCGATTCCGGGGGTGAGGTTTCTGCATCTCTAGGTGGATTGTCGGCGTTTTTGCAAATGGAGATTACATTTTGGCTCCAGTAGAGTACCTTCTCCGCATCTTAACCCCGCTTTCAGCCGTTGTCAGATGTGGAAGAAGCTGGTCTTGTTGCGTGGAGCGATATCGCGCGTTCATTTAACGATGCTTGTCTCGGTGAGGAAGGTTCTGTTAGATGCTATCCCCATATGACCTCTTTGGTATGTTTTCAATTATTTTTCGAAGTGTTTCTCACTGTCACCTCATTCATGAACATTCATGAACAAGCATTGATTTGATCCATCATCAAGACAAGCTCATTGCTCTTCGGATTTCCTCATAGACTGCTTTCTATTCTTCTCCCAACTTCCATTATTTCAGTTAACTGTTCTCAAGTACTGCATATTTTATCCAACTCGTGTGATTGGTCGCCTTGCTGTGTGTTTCTTCTTCACCATTCTCTTACACACTCACTGGAGACGGGTCGGAGGCATTGCACATAGGAGCACTTGCACTCACTCCCTTTACTCTAGAGGTCAAGAAAAATTTTTGTCCAAAATTCATCTTTAGGGTTATTTCGGACGCAGAGCACCAATTTGGCAACGATGTTGTCGAAACGTTAGACCGAATAAAGTTGTTTAACTGTAACAAACCTGCCTGGCACAGAAGCATTAAAACTACTCTGGCTATTACTCTATGATATTATTATACTTCTGCGCCACGAGGTTGTTAAGTGGTGCTTTTATTTCTGGCCTGACGTTTCGAGTGTCTTGTCGTCTTCAGAGGCCTAGAAACGGATCGTGGCGTTATCTTTGCAATTTATTCGATCAAGCGCCTTGCCCACGCTAGCGTTTCCGACATAAAGCCGGAAACACAATGCGAAAACCCCGAAAGGAGAAGACGGGCTCACACGATGCTCCACCATCTTGAGCGTAGCGACTTGCTACCACTCGGCGTAAGTATGACCAGTAGCGAATGAATCGTACTGCCCGCTAGTCACTCCTGGTCATTCTCAGAGCTCGCAGTTCGGTGCAAACGGTGAAAGATCACTCTTCTTCTCCTTCTTCTTCTTCTGAGCATTTAGTCAAGCGAAGTCGCAGGGTCCGCTGTTCTTGTGATCTGTCGCCACCTCATCCTATCAAGGGCGTCATTTGCCGTGGCGCCGACTTCGGCGAGATCTCTCTTGATGACGTCCTTCCACCTTTTCCTTGGGGCTCCTCTCGGACGCTTTCCGGGTGCCTCGAGATCTAGGGCCAACCTTATGGGGTACTCCTCTGGTCCTCTGAGGACGTGTCCGTACCACCTCAGGCGCTGCTCCTTCATCTTCAGCTGGATCGGGGCTGTCTTCATCACTGCCCTAACATCGTCGTTTCGCACCCTGTCCCGACGGGTCCATCAACATGCCCACCTCAGCATCATCATTTCCGCAGCGTGCAGTTGCCGCTACTGCGCCTTACCGAGAGCCCAGCACTCACTGCCGCAGAGGAGGGCAGGCCTCACAACTGTTCTATAGAGCTTGCCTTTGAGCGTCCTGGAGCATCTACGGTCACAGAGAATCCCTGTGGGCTCCCCTCACTTGAGCCAGGCTGCGTTTTTCCGTCCCATTACCCCTGGTCCACACTTCCTTCCTCGGATAGGTCACTTCTGAGGTAGCGGAATTTTTAATATCACTCGTTATGGCAAAACGCTCATTTCGGTTGTTCATTCTTGGATTCCTGGAAGAAATCCGGAACGCCTCAAGCGCTTTCTAGAGGAAATCTGTGTCTCGTACGCCAAAATCCTGCACTTAACATCATACTCCTCACCGTTGTGCTCGTCGACTCTATGCCTGCGAGCGGGGTTGATATATTGCAACGCCTTTTGCCAGTTATTAGATTTTCTTTAGTTCGGATATATAGAGGACAAATTATTCATCAGATCGAGTGCGGAACCTGTAATAGCACATATATTGGGGAACCGGGAGATCTCTATATATCCGAATTAAGGTACATCTAGCTGGAAAAACCCTAGTTTATATTTGGTCCGCTGCGCGGCGCGGCATGATGGTCGACATAGATATCGATCGAGCGGCGCAAAAAATCGGGCGCTATGTGACAACGGAGGGGTTGACAAAATTCAACGAATCACCTAGGATGCGACTCAGCACATCCTAGGTGATTCGTTAAAAGGGAATAATTCCCGGAAACAACAAGGAAAATTTTAAAAAGCACTCACCTACGTCACTTTACCGGAAACTTTAAAGGGCGTGCTCCTACTATCGGACGTGGGTCCTGCAGCGAATATGATATTGCACGAGGAGAGAGAACGGAGGCGTGGAGTGCGCGAGACGGTGCGGCGAAAAACCATTCAAGCGGAGCTTGCCCGGCCGCGGTGTTTTTATGGTTTTTTTTGTTTAGAGTTCTTTTAGAGTTTTTTTTACTTGAGTATGATGTGGGAGGGAGGGAGGAGGGGAGGCGCGCCGAGGGGGGTTAGAGCGAGGGGGGGGGGGTGGATTCGGAAGGAAAAGGAGGCGCGCCGAGGGGGATGGGAGCGAGGGGGGATTCAGATTTGGGCAAGGGAAGGGACTCCGGGGTGTGGCCGAGCTACACACCCGTGTTTAAACTGCCTACACCCCGGAGTCCCTTCCCTTGCCTAAAATCTGGAAGCAAATTTAAGAAGAGGAATATCTGTTCTGTGCTCTCCTTCGCTGACGCGGAGGAGAGCACAGAGTTGGGCAAGAGAAGGGACTCCGGGGTGTGGCCGAGTTACACACCCGTGTTTAAATTGCCTACACCCCAGAGTCCCTTCCCTTGCCTAAAATCTGGAAGCAAATTTAAGCCAATATGTGATCCAGGTAAAATGTCTGCTGCCGAGAAGCTGGAAAGCCTGAAGGACCTAACACTGTTTGGCTCCTGGGGAGAAATAGATCGGATGACCACGGAGGAATTCGACCAGTTTTTGTCTGGAAGGGGCCTTTTATGGAAAACAAGGAAATGCCCAAGCTGTCGTCGTCCGCGCCCAATTTCCCGAGAAAAGGGTCCGAGTGGGAATGACGTAAAATTAAAATTCGAATGCAATCGAACCGAAGTTATTCTTGCTGTGGCAGTTGATAGCGAAGAAATACCCATATCAGACTAGGTTAGTGGTAACTCTATTTCCTCTATTTACAGCTATTTATGATTTTTAAGGTAATTTCTATCCCTCAGGCTTAGGTTACTTAGGTCACTCGGACGACCCCCCCCCCAAGCAACATGGAGGACCATTCCGGTTAAATGGTAAGTGGTTTTGTATTGCCTACATAAATGTCTACCTAGGCATATATATTTTTTCAAATTTTGCCAACCCCTCCGTTGTCACATAGCGCCAAAAATCGATATCTACGGCGATCGTGGTGCCGCTGCGCAAGTATAAACTGGGCTAATACGAGTGCCTTTTAGAATCCGTTGAAAAGACTAGTTTTCTGGACGTTGCAGAAGAATTCTGGACAATCGCTTCTTCTTGAACTTCGCTTCCGTTGTCCCTACTCGTCGTTCAGATGCTGTTTTGTTCTAGGTCCTTTTATGCCTACCTTCATTAACCCTTTCACGACATTGTCCGACGATGCCGTCGGACACATTTTTTGCCGCTTGGGACAATGTTCGACGACGTCGTCGGACACCATCATAAAAATAATTCATGGAAAATTATCAAGCACTTAATAGCACAATATTAATCAATGAGTCCACCAATATCTTCGGTCAAGACAGTCCTTGGGAATCTTCACTCGATACTGTTTTTCATATTTAAGAAATAATGCAAATAAAATAATTCAAATAATCAGCACGCGGGAAAAATGCGCGCTGTCCCACGCGGCAGTCACATGAGGCCGTATTCATCAACGCGCATACCCACGGGTATGCTGGGTATAGAGGGTAAACATACCCACGATGTGGACATACCCATGATTCATGATGAACCTTACCCGCCAAATCGTGGGTATATCAGTGGGTAGAGAAAACTCGCCTACCGTTGTGGGTACATCCGTATACCCGTGACTCATTCGCGCCCCATTGACAAAATGGCGCTCCAATGAGATCATCTGTTTTCGCGAAAGGCCAAGTTGTACCTTACCCTTGATTCCTTTCATGAATACGAATCATACCCACTACCCACTGCTGGTAGTGGGTAAGATTCCCTTACGGTTTCTCTACCTATACCCATTGCTTGATAAATCCGGGCTCTGAAAGTCGCGCGTGTTGTGAAAGGGTTAGCTTGATTAATATCGTTTTTTATATGAGTTTAGTGCCCTGGAGGTTTACATCCAGTGGATGTTCTGTCTGTTTGTAGTTGTTGTAGCACCTGTTCACGCATATGTTAGAACAGTACCGCCGCTAAACATTCAACCAAACGGCGTTTGCGACGCAAAAAACGCGTTTTGCGTAGCAAACGCCGTTTGGTTGAATGTTTAGCGGCGGTACTGTATGTGTACATAAATAAAAGAATAAATAATAATTGTTCTCTTTTATCATCCTCCTCTTGTATAAAAACGCGTTTTCCCCACCCCACTCCAGAGATGTCTCAGTGAGGCGTTCCAGATGGGTGTCCAGCTGGTGACTTGCGGCGCGATAGCCGCGTCTGGAGTCACACTTTTGCTGTCGCTCTGTGCGATCTACACAATGCAGTCCGAGATTTCGTCAATGTGGTCAGAATTAGACGCCGAAATCGATAAGTTCAAGGCGAGGGATACTGTATCTCAATGGTCTGTATAGCAAGACATAAGGATTAGGCTTTACAGCTTCTAACCAACGACTCGTGGAAAGCCATGCTGTCACTTGGCGCCGGCACGGTGTCAAACCGACAGCGTCGCCAGTACGGTGGCTATGGCGCGAGCGGGGTGAACACGCAGCCGAGCAGCGAAGAAGAAGGTACGGTCACCTGCTTCCGCACCAACGTTGAGAAAGCTGTTGGAAGTGCGGAATATTTCAGGGGATGCCATGGACTTCACCAATCGCCCTTTCCCGCCGAGGGTGGTGATACCAGCGGCGATATTGTGCCAATGCTTCACATTCAGCAGCTGTCCGCCTGGACCACCTGGACCAAGAGGACAACCAGGTATGTCAAGGCGGTCGGTTTTTCTGCAATTTCTAATGAACCAGCTATGCCACTTGGATAGTTCGGCAGATCGGTAAATGGTTGATCGTTAAACTCACACCTCTGGTGCCCAATCGTCCAGCTATGTAGCCGTGAATTAGCCGTCACGTACGTACGAATCCTATTATAGGACCCGATGGTGTCGATGGAGTTCCTGGCGTCGACGGCTTTGACGGATTGGATAGCGTGAACGCGATGCGCTATAGCGGTCTGATCGGATGCATCAACTGTCCGCCAGGTAAGTCGGCCGCTCGCGAGATCTCTGTTACGCTCGTTATAGCCGTCGCCATCTCGTTCAGGTCCCGAAGGCGTCGGAGGCAAAACGGGACCACCAGGTATGCGTGGAATACGCGGTGCAAGAGGAGTACCCGGACAACCGGGCAGAGACGGTGTGCCAGGCATGCCAGGACCTCAGGGACCGCCTGGACCCCCTGGACCGGACGGCAAAACCGGGCCTCCTGGCCGGAAGGGAGAAGACGGCGAGCAGGCAGTTAACAGAAAGGTCTGACATCTAGAATTTCTTCAGGAGTAGGCTTCAGGCACATCTGTCTGTCAATAATTTCAGGGGCCACGAGGTCCACCAGGTCCGCCGGGTGCTGAAGGTCCACGAGGATTCCCCGGCCGGTCAATACGTATAGGCCCCATCGGACTGCCGGGAATGGAAGGTATTTTTGTTAGAATCTTCAAAATTTTTCATTTTAATTTTTTCAATGGCGCTGTATCGGGACGCAAATCGAGGCAAAAATTGAATCGTAACCGTATCGAGGTTGTCGGGTGTACACCAAAATTCCCTGCGGTATACTTTCAGGTGAAATGGAATAATCTCAGACACTAGGAGAGGTGACCTGTCGGTGGAAAAAGGATGAACTAATCCCGCACCGCTAGGTGAACTGATTTTCAACCACAGATGAGCGGTCGAAGACCTGGAGGTTACCGGGATTTCTACCCGCTTTTCACACGTACTCTTCAGATACTGGTTTGTCTCGAAATCAAAATTCAGAATAATTTGCTATTTCTCTGGAGTGTCATCGTCTCCGCACCTGATCATTATTTCTGTACTCTTGTTTGGTCCTTAAGTTTTCCCCGTATGAAGTTCAATTCAAAAGGGCTACTGAAACCAACCGGATTGTGCGGATATACTTCGTCGTACCGATCGCGCTAGTGAGAAATACCGCGCTAAATGACCTCTTCAGGGCTACAATTGCTTGCGTAGCGTACCACGCGAGCGGCGGAATGACCGGCAGTAGACCGCTCACTGGAACTCCGTCCTCAAATTGCTTATGTAGGTCACCTGTGAAAAAACACGCAATGTCACCCACCTCTCTCAGTGTCCGAATATCTCAGACACTGGAAGAGAACACCTGCAGGTGAAAAAAATGGGTGAACTAACCTTGGTAACACTGATAGGTGACCTGATTTGGACCTACAGGTGAGCGCTCGAAGATCTACAGATGACCGAATTACGGTATCTAGGCGGGAATTTAAATGGGGGTTTTTGCAGTGGACGTGAAACTCGCCACGCTTTCCACGCCCACTGTTTAGATAAGCTTTAGTATGCTTGCTTTTAGTCTATTCGGACATCCAAAGAGGTGTTTGCATTACATACTGCTATCAAGCTGTAGAAACTCATAGATGACTCATATGTTTTTATTCCTCGAACAATAGCAAGAAAAACATCTAACTGTAAATTTAAAAGAGAACATAAATTTGTTGAAGCGATAATCCAACTTTGCCAGGACCACTAGTGCCCCACTAAAGTTCGTACCTTGAGCTTTTGTGACTCCTAAACAATAAGATCCAACCTGTTGTAATATTCGTAGTATTAAAACCACTGCAATACCAGAACTAAACTTACAGAGCTTTCTGCAAAGCATGTCACATATACGATTCTAGAGCAAGTTTTCGAACATTTGCTAACAAGGGAACTGTCTGAACGCTACGCCGGAACGGCAAGAACGAGCACTATAGGGAGAATCCCCGTCCTCCACATCTTTTGCTTGCCGAATCCTTGAGGCGAACGAGTAAGAGGGTGTAATGGTCAGGGTCCGCAGACCAAGCTTAGCACGGGAGCCCAAGATCCCGGCGTCGTGGTCTGGGTGGAGCAGTGGTAGGAGGCACACCTCATGTTCATGTGGTCTAGGGTTCGGTCCCCATGCTACGTCGCCTTTTTGCACTTTTACCATAGTATCGGATTCCCATAGGGATTTCCATGTGAACTTGTTTTTGGAGTTTGCTACCGTAAGATGTTTTTACTATTTATTATTAGTCGACATTTCGTAATTCATGAGCAATGCCCCAAATATGCCAAATGCGATTTTGTATGAAACTTTTACTCCAATAATTTGTTCGCATTGTCAATGTAAGAAATTTTGACACAGGAACAACATGAAACCGCGGCAGAATTCCAGGAAAATGCTTCAAATGCGATTTATTTGTGTCGGTAAGGTGAGAGCCACCAGTGTTCTCACAGTGAAGGAGGTGAGTACATGACCTTCAACTTGACCTACCACCTCGATCAATATTCTCGCCTCTGTTATGCTTACAAAGTCGCGCGGTCATAACACGCTGCTGCCGCCAACACTGGCTCTACAATGTCTGCTCACCCTCAAGTGGTCATTCACCTATTGACACCGAAGTGCGGATCTCCACTGGATGCTGTCCCTTCGAGAGAAGAAATGAAGCTGGCGGAAAGGATAGCAAGTATCCTACAGAATCTCGAACTGCGGCAGCTGGAAATCGACGAAGTGGAGAAGTTGGAGGTAGTGGGAGAAGAGGACCAAGAGTTTCAACCAAAAGAGGATTGTCACGACGCCACTAACCAGTGAAGGCACTATCATGTTTTCGGGAGGACAGATCGTTTCGGAGGAAAAGGTTTGGCTATACTAGAATTGTTATCCTATACAAGTTTGAGAACTGGGGAAAGTGGACTGTATCGCGATTCCAGGCCTGGGCTGCAGCGGAGTACCACTGGGCCGGAACTGTAAAGCCAAACACAAGCTCAGATATGGGAATGTCAGTGGAAATCCGATACTATGGTTAAACGTGCAAAAACACGACGTAGGATGGGAACCAAACCCTCGACCTCAAGAACATGAGGCGTGCACTCTACCACTGCGCCACCCAGGCCACGATACCGTGATCCTGCGCTACCGTGAAGAGCTCGCTCTGCGGACTTTTAACCATTACACCCTCGCACTCGTTTGCCTCAAGGATTCGGCAAAAACAAAACATGTTCTGTTACTATTTGGAGGACGGAGATTCTCCCTATAATACTCGTTCTTGCAGTTCCGGCGTACCGTTCAGACAGTTCCCTTATAAGTCTGATAATGAACGATTCGTGCCTTTTACATATAACCGTGCTTATTTCACAATAGTATGCCCGCTTCCGTACGTCTTTCTCTGAATGACTAGATTGGTGTATATAGACAGAGGTGCCCCTTTACACAAATGAAATATACTTACATATTTATGTAGGGTTCCGTACTTCTAGACATCTCCATCTAAGTGCATCAAATAGGCTTTGTAATGGAATATTCCGACAAGCACCTGCTTCTTCTTTGATGGAAATTAATCTAAAAATTGACTGGATGGTTATGGAAAATTGTACATTCGAACGTACGAACTGATTTTCAACCACATACGAGGGTTGAAGACCTGGGGCCGGATTCATCAAAGTTACTACACTAACTTTAACGGAGAATTGTAAGCGAAGAGCTCAGATAACGCGGCTTATCAAGCGATATGGCGAGCGATAATCCGCGTTATCTGAGCTTTTCGCTTACAATTATCCGTTAAAGTTACTGCAGTAACTTTGATGAATCCGGCCCCTGGAGATTACCGGGTTACAGTAGTTTGGGCGGGAATTCAAATGGGAGTTTTGCAGTGGAGCTTGGAATTTCTACCCGCTTTTCACACGTGCTCTTCAGATACTGGTTTGTTTCGAAATAAAAATTCAGAATAATTTGCTATTTCACGGTAGTGTCAACGTTTCCGCACCTGATCACAATTTCTATACTCTTGTTTGCTACTTAAGTTTTCCCCGTATGCAGTTTAATTCAAAAGGGCGAAATCTCCCAGTGTCTGAGATGGTTGAAGATTGCGACGTAAGGCCACGTGTAACTTGTGCAGTTGCGTCGGAAGCAGCAACAAGAAACAGATCTCAAACACTCGTACTGGTCAACTGGATGGACAATTATTGTTCACCGACCAAATTTACCGGCCATTGAACAGCATTTGTCACAAAACTGAACGAAATTTGAGGTTTGAAATGTATCTCCCGTCGAATTTTAGCCCACTTCAAACTCCCGCTCAATGAGACTAGTTTGACTATCCAATTCCGTTCACCGCAGGTGAAATTTATTTAACAATAGTTGCCCTTCCATTCAATCGCTACGAGTGCCTGCCTGTTAATAAATATAGTGAATACAAAGTCCAAACTAGTACCAGTCTTCCTCCCCCTGTGCTCATCAGTAAGGGAGGAGTAGGATCTATTATAGTTAGATGAATAATGATAAGAAATGCTAAACTACGTTGAAACTTGGGCTACCATAAACTTTTCCCTGGTCGTACAGTTTTAAATGGCTACTCAAACTCGGGTAATTAAACCAAAGAAAGAAACATCCCTGCTCAGTCGCGTTAATGAGAAAAGGGTGATGATCCGGCCACTAGTTCACAGCCGGTGTGTGGTGTGTGTGTGTGTGTGTTTGTGTGTGTGTTTCCGTCCGTCCGTCACAATTGGGGTGGGGCACAGCGTCTTGGCGATACTCAACGATTGATGGCGACCCGAAGCTTTAACCCTGGAGGTAGTCGAGGTCGCTGAACACGAATCTGAAGCTCGTTTTTGAGGTATCGATCGCCATCAATCGATATTGATGAAATTATCGTCACTTGGTGGATGTCGTTCGTTCTTCTATTTCTTTCTAACTTGCCCAATCGAGATAGTTAAGGTGTTCTTTCTGCGGAGTCCATGACGTAGATGGCAGCTACAATTGATGATTAAAAGTTATTACTAAGGCGAAGCCGTTAAGAAGCCGTCAGTGTGGCGTGAAGGGCCGCTCTGACAGCTGGTCGGATTATACGCGCCAAATCAGCCGGCGCTGGTGCTTTTCATAGCCAGATATCAAAGTAATATTCAGGCGTCGCTGGGTTCCAAGGAGCCGCCGGACCCGACGGCGAGCCCGGCCCGGCTGGCCCACCTGGCGCTCCTGGAAAAGATGCCACGGTAACTTTGTTTGCAAGTAATGTCATTAGACTAAACCTTAGTCGTCTATATTTTCAGTACTGCAAATGTCCACGAAGAGGCGATCCCGATGGTCCTCCACGAAATAGAAGACGACTCTTCTAAAACGATACCGTAGAATTTTCCTGTGTCATCTGTTCTCCAGCGTTCGAGGATCATTCCGTGTCTGTATCTTCAGTAACATTCTCCGAGATTTCTCTAGCATTGAATAACTTAGTGTTGTTGTAAGAGAAAGGCGATTGATCAAGGAGAGCTTTCGCTGGTTGTATCTAGAATGCACAGCTGCAGATGAGGAGCACATGCGAAATATCTCCCTGAGATATCAATCATATTAGACTCTGATTCGTCGTCTCATTCTGTCTGCAATTTCTACAGGGTGGCTGAAAAGCTCCGGCAGCTAAGCCATCCATTAGAAGCCTATATTTGTTTCCTCGGCATCCCAGCAGGCGCATTGGGCTGAGACATTGCGGAAAGTGAAAAGTCGGTCCTAGTCGCGAATGTGGCCAGCACTAAGAGGTGGGAACTCTTACGATTAGTGCTGAACTCTTAGTGTATAAACGTTCAACTCCAGTGATACACAGGAAGAAAGTTCATGAAGCACCACTGGTCACAATACGGTCAGCGTATAGAAGCCACACGCTCCTCATATTTTCTTTCCCTACGTGGATCAACATACTTTTTGCGACATGCTTTCCCTACAGCTTTAAGAGAAAAGTGGGTGCATTCCACAAAGCTGCAACAAAGCACGACAAATCTTTTAGTCGTGGCAGGTTACTGACAACTGTGGTCTCCTTCTTTGAGCTTGTCTTTGTCCTACAGATGCCCGGTAGCTGTGCTGCTATTCTCAACTCATGGCCCAGCTTCTCGAATCACCTTCGATTCACACCAATATATATCCCGAGGAAAGACCTTGAGTATTCAGGTTGAACCTTGGGCTGCCACTGTCCGGATTCAACCAGCCGATGTGGGCTTCTTCAGTTTCATGAAGTCGCTTATGAAGTTAAAATACCAATGGGGTGGGGACTCTTCCTATGGTAAAAGGACCGGCCAGTAATAAACAATTAGCAAGAAAGTTACTCTCCACAGCACACAGCTGGAAAAAATGCGCTAAAACGTCTGAAAATGATATAGACGTCAGAATCACTCAAATCTGAACCAATCAGTTGAAATGCAAAAATGCAGCAAATCAGGAGAATCGAACCACAGCTTCCCTCGCATGGATCCACGTCACAATCCACTGCGCTCCGAGCCGCTAGCGGGAATGGCATCGCGGGGGGACAAGAGACCCAAGAACTCTGTAGACGCCTATTTCATTGTAACTTCAAGGACCCCTACTCCTTGGGTTTAACGACTTGGCAGAAAACAAACAGATTTTTATACTAATTGAGGGGTGAGAATTCTCCCTGTATGACTCGCTCCCCCCCCCCCCCCCCCCGCCCCCCGTTCAGACATACGCTTCAGTCCCTGGCCTTGAACGCGTGGAATTCTGTAGTCTGCAGTCATATTGTAGTTATATTGCATGATAATATCGTATAGATAAGATAAGATCGTTTTCTCATTCCGGCAGCGTCTCCATAGACTCTGATCAGATGTCATGAAGCGTAGCAGAATTGTTTGAAACGAATCGCGCTGACAAGTTGGTGGATTCATGCCTCTTTTCCGAAGTCGAGCCTGAAAGTGCCCACGAAGGAGGACCTTCATGACTCCAGAAAGTTCCACATCCCTCCGCTATTCCAATTCTCGTCATAGAGTGATGACAGGCGAATTCCAACACCGAACACGCGACTCCACTCAGAAAACCACCATTTATCATGCAGCTCATAAAAGTTTATGGCTAATTAAGTGATCCTTCTCTTCGGTGCTGGACAGATAACCGCCGCTCGCGCGACCATAACACCCATGACAGAAGCCTAAGCGTGTGTCAGCGCTGGCTTATAGCGCCATTAAGAGGTGTATGGCACAAGAGCGCTAGTCGTGCTTTGAGAGCTTTTCCTGCAATACAATGTAGCCTTAGAGAACACTGAACCACTGGCGGAACTGCATAAAATCCAGGCTTTTGAGTCATTTTGATATTGAACTATTAGGTTGTAACGAAATAAATGGCACTGAACCACTGTACATTTAAACAGTTAATATCTCGGCTTGAAGGCAAGTTTATTAATCGAAATTAAACCTTCTGATTCTACACATCTTTGCCAACGTGACACGAGCTTTTTTATCCCAGTAGCATAAAAATCAGAAGTTCTGGAATTGACGAAATCTTCGAAGGCACTTTCGGCATCCTGTTGGTATTTGAATATTTTCCCTACCAAGAAGTCGCCAAGATGCTTGAAGAAATGGTAGTCTGTTGGGGAGAGGTCGGGAGAAAACGGAGGATGTGGTAGAGTTTCAATGCTCAGCTCATTCAATTTCTGCAACGTCATCCGTGCTACATGGGGGCGAGCATTGTCGTGCAGAAGGAGAACTCGCCTTCGGTTTACCAAGGCCGGCCGGATATCCTTCAACTTTTTCATCATTTCTTCAATTTCAATGCAGCACTTCTCTGCCGTGATGGATTCACCGGGAGGGAGGAAGCTGTGGTGAATAATTCCCAGCGAACACCACCATACTGTCACCATTACTTCTTTTGGTGCAATTCCGGCTTCGCAAAAACCTTGGGACTCTCATCGCTGTCCACCCACTGTGCCGATCGTCGCCTGTTGTCGCACATTATCCATTTCTCGTCACAGGTTACGATGCGATCAAGGAATGGGTCCGTTTCGTTCCGTAGAAGCAGTGCGGACGAGATCTCATATCGTCGGTTTCTTTGCTCATCAGACAGCTCGTGAGGCACCCATCTTTCCAGCTTTCTGGTCTTTCCAATTTCCTTCAGATGCTGGGCAGCTGTGTTGTGACTGACGCCGAGAACCTTCGCTATCTCCCTGGTACCTTTGTGTGGATCCTCCTCTACCACATCTCTCAGCTTGTCCTCATCAACATCACTATGCCTCCCACGACCTTCATGTTCTTCCAAGCTCTCATCTCCATTCCGGAACTTCTGATACCAACGATACGCCGTCCGAATTGTGGAACATCCTTGACCGAATGCGGCGTTGATCTTCTCGTCCGCCTCCTTAGCTGTAGTGCCCAGCTTGAATTCATACAAGAAAATGCCTTTTGCCCATCTGCAAAAAAGTCAATAAAACTCTAAAGTTTTCCCACTTTTACATAGAAAATTTGGTACTCGCCGGCAGAGCAAAGTTTGCGCTTCTAAATGATATGCCACATGTTACGGTTTGTTCTTGATCAAACGCGTAAAGACGCGCCAAAAAATGGCGCGAGCCAGTGCCATTTAATTCGTTACTACCTAATATTATAGAATGCGAGGAAGTCTTCACATTGGTCATTGAATTTATCCTTATAAAAACTTGCAGGAATCTGTAGCACATCTTTAAATCCTCCCAAAGAGTGGTAATATCGTTTAAACATGTTCAAATTGCTTAATTGTAGAACAACTTAACCGGCCCTTACGTCAGAACGAATGTTTCAGTATATTGAGTTTTCTCGCATTCGCTGCACCTTGCCGTTAGGCTTATCGTGCCTTATAACACACAGCAAAACATTGATTTGATCTTCGTGTTCCGTTGATATTTGACAGAAGTTTTTGGCATGAATGCGCAGAACAGAGAAGAATGTGTAGTTTTGAAATCACATAAAGTGTATAAGACGTCTTTCAAAAATTATAGCGTCAAAATTATTTCCATGAGCGCTTAAAAGCTCAATTTTCGCGTCCTAGGGCTTTATGGCTCGAATCTCAAAAACACCAAGGCAGAGTAGAGGTATGGATTTTATGCTAGGAGGGAGTTGTCTATATGCTCGGAACTAATTTATAGACAGAGAACTCTTGAAATAAATGAAGCAAAACCATAAAGTGATTTAAGGTCTGGGCAGATTAGACGATCGTTTGAAGAAATAGACAAAAGGAAAGCTTTATTAAAATTTCCATAAGTTAGTCTAACCAGGGAATGCCGTCAGCTTCCCATGGAACTTCGGGATGAGACCTATATCACGTGAAAGAGCTCGAGACGCTGATCACAGATATGTAGACCAAATTTGCTAAATGGATCTCCTAAGCGAGTTATGGCCGGCGGAAGCCGTCATGTCTTCCATGTGTTAGGCGCGCTCAATGGGCGCAGTATTGCGCGGTAATCAGCGGTTCGGCTATTAGCGCCATCAGCAGCGGCGGCGGCGCTGTGGTAGGGTGCTCGCTTCACAGGATTGAGGTCAGTGGTTCGGTTCCCGCCGCTGGCGGATTCTTTGCCTTTTGTGATCTTACCTTCGACGAGGACCTATAATCTCATTTTTAGCACATTTTTGAGCGGACGGCTAGTGGCGACTTGCATTTACGTCTATTTGAAGACGGAAACGTGTTTCAGGTAAAATGTTTTATTCATGACGTGAAGCTAGTCAAAAATTCAAAGCAAAGCAAAAATAAAAAGTAAAAATGAAATCAAAAATCAACAAAACTTAATAAACATAATTAATAAAAAGAAAAGGCACTAGTAAAAAGTTCCGACTCCACCGACACGACTTCGGTCGAATAAAAAATTTTCGCGGAAACTTCGTCTAGGGGAGGTTATTTCGGATGCTGATCACGAATCTGACATCCGTTTTTCATGACTCGGTCGGAGACCACCCATACCGTTAAAAAGGGTGGTCCAGGCAGGGTCACCGATTTCGCTGAAACTTCGTCGAGGGGGGTTATTTGGGGTGCTGATCACGAATCTGACATCGGTTTTTCACGACTCGGTCGGAGACCACCCATACCGTTAACAAGGGTGGTCCGACATGGAAGACACGGCGGCTTCCGCCGGCCATAACTCGCTTAGGAGATCCATTTAGCAAATTTGGTCTACATATCTGTGATCAGCGTCTCAAGCTCTTTCACGTGATATAGGTCTCATCCCGAAGTTCCATGGGAAGCTGACGGCATTCCCTGGTAAGGGTCGGAAAGGGTAGAAAATATCCTGCAAAGTTGCTTACTTATGTAACGAAAAGGAAGAAGTTTACTTAGCCTTAGTCTCTTCTGTACGATGTGGAGTTTACCAATTGTTGTCACCTAGAAAGTTCATCAAATGACTTTTACGAGAAAAAGAATAAACGGATAAAGGACGACGTTACTCAATCTTTTTTGGGATGCGCCACGCATTCTATTTCTGGAGTCGATTTGAGCGAGTATTTGGCCAAAGATAAAGCGCTGACTTGTTCATCGGCTTGCGGTGGCCAGTCGATGAACAATGTCAGCATTTTATCCTTCCCAGGTACCAATTCACCGACCCCGGATGGATGGACGGTTTGGTTCGCCTGGGTGGGAAATCCGAACCAGAAACCTGGTATCGGCTGCACCCAAGAGCAGCCATTTCTCCCGACTTTGACAACCGGCGTCTCCTCTTTTTAGCACCATGCGCTGGTTTTTTGGTTCATTTTGATCTTCGTTAATTTCAGCACATTACTTTGGAGTGTTCAAAAGACGTAAATTGTTTTTACTAACAGCTTCTACTGCTTGGTTAAATTTCTTGGACAGCGTGATAATGCCGTTCAAAAGAAAATGTTTAGTGCTATCAAAGTGCTATTGTGTTTATTTATTCATACCGATTTTCATCAATTTTTGCCGGGATGTCAAAGAGGAAGATGACTCTCGGCGACAGCTTCTTGCATTTTAACATTTCGTTAAAAGTTGTCGAAAATTATCATAAACAAATCAAGGCAAATTCAGTTTTTGGCAGAGCAAGACATTTTCTTTCGAACGATATAGGACCCTTTCCAAAGCATTCAGCCAAAGATTAGGAACTACTGGTAAAAATAGCTTCTGTCTTCTGGGGCCGGATTCATCAACCATTTACCGGCTGTAAGTGGCGCAACTAACCACGAAACCCGTCATTCGGCCGATTCATCAAAACGTGGTTAGTTAAATCCGGCCTCAGATCCGGCGTATCCGTTACTAGGCTGGAGTGCCCGGTAACCGCTACCGAGGTGCAGCGGCTGCGCTCCACGGCTAAACGGTGACACAGTCGCAACGAATTGCCATCACCGCGAATTTGATGAATCGCAACTCGCGGTTAGTGAGCCGCTGACGGATAGTAACGGTAACGGGTGATAAGATTTACCTCCGTTCTCGTTGATGAATCCAGCCCCTGAACACTCCATTTTTGTGCCCTGAAAATTAACGAAAATCAGATTGAGCGAAAAATCCTGACAAAATTCCTTGAAGATCAAATAATCTTTTTTTCCAAATGCGTATAATGTTGCACACGAAACCTACAACGAAATTCAAAATAAAATGTGAAAAGGAAACGGTGGAGTTTCCTTAGTATCCAACCTAATAACGGAGTGGCGAATCTGGGTCACCCAATTACGGTGATTGTGATTTCTGGTCTGTGCTCGCTATTCCATTCCCCTCGGACCTCCAAATATTAATGGCATTCCTCAGACGTGGTTGATTATTGCTTCCATTTGCACTTCTATTTTGCAAACGGCGACCATCTGGAATTTTTCGTTGCACCTTTCAACATTCCGCTCATACCTGAGGAGGCAGTCAGGTGGTGTAATAAAAATGACAACGACAGAGCACGGCATTCCAGAAAAACAATAAAAACTGCAAAAACTGCAAAAATGTGTGATAATAAAGTGACTCAGTTGATGTGCCTTGACAGTTTTATGCTATTACTCACGGCTAGCCAGCTCTACGCAGTAGTACGGAACTTATTAACTACCGCAGGCTGATTAGATGCGAACAAAGCCTTTGCGTCAGACGGGAGTTGAACCCACTTCCTCTGCTGTGCGGGCAGGATTCTTGGGGACACCACACTACCGGCGCTGCTTCATCGAACGTTAAATCCTTCCCAGGTAGAAGGGATGCGGGTTCGAGTTCCGTCTGTGGCAAGGGTTTCCTACCAACTACTTATGACGTGTCGAGCGGTCGGTTGAAGTTTGCTTAAACGGAATAAAATTGCATCTCAAGGATAAGGATAAAGGACGACGTTATTCAATCTCTTTGGGATGCGCCACGCCTTCTATTTCTGCGGGATGTCGTGGAGGCGACATGAATGCGTATTTGGCCATACAATGACTTGCGGTGGCCAGCCGATGAACTAGTCAGCGCTTTATCCTTCTCAAACAAATCTGGCACCAATTCACCGACACCGGTGGGATGGAGGGCTTGGTTGGCCTGGGCGGGAAATCCTAACCTGGTATCAGGTGCACGCGACAGTCGCGCCTCCTCCGACTGCACTACACGCGCCCAAATTGCATCTTATACAGCTATGACAGTTTGCGCACTAGAAGAGCACTGACCCTCAGGCTTCGATATTTGTGTTGAAGATGGCCTTTAGATATGAAGCGTTAAGATAGAGGTTGAAAACGCCAAATACGTATTCAAGATGCCTCCACGATGGAGAAGAAAGGACGGCCCCTTCAATACCTTTTGGAATGCGCCACGCATTCTACTTCTACGGGATGTCGTAGAGGCGATTTGAATGCGTATTTAGCCATACATTTACTTGCGGCCATCCGATGGACAACTCAGCGCTTTTTTCTTTCCAGACAAGCCTGGTACCAATTTAACGACTCCGGGGGAATGGAAGGCTTAATTGGACTGGGCGAGAAATCCGAAAAAAGAACCTGGTATCGGGTACTGGCTGCAGTCGACGCCTCCGATTGCGCTACGCGCGCCTTCTTGATATCTCGTAGAGTCAGAACGAGTAGCGCATCTTAAATAGGAATTGATTAACGCCGTAGCCGCCGTAGCCGCCGCAGTCGGAGGAGACGACGGCTAAATTCAAGTTTCTTGGCTCGGGTCCCGCCCAGGTCAACGAAGCTCTCCACCCACCAAGGGTCGGTGAATTCGTGCTAAACCTGTTCGGGAATGATGAAAGATGGTATTTTCCATGAGCTGGTCATTGTGAGCCGAGTGCGCATTCAAGTCGCTTCCACGATGTCTTGCAGAATTATTAGGTTGTCCGGAAATAAATGAGCGTTTTGCGACAATTACTATTGGAGTACATTTTTGAATAACGTATGTTTTATTAGGTTGTCCCATAAGTTCCCGCCGTTTTTTTCAACGATTCATTTCGGATTTCGCCGGCTCTTGCATAGCGCTACGCAGCTTTCGAAAGAAAATGATTTGCTCGGTCAGATCATGAATTGCATTTCTTTTTTCATCCCAAATTTTGTTAATTTCTAGGTCGTTAAAGTGAAAAGTGGTCATTTGCGCACATGTTCTCTCCGCAATTTTTCTGCACAGTTTTTTATAGCATTTGGAAGACAATTCTCTGCACTACAAGAATACGTGTTGGTCCCATTCTCCCACTTGTCCTTTATTGATTTTTAGGTCATCAAATTGGGACGTCCGAAGGAGGATGGTTATTTTTGCCGACAGCTCCTGCTCTGTGGTGGGAATGTTTTGCTTGGTGTTATATGTTGTTCGGAAGAGGATGTCTTGCTCAACAGGAATTTGTGTCGCGTTTATTGGCTCATGCTGACTTCTGTCGAATATCAGCAACTGAACAAGGAGAATGAGTTGTTGGTGAAGATGATTTTTCTCTTTTTGGATTTTTTTTTTGATATTTGACAGAAATCAGCATGAGCCAATAAACGCGACACAAATTCCTGTTGAGCAAGACATCTTCTTCCGAACGACATGTAACAGCAAGCAAAAAAGTCCAGCCACAGAGCCGATTTGTTGGCAAAAATAAATCTTCTCCTTCGGACGTCCCAATTTGATGGCTTAAAAATGAAGAAAGGACAAGAGAGCAAATAGGACCAACACGTATTCTTGTAGTGCAGAACATTGTCTTCCAAATGCTATAAGAAAAAAAAAATTCCAAACTTAAACGGAGAGAACAAGCAAATGACCATTTTTTCACTTTTTCACTTTTCACTTCAACGACCTAAAAATCGACAAAAATCAGGACAATAAAAGAAATGCAATAATATTCTGATAGAGCCAATCATTCTTTTCCAAAAGCTGTATAGCGCTATGCAAGAGAACGCCGGCGAAATCCGCAACGAATCGTTGAAAAAACGACGAGGGCTTATGGGACAACCTAATATATCTTTTAGTGTTGCATACCATTGGTAAGCTGAGCTCATGCTCTTTTTGAACTTGTCTTCGAATTTTGTTTAGAACAAAAAATTTTTCCAATTTTATGCTTTGCCATTTCAGATGTCTATGCTCAATTTTCGCCAAATTTTCTTCTACGAGTTCACACTTGGCAGCAGAACAGCTGAAACGGCACGTTCCGTGATTGGGTCATGATCAGGTTCCTCAACACTTTACGATGCTAAAACTCTACCAAAAGAAGGTCATGGTGACTGTTTGGTGGTCTGCAGCCGGTCCACCACAACTTCCTGTATCCAGGCGAAACGATCACGACGGGAAGTACTGTCAGCAAATCGACGAAATAGACCAGTCAGCCGAGCCCCGCAGCCGAGTCAAATTGTAAATTGCCCGCAGCAGCAGTAGGCCTCGACTGGAAAAAGTACGATGCTTCACCGCATCTGACCTCTTCCACTTCCCGGCGGAGAGTCGTTAGATACACCGCCCTCAGAAAGGGGCGGGGCGAGGGGCGCGCCGAGGACAAGATGTCCGGGTGCCTGCCTTCACATGGAGGATCGCATTTCTAATCACTTCCCTTAGTCCTACAGCTCTATCCTGAGCTGATTCCGTTCTTGAGAAAAGAGTCAGAATCTTGCTCACCATATTTGGAGGAAAAGAGTTTTCAGCTGAGCGCCAAGGCTTTCTTTAATTCCCGCCACATGGCTCAGTACTAAGGCGTCGTCCGCATTTTCCGACATCTACAGCAACCTCTTGTCATGGCAACAACGCGACCATCAACTAGAAAGTTCTTCAACACAAGGGGAATTGTCCGATCTTTGAAAGAGAGGACGGTGAGCCTGTTTTGCACACAATTACGGATAAGCCTTCAATATAGAACTCCTGACCGGAACCACTCATAGTCTCCAGTTGAGGCGAAAAATTTAAAGAATCGTGGCGAAAATTAAAGGAATTTAGAGAGAAGAGCGTCAACTGCTTGCATAACCGAACCGACTGGAAAATGACTTCAGAGTTCCCGGGATGTGCTTCCCAATCGTCTCCTGTCAGCTGTTAGGTTTTTGGATGACCTCACGCCAATTAACGACGGCTTCGCACGCAGCAAACTTGTCCAAATATGGCGGCACGGGCAGGGCGGGAAGTGGGCGGCGGGCAGCACGGTCTACCGAACGACTACCCCCCTCCCCCCCCCCCCCCACTTCCCGCCTACAAGGGTGGAGTGCGCATGAACGGCGAGGAGCGCCGCCACTTCAATGCTCCGCCCCAGTTTTGCCGCCCGTCGCGCGCACAAAAGTATGCGGAAGCCTTTAGCGGTGGATTACGAGAGAAAATGCCCGAACCGCGCCGCGTCTGTTTCGGTGCCAGAAAATGCCCTCAACCAGGGGAGAAAATGCCCGCGACCAGGGGAGAAAATGCCCGCGACCAGGACAGAAAATGCCTGCAGCCAGGATAAAAAATATCCACAGCCAGTGGAGAAAATATCTGTGGCCACAGAACGGTTTTCGATAGGGTCCACTACAACAACCACTACAACAAAACACATGGTAGTTACGTGGACAGGGATACGGTATTTTTTTCATGCCGTCGAGTAAAGGGCATGGGCGGGGTAAACTGTGGCACCATCATTTGGATTCCCTAGCAGACTTCATGGCCTTACCGTGATAGAGAAGCTTTGGAAAATACGAGGAAAGAATCTCGTTACACAGTCAACAGGCATGCTCAACGGTAAAATTAGTACCAACGGTGTTTTATGTGAAAAGAACACTTGAAAACACTGAAAGGAGCGAAAGAAGCGCTTTTGCCCGGATCTCAATTTCTAGCACGTAAAACTAGAACCAAGCACATCAGCGGAACCTGGTAACTTAGAATCATTTTTCGAAGCATTGAGCTGCGGAACTTTAGGCTACCTCAACTTTTGAGTTTGTTTTTAAGCAACATGAACTCCACATGGAGTGAGCAGTAAGGTGCATGCACTTCAAAGTCATGAGAAGTAGAAAATGAAAAAATGGCAGGACTTATTTGGGAGATTATTTACAAATTGGCTTTTAGGTTTTACTGAGTCTTTCTGATGAAGTCTTTATTTTTGACCAATCATTTCCTTCTTTACTAAAACAGGATTTGAACCTAGATATTTCATTAAGTGATTTTCATCTGATACCCCGTTGGTATCGTAAATATAATACTTGTTGTGCCCTTTTTTATTAAAGTTTTTTCAGTATAGGATTTCCATTTTGATTCGCTTTGTTGCTGTTTTTCTAATATTTCCACATATCTGAATAAAGGATGTAAATATCTGAATGGTTAGTTGCAACATAGGTTTTACCAAAAACGTTATTAAAATGACCAGAACCTACGGTGTAGCACCTCGCCAAAAATCTTTTAAGCACCTTCTCGAAGTATAGAGTGTTTTTCGAACACGAAAATTTGCGACCAACTCTTATTAGAGCTTTGGTACGAATGAAACGTTGCGGAAATAGGCCATTGTATAATAATAATGATGCGTCCGGTTAAGGCTCTCCTAATGTACGGTTTTTTCCACAGTTTCAAACCTTTCTTAGTTTTCTAAGTGGTGATTACCGCTCAAAGTTGTTTTCCTTATTACGGCGCTTTTGCTATTCACCACATGATGGTGTGCTATAGATTCTTCTTGTCGACCCGGGAATTTTCTCCCCTGATCGCGGGCATTTTCTCCCCTGGTTGCGGGCATTTTCTCCCTATTTCGGGCATTTTCTCCACACGCAACGCGCGCCGGGAGATTCGGGCATTTTCTCCGTAGACCTTAGCGGTGCGATACTTTTTATAGTATGCTCTCTGTTAACTAATAGCAGTGGACGACGGAATATCATGGTTCTGTGTACGGTTTATAGCCACGTTCTTGGTGTGGGATTGCTATACGGAGGTAACTCACGAATATTATTTATAGTAGCTATTTGATAGATACGGTAGCCGTAGGGAAACTTGCTAAGGCCCCCAGTGCGCGGTTCCCTGCCAAGGCCAAGTTAAGTGGAACTGCGGCTTGGGGTTTAGTAGAAGAGGGTCAGGTGGCAACAAAAGAGAGTAGCGGTAGTTGTAAGGGTCTCGGTATTGGGTTAGTTAACAGATGGCTTACGGATCCCTTATGGGGTCCTGGCCATCCCCTTCAGGTCGTCCTGTAGCCATTTCCTCGGTAGAATATTATGTATGGATTTTGTTGTAATTGTGTCATGCTATGCAGATAAACTTGATGAAATAGTTGTGTTGGTCGACCCTTCGGTTGATATCCAAGACATTGGATACTACAGCTATGGCTGTAGTGGTTTTTTGTATGATCGCGTGTTGCGAGGTTGGTAAATTGGCAGCAGACTCGTCTGGTAATGATAATACACAGACTTGTCTATCGGCTGACCACTGTATACTGTAATGCCAAATAGCAACCATCATAAAGGCACTTTTTATAGCTTATCATTGTTCATTAGCTGCCTAATGGGACTTTGAAAATGTACTACATCATGTCTGCATGCGGACTTTGGAACGAAGGTGCCTTATCAACCAATGTCCACTTTGCTAACATTGGGATCCTTTTTGCTTTCAAAACAACCTCGATAACACATAGAACGGTCTATCTAACAATCGATTTGAAAGGATTTCGCTCTGAATTTCTTTAATGTGTGAGAGAACGGCTAGTTCCAAACCATTGCGCTATTGCACTGCTGCATCGTCACAGTGATACCTCAACGAAGCCGTTATATCCTACTATATATAAAAGAGCAAGCGTGTGTGTGTCTGCCTGTCCGTCCGTCCGTCACAAGTGGAGTGGGAGCACTGGTAGCAGAACACGTCAACAACCATGCATGGCGAGCCGTTGACCTGCCGATCACATCTGCAACCGTGCCTAGGCGTTTGTATGATCATCGACGGGAGGCGTTCACAGCAGGGGAGGCAATCAATATCGATCGATATTATCGATTTTTTAGTGGATGTCGTTCGTGCGGCGCGAAAAAACTTTAGCCCTGGGGGTAATCGAGGTTGCTGAACACGAAACTGAATCGACCAATCGCTATCGATCGATATTATCGACGGCTGTACTTGAACGACTTGCCATATGTATGATTAAATGCAGTGATACGTTCACTCATGTGTTTGGAAAGGAGTTCTTTCAGCAAAGCAATAATTGGTGCAGATCCTTATTACGTTTCAGCCGTGTCGCCATCCTCAGAACCTTGAAAGTCGAAGTCTTTTGAGAAACTACCTTCCCAAATGCCAACTGCTTCTGAAGAAATTCATTCAAAAGCCAAGAGACCACGATAGCGACGCCATAAGAAGCCGTGAACAAGGCCAACCTTATCGTTAGTTATTTTCACGGTATTTTATTCTTTTGGATGACTTTTGCAGAATGTCATTTGGAGTTTCTCAAATGAGGCACTTCTCCAAGAAGACGATGTCGCCGAGGAGCAGACCGCAGTGAGGATCTGAAGCAGCCTACGCTACGCTGAAAAACGTACTTGCCGAATATTAGGATGTAAAGAAAGTTCTTTGACATTCCGCCAAATTTTTGAAAAACGTTCTGGAACGTTCTGCAAAGCATGCATATGCATATAGGCTGACCTATGACTTACATTGATTTATTTATTTATCTATTTATTTATTCACACTGGAAGTTGCGGATTCAGATTTCAGGAATTTTTTAAAAGATTTATAATTCCTAGGAAGATTCCGCCTTTTACGAAGCTCCTCGCATTAAGGGATAGTCCTACTTGAAGAAAAAGAAGCGGCTACAATTACAATTTACCACTATTGTCATCACATTCTATTGCGACTATGGCAGAGAAAGTCGTTCTCGACTGCAAGTTCGACTGCTTTTGCTTTACGAGTTCAAAAAGCAAAGCAGGACAAGGGTCGAGGTGGATAACAGAAGTTGAACGATGGGGTTCCACCACTGTCTCCTACTATGCAGCGAAAGAATGGTTCCGGAAGTATGTTATGTCATGCCACACATGAATCCATTGCAGTCGAGTTGAACTCTGGCCACTGCCGATCCTCTCAATAACTCTTTCCCAACTACATCTATGACTATATACATATATATACATATATATATATATGTATATAGTCATATATACATTTATACATTTATACATATATACATTCTTATCAAAACTCTAACACACAATGCCAGCAAGGAGAAGAGCACAATATCCTACGAGTTATTGGCCGAGCCCGGTCCGATTACCTACGGGAGTCCCGAAGCGCAAGCCGCAGGTCCGACTCGACCCTACTTTGGAGCCTGCCCTCAAGAGTGGGGACCAGATCGAACTCTGCGGTTACCTCTTTCTTCTGCAATCCTGTGCTGCTGTTCTGGTCAAGTCCATAATCCTGCGAGGATTCTATATTCTCAAATCAGCTATAGGTCTACCGAGGCCAAAAGGAAGAATATTCTCGAGAAGGCAACCTGCAAAGCTTGCCATTTATCACAAAAGATACTGTAAAGGAGGCATCTAGAACACATTTCCGGGAAGGAAAAGCTCCCATAACGGCCGCTCTATCTATTTTCTGTGCTCGGCACACATTCCTGGAATTCCACGACTGGTCACTGATCGGCCGTCGCGGTACGGTTCTCGACAGTAGTTTGATTCGAGCGTTGGCGATACGGCGGCTAATGATCCGCAGGCGCCTTATCTGCGTGTCGTCTGAGTTGAGCGAAGTTATTTACTGCGACGCTTCCAGGCATTTCAGGCATTCGCCGACGGACGACCAGATAATATTAGTCCATCGCTGATAACATCCGCACGCCTTTATAAACGCGGCGGAACAACGAGTCGCAACCGTCGGCTGAGTGCGACTGCTGACTGACCTGCGCATCTGACTGCAACTGACACAGTCTATCTGACCATGAAACGACTACTTCTTACAGTACTCCTCGTACTGACTCTGGTATTCCTCTCACAATGCTCTCCGCTGCCTTGTAAGTTATCTTCCAATTCAATACATTTTAATTTATCTTCGTTTTGAGTTATTTTCACCCTCTCCAATATCGCTGTTTTCAGCCACAAAACCACGGCGTGATCTGAAGGCACTGGAGCGGATTATGAGAGAGATGGTCGAGAGCAACAGCGTGATCAACAACCCGGCGTTCCGTCCTGGCCGATGACCACGTCTCGTCTCCACCGAATGAACTCCTCTATGAACGCTTGACACGCGCATAATTCCGCTGCCTTCGATCTCCTCAACAAGGCTGTATACGGGCCGCTGTTCTTCTTCCGGCAAAGCTATTAATGTACGAAATAAAGCCTACTGCTGCTTGTCACACTGTGTTGTCCCGACGCCACGACCCACTTCCGACGAGGTCACCAGTTGCACACACACGAGCTGTTGTTTTCAATATTGTCGCCAGTGTTTACTGCATTTCGCAAAGCTTGACTCAGAGGGATCACAGCCTATAATTAGAACGCTCGGCGTTGCTTGTCGGGGTTTTTGAAAGTCTAAGATGCAGATTTGATCGTTTATTATAGTTGGAGGAAACAGTTTCTAAGGGATCTACGGAGAAAATGCACGATTCTCACCGTGAGTGCTGAGTTCTCGGACATTCGAAACGCAAACAAAAGCGAATCACCTGAATTAAGCACTTTTAGTATCAATGATATTCAGCCAACGTATTGGCAGGTCGAAGATGCCTTTTCCCCAGAATTTAGAACGCTGCGGCATGCACAATGCTTTGAGTGCCTCATTGCGACATTCTGACGGTTATAGGACGATTCGTGGGATATTTTAAAAGAATTTCGCTTTCAGCATTACCAGCATTATCATATCAGCATTATCATCATTATCGTTGTTGCGCTATGCAAACAAAAAACTCCTTATAAAAGGGTCATATGGGAAAACACAGATTGCGCTCTTCTCATTAATCTTTTGATTTATTCTGCACATCAGCTTTTTGTGGGATGTTTTTAAGGTGCTCCAATGTGTACTGTAATCGTAAATTGTACAGTTTGGTTTAAATACCCAAGTTTGAGGTAAACGGACATAAACTGAATCACCGACTCTCGCTTATGCCTCTTCCATGTCGTCGCGGTTCCTGAAATGGTTGCCATCCAAGTATCGTTCAAGATTCGAGAAAAGGCGGAAATTAAATGGAGAGAGATCTTGGGAGTATGGGGAATGGGGAAGGACTGATCAGCGTGCTTCAGTAGTTCACTCTTCGTCGACCTTGCAATGTATGGTCTAGCTTTGTCATGCTGGAAGTATACATTGGCCTGCTCTCCACGTGTAATTTTGAGAAGGGCTTCAAAATTCTGCAGCTGAGTAACGTAGATCTCCGCCCTTACTGTCACACCTTCGTCCAGTAGCTCCCAATATTCTAGGCCATAGACCCTCCAAACGCACAGAATCACCTTCCTCACGTGCAAGTCGGGTTTCGAGACCTCTTCTGGCTCATCTCCTTTGTCAACCCTCTGGGCACAGCGGAAAACGCTAGAGTAATCATCCACAGTCACAAGGTTGTCGAGCCAGAAGTGGGTGGGTCTGAGGGTGAGGAGAGAAAGTGCTACGCCGAATCCGCGATCCACTTGGCGCTGGGTCGGCATGTGGGGTATCCATCGACCATGTATTCTAACCTTGCCAATGGACTTCAATCTACGGCGTACAGCTGACTGGTTAACATTGAGCGTGACAGACATTTCGCGGATAGTCTGATATGAATCCGCCTCAACTTGGTTACGGAGCACGTCGAAATCCAACTTGTTTATGCGCCCGACCCGTCTTCACTTTCCATGGAATAGTCGCCATCTTTGTATTCCGAGAACCAAATGTAGACTGTGTTTCAAAAGGAGCCCTTTCTTATAAACCTTCTTTGGACGCTCGTAAGATTGGTTGGCAGTGGGTCCAGAAAAGAAGAGAAGCAACATCACGCTGCGGATGTAAGTATTAGAAGGCATGAGTTGCGAAACCATAATTGCTATGTGAAGACGTATTGAAGTGACCGCCAAAAAGGATTTGTAGAGATTTTTTACCTCTATCGATTAGCTGGCCACATGCGCTTACCAGTGTCCAAATTGGCGGGAAAATCCTTTTTAACTGTAAAAAGTCGCAAATGTCCAAGAATTTTTGCATCAAACCGATACATGGGGTCCCTGTCAACGAAATGGACATAACGAATTTCTCTGGTTCTCGACGGGTACATGTGGCTACACCCCTGGCAGCCGCTCCGGCTGAAGTGATGCAGTGGAGGATGCGGCCGCGTGAACGTGTCGTTAGGCCTCTGCTATACTCCCGCGGGAGCATCCGCGGAACGTCCGCGGACTGAGGCCTCTGCTATACTCCCGCGGGAGCATCCGCGGAACGTCCGCGGACCAATGGTGCACGGCGGAGGCGGGCGTGGCGAGGCGCGGCGATTGGCCAGGTGAGGAGTCTCGGCGCGATTCCCGCCCTTCCGCGGATGCTCCCGCGGGAATATAACATAGGCCTTAGAGGTTGATGTCCCATCTGAACAGCAATGAATTCGGCATCGATATGCTGTTAATAACCTTTTCCAACACCTCGTAAGTACAGACATTTAATGCGGAAATTGCCCATCAAGAGTGCTTCAGATCCGAACATATGGCTCGTATTACCGGACTGATTTATGATCTCAGTATTTGTCCGTCATTTGTCCAATTTCTGCAATACATTAAGCATCTGAGCCGAGCATTCTTCGCAACGCGCAGAGCCATCATTCATAGCAACTATTTAATCAATTATTTAGTCAAAAAAGTCGTATAATATTTTAAGACTAATTCGAAGAGTGTAGCCATTGCTGTTAATAATAATCTTGATCTGCTACATTTTTTTCCGTTCACTTGAACAATTTTTTAAAAATAATTCGATGAATAGCATTATTATATTGTATTTCTGACACTGTAATAAGTTTTTATTTTATTCGATTAAAGCGTACCTCCGAGTGCAATAAATAAAAAATAAATAAATATTAAACACATTTATAGATAGGTCACTCCCATTAGAGGTACGGTACATGGTTTGCCATTTACACTTTAAGGTGAACTATTTGATACTTTAAATTATATTTTTTAAACCGAAACGTGATATTCTTAAACCAGAGGTGTACTGTGCTTTAAAGCAGTCTATATTCTAAAGCATAGAGCCCATTCAGACTTATTTCAAAGAGAATGAAATAATCCACTTAAAATGAATATGTTTTGTGAAAATTTAATTTCAATAGCAGTTCACCTTAGTCACGCAGCAATGGCTACAATGATTAATATGAAGTTCTTACCCTTGTGATTAAATAAGGTCTATGTTTACGGGGCATTCACTTGGAAATCGCGCGCGTCGTGAAAGGGTTGAATTGCTGTAAGTCGTTGATGAATCCGGCCCCAGAATGGGTTAAACGCAACCTTCCAGAAGCCCCTCTTGTTCTGGAGGTCTTCAAGATAACAACTGTAACAGCGCGAGAGGGTTTGTGCTGTTCCAGCTTTTCATCGTCTTTGTAACCGACCAGTTTCAGCCTAACTAAGGCGAGTACTGCTTTCGAATATCGAGAAGCTAAAGATGCTGACTCATAGCGGATGACCACAGCTGATGAAACGCCATCACCCAGTGGCTGATAAGCGAACCGCAAACAAACAGACTACGTATTACATCATCCTTCTGCCGCTGAATAACGAACTTAAAAGACAGAGCGAAGCGCATTGCGTCTACACTTTTGACAACGGCGACGTCCATATATTGTCGGGATAACCAGTGGGAAGTGTTCCCCCTCTAGTTTTCGACGCTTTTTGTTAATGGGGTGATCATGATAGGAGAATCTAATAAAAGATCTTGATAACATGGTACCAATGTGTCTAGCAATAAGAAGCAGAGATGGTTTCATTATACCTCGGTAATAAAAGCAACGAGCGCTTTCTCTTGACGTGCACAGAAAATAAATAAACATTTTCTTCAGTGTATGCTGCTAAGCAGTATTGTTGACTAGAGCTGTAACATTGTTTTTTGACTTTCGGCAAATAAATAAATAAATAAATAAATAATGACATTGGACTCGTGATAGAGCGGTCAGAGGAGGCGTCGACTGACACATGCGTGCCTATTCCGTAATATTGATTCAGATTCTTTTCCCAATCCAACGAAGCCTTCCATCAATTCGAGGTCTCTCTCTCTGGTTCGACTTGTCTAGGGACAACTAGACACCGCTTGCTCATCGGCTCAGGTCGCATTACAACCCCTTTTCGGATCTCGAATCTCAAGCTAGACCCGATAAGGAAAGAAAGAGGACTAGATTAGCTCAGGAGGAAATTCAAACCAAGAACCTAGTATCAGGTGCACGGCCAGAGCCTCGTCCGACTGCGCTACTCGAGCCCATAACTTGGCATGCCTATAGCGACAACTACTGTTAGACATTAAATGATAAAAAGGTCATGCCTAGTCAAGTAGTGCAGTCATTTTTCTGAAATCATCCATCTAACCATAAATTGAATTTTTGTTGGAAAATTTCTTTCAAATAAATAATTTTGAGTTTATTAGACTATGTCCATTTAAACTTTAGATAGGTCTAATTCGATTTGCAATTTCGCTTTCGGTTTCCATCTTATTTTTAGAAATATTCACTTCATAGTAAAAATTGTGTGTATTTTAGCTCCGAACAGCTCTGAAATCCTGAATATTTACAGAGTAGGATATCCTATTATTATTATTATTATTATTATTATTATTATTATTATTATTATTATTATTATTATTATTTGTTACACTGGCAAACGGCGGTGTTTATTGTGGTGTCAACAATCAGAAAAACAACAACAACAACCGAAACATAATTAACAAATATACGAAGAGCATTTAGCAAAAGAATACGTGAACTTATTTAGATGTCAGATGCCTATTTTTTCGACGAGAACAAATCTGTTTTGCACTATCTGTTCTATCCATTTTTAAACATGCCGTACAGCTGGTACGCATCCGAAGTTTTCAGTCCTATATTGCTATGAAAATTTTTCACGAATTGACGTTTAAGAAAAATGTATTTTTGCATGTTGACAGGACAAGACGAGTCATTTTTTCAGCAAATAACGATTATATTTGCTTATAGGAAGCTTTCGGGCGCGTGTAGCACAGTCGGAGGAGGCGCGACTGTTGCGTGCACCCGGTACCAGGTTCCTGGTTCGGATTTCCCGCCCAGACCAAGCAAGCCTTCCATCCCTCCGGGGTCGGTGAAATGGTACCAGACTTGTCTGGGAAGGATTGAGCGCTGCCTTGTTCATCGGCTGGCCACCGCAAGTCATTGTATGGCCAAATACGCATTCATGTCGCCTCCACGACATCCCGTAGAAGTAGAATGCGCTGGCGCATCCCAAAAGGGATCGAGTAACGCCGTCTTTTATCCTTTATCCTTTATAGGGAACCTTCATTATACCTGCTTATAAGGGCTCTTCATCTAGGGAGCTGTTAAAATCCGCAATGAAGATGGCGTTCTAGTGGCATTAGATGTGCAGTTCTTTCAGTCGAAGGAACCTCTGATATAAGCAGTAGCGACCAGATCCTGACACATGTGAGTGGGCCGCGGATTCTTTAGGCTTTCCACCAGATGTGATCCATGTGGCACTGCTCGGCTTGAGAGCCAACGAACTCGCCGGTGACTGCGTGACAACAAGGAGACACACGTGCAACATATCAAGGACTATCTGAGGTCCTCATAAGAACGCTCATTCGTCCATGACAAATGCGTCAGATCTGGAACAATCGCTTTCCTCACACCATCTAAAAATAGTGGAAAACGTCGCTTCATTCCATTTTCTCGTTGAATTGGACCCTTTTCAAATCAGATTGGGTGCGCTTCACGTTGAACTGGACACTTCTCACGTCAATTTGGACACTCTTCTAAGCTAGCCTAAGACTATTGCTATCAAAGCGAACCCTTTCAAATTGAAATGATCTTCTTCGACATTAAACTAGAGGCTCTCCAAAAATGTTCGAATAATTTCTTGTTCAATGAAAATTTTATTATTAAAATTTTAATTTATCTTCTCAATAAGTGAACTCATTGTTTAAAATTTTTGAAGTTAACTATTTTTTAATCAGTTAATTAAATTTATTTATAAAATTTCGAAAGTTTTAAAATTCTCATTTTTAAAGAAAAATAATGGTTTAAAGCTGGTTTTAAAAAGCAGAAAGTCGGCCATTTTGAGTGCCGAAAAATAGAGACTGCGCCATGCCCTCATCCAAGACATTGCGATTTTTATTCGACTGATAGCAGAATTTCGTTAGCATAGAGTATGACACGTGGTGGGGCGCGTGGAGCGCAGTCGGAGGAGGCGCCGGTTGTCGCCTGCACCCGATACCAGTTCCTGGTTCGGATTTCCCGCCCAGGCCAACCAAGCCTTCCAACCCTCCGGGGTCGATGAATTGGTGCGGTACCAGACTTGTCTGGGAAGGATAAAGCACTGAGTTGTTCATCGGCTGGCCACCGCAAGTCATTGTATGGCCAAATACGCATTCATCTCGCCTCCACAACATCCCGTAGAAGTAGAATGCGTGGCGCATCCCAAAGAGGATTGAATAACGCCGTTCCTCATCCTTTTATCCTTTGTGACACGTGGTAACGGTACAACAAAAACAACTGCAATGAGCACACACTTCCTCACTTTGATGGTTCATGTAAGTGGCATTTATACTATCCGTCAAATAAGACTTGCAGCGAACTTTTTGAGTGCATGGCGCGACCTGATCTTTAAAGGCACTATCTAATTGCTTCTTCGCTCCAATCCGGAGCGAAGAAGCAGTCAGATAGTGCCTTTAAAGCAATCAGATAGTGCCTACAGAGAAACAAGAATTTAGAGTACAGGGGGCAAAACTTTAATTTATTACTTTTTCTCTCTATAAAAATTTTATAAGATTACTACACTCATTCGGGCAAGTGAACTAAAAAAATTCAAAGAATGCTATACCAAATTTAAAAGTCATTCAAGTTTTTTTAGGGTCTGTATTTTAGCCTGTAAAAAAACTTGATTTAGGAGAGTTCACTTTGATTTCAAAATTCTTACAGCTAGCTTAGAAGAGTGTCCAATTTGATTTAAAAAGTCTCCTATTCGACGTGGAAACGGTACATATACATAGCACATGTTCCTTGAGTGACGTGTAATTTTTTGTACAATGACGGAAAAATGGGAGTGTTCGATATCAATCTTTGTACAGCAGCTCTACGACTACCTTCCACACTTTTCTAAATGGAAAGGTATTTCGAAGATTGATAAGAATTCCATAGCCAGCCTATCATACGTCTGATCAACGTTATTAGTTCTCTTACAAGGGGTTTTAAAAGCTAAGTTGGGCTAAGAAGTAGACTGTTGTCGAGTTATCGTTAATCAAATTTTTATTTTTGGGCCTCAAGCTGTTGGTCAAGCCATAGTGCGAAGGTACTCTGAATACTTTTCTACCGTCCCAGGAACATATTGGTAGCGGTCACCACTCCAGAGGCACTGAAGTGCTCGGAATCGAACTTGCAACTTGTTGAGTAGCTTGATTTCTCTTTCCGAAAAATCAAAACACTCAACACCAATACGATGACCGCTTTCACAGCAGCCGTCCAGTCATTCAGCCAAGTAAGCACCGTGTTTCAACTGATCTGTATCACCTGTATCACCCGTCGTCCCGTTGATCATCGACTTGCTCGAGCGGGCGCCAGCAGCGCCTCCATTCATCCCTGTCGCGCGCCAGAGTGGTCCAATGGATCCTCCTCGCTCGAGGAACACGAAGAGCGTCATATCGGTGGTTCAGGGCTTTCACGAAGAAGTCCGACCGACGAGTTGTTGGACGTCCTGGTGTTCTCTTGACATCCCGCTGAATCCAGTCGGTGATGGCTCTCGTCCAGCGGGTGTCTGCGAATCGCATTACGTGGCCGGCCCACCTAATTTTCGACGACTTGGCCCATGCGACAGCGTCTCTGATCTTCAACTGATCAGCCTTTCTTAAATCCAGACTGAGTTTCAGAAATTGCGCTACTTTTTCGCTAGAATTTGTTCTTTCGTTGCTTTCTCGAAGGTTTTCTCAAAGACTGATGTTATAGTAATAGGTGTATAATTTCTAGGATAACTGTACGGCTGCTTCTTAGGGATTAGAGTAGTGAAGGTATGTTCCCATGTTTGGGGGACCTTAACATTCATATAGATGAGGATGAGGTTGAAAATCTGCTCCAACGGAAAAACCATACAGTCCAATACATTTTTGATGAATTGAAGTTATGTTGTAGCAGGATGTTTTGTTGCGATCAAAACTCTTGCGCCAGGCGAGACTCGAACCCGCATCTTCTGCATTCCGGGCAGCAATGTTCGCCTTACACCACCAGCGCTGTTTGACCGCAAGTAAAATCGGCGATATCCTCGAGGTCTGTCAGCACCCACCCGTGATACGGGATAGGCCGGCGGCTGACATCAGCATGGAACCGGTTAAGCTGAAGATCTTACTGGTAAAGTTATGTTGGCATTCATGAGTAAACATATATGCATAGAAGACGGATAATAGGATACATTCAGGTTCTGTCTAGGTCGTGGTAAGATTCTGAAAAAGCAAATAGTCGGTAGAGTAATGGTCGGAGAACCCCTCCAGATCTCGACACAGCTCAAGTATCCCCATCGTTTCTACGTTACTGCCATGTTTTGCTGGCAACCTGCTGGCTGTTTGTGTTTATACGATTCGGATGTACGTGTTACATTGCCGCGAGCAGGGTAGCACACACAGCTGTCGTCACCTGCCGATAAGAGAGCGTCGGGTGGGAGGCGACGAGCAGTTTATGCGCAGCACGAGCGCCGGCCACCACAGCTCGCGTCGCACCCAGTGACATTCTTCGGCGTCAGGATGGCGTCATGGGTCCACATTTGAGTGAAGAGCGTGACCCGCTATCTCCGGAAGTGACGCGTCTCTTGAGCGCAAAAAGAGAACAGGAGCTTCTTCAACAATTCGGCGCTTATGTATTGGAGCAGGCTGTGATGGAGATGATACTGAAACGTCTAGCGGTCAACTTCGGATGAATTCGGATGACGGTTGAAGAAGCTTTTGTCCTCTTTTTACGCTCAAGACTCGTCACTGACGCTGAAGAATAGAAGAAAGATTGCTGATATTATACAGGGTGCGTAAAAGGTATTGACGCACCTACTTTTTGCTTCAGCTCCAGCTTTCTCTTTCTACCCCTCTAGGTTTTTGTGTGTTATTTTTGTTGTCTGTATTGTGCTCAAAAAACACCCACGAAAAAACTGAAGAAACATGATCGTCATCGTTACGGTGGCCCTTTTTCCGTCTGTTACCCAGAGAGCTGAACACTTCCTTAACAAGAGAATTAGGCGCTGTTCGAAACGGTTGGTGAGAAAAGAGGTGAGCAACCCAAACGCCAGCCACGGCTCTGTCATAACAGACGATGATTACAAGATGTTCAAGCACGATAACGTTCAAATCCAAAATTATCAATTTCTGTCCGATAACGGTAAACAGATAACGCGCGCAGGAGTAGACAGCTTCTCAGACGAGCACAGCTTAAACATGAAACCGCTGGATTACTCTTTTGAGGCGATTTTGGAGAGTGAGGTCTGGCCTACTTTCAACAGAAGTGACCAGTCGCAGAAGGCTACCCTGTTAAAAGCACGGGACGAAATCCAACCGAGTACTTGCGGCGCGTGCTCATGAATTTTTCCGTCGTTTTCGCTCCTGTATTCACAATAAAGGAACCAATGTCAATTACGAGTTATCCCATCGTGTTTGTAAGATCATTCTCTACATTTCTCGAGTAAACATTTTGAAACTTACTTCGCATTACTATTTCCACAACCGCCACTGACTGCGTCAATACTTTTTACGCACCCTGTAATGATGTACAAGATTCTCGCTCTAAAGATCCCCATAAATCTAACGGATTTTTTGATGGGATACTGGCAAGGTCTATAAGAGGTAAGCTTATACACTGTACGTACTGCGAGCCTTTTGTACTCCTAGGTAGGGAAGAGAGCTGTACAAGTAAAGCAGCTAGCTCGATGTGATTGTCCTTGGCTTAGTGATACTGCAACATCGCGCGTAGCGCGCAAGTGCGAGGCACGCCGATAGGCGTGACCGAGCACATGTTAATATATATGTATGTGTATGTGTGTATGTGCAGGGTGGCCCATAAGTCCTGCAATAAAAACATAGGCGTATAAAAAGGCTAAGAATGCACCAAATTTGAACCACTTTTAAACCTTGTTTGCCCATGGTTTGTAGATTATTGAGGAGCGGTATTATTCATAAGGGACCATAAGGGATTGATAAGAGCCTTCAGATCGTGTGGGTTGCTTTGCAGCTCACGTCGCAGCCCCTCTTACGGAGTTTTACTTCTTATTCGTTCCAAAGAAGATATTGAACAATAGTTTTCCCAAGCTTTATAGAGCACGACATTTTCTTTAAGATGATTAATAAACAAAGATTAAAAATTTAAAGATTTAGGAGTTTCACAGCTAGTCTTTCGCAGGTGCATTATTTTGCAGATGGACTGAGAACCGCTACCACGTCCTTTTCTTTTGCTGTTACAGGAATCGCTTTACCAGAATGTGCATTTTGCCTTTAAGCAGCGCGATTGAGTCTCTAATATATGGTGTTAGGTTTTTGTTCCTATCAGGCGAACATTTTTATTGATTTTCACTATTTTTACACAAAAACCTATGGAGTGTGGGGAGACATTTTGGAAAATCGTGAATAACAAAAACTTGTCATGCATGGCCATTATGTTCATATCATGAGGTTCCCGCAAAGGTAGTATTAAACGCACTATTATTTTGACCTTTCTGGGATCGTTCAACTTTGAGAAATTTTTCATCAAATGAGGCAGAGGCTGAATAACATTACGAACGACGCCCTCCAACTGCGCTTACAAATTTTTCCCTCTACTCTCTTCTCCTCATAGCTGAGTCTTCGTCTCACTTGTGAGCTTGTAGAGCTTTCCTTGTAGTTTCCTAGAAACTACATACTGCTTAGTAATAGATTACGAACACGGCTGAATGTTGCATTTGTTCCAGCTGGTTGCTGCATCTTGTATGATCAGAAAATTAATAGCGTTCTTCTGTTGTAGTTCAGATCCGTTCATCCAATGTTCACTCTTGAGAATCCTCTGCACTGCTCTACACAATACCATCATACTGCATGTTCAACAACCAATCTTCCGAAATTTAGTCACATCGGAACGGAAGCGCCCCACCACGGGCCAGAGAAGAATTTTCTGTAGTTTTACGTGAGAGCGCATTAGTTTGTAATAGGAGCAGCTACAACCATGATAATTTCCAGAAGTATAGCACTAAGTATATCCTACATAACTGTTGGCATGCGGTTTTTTTGCAATTGGAAAAAGACAACCAATAAGGTCTCCTAATTTTGTTGCAGGACTTATGGGCCACCCTGTATATGTGTATATATATGTATATGTGTATATATATGTATATGTGTATATATGTGTAGGTATTTATATAAAATTTATTTAGTGGTTAGTAACAAGGCGTTAGCGGTTTTGTAATATGATGCAATTGTATTGGAACATAAGTGTTAACTATATTTTCATTTGTAAAACTTAGTTCCTAGTACAAGTTAAAAATACAATTTAAAAAATATATTATCTAATACTAACACTAAGAAACTAACAACTAAATTAACTAGTTGCCTTCTTCACTGATGAGCTTCAGGGTGACTAATTATAAACATGTTTTGTATGAAGATAGAGGCGAAACGAGACATGTTTAAGTTGTTGTTAGCTGTCGTTGTTTTGGATGTTATTGTCTTCTGACTAGGATTGCTGTGTCCCTCTATTATATGTTGAAGAGCTGTAAAAAAGTCAATTTTAGTTTTAATAAATAAGAATATAATAAATATTTAAACAACTTCACACCTAGGTTTACAATTAATTCTATTGCATACAGAGTCAGAGATTTGGCATGGAATGACGAGAGCTCCTGCCACATTCGTGCTCACCTTTCCGACTGGGATAGATCGGAGACGGAGGGTTCATGGAGGTAAAGGTATCGTTTGGAAGAATTCAATCGATTTTGGTAGAAAATCTTACTCTGACTGTTGTACAGCGACTTGTCCGCTTGTGGCCTATTCCTCGCGAGTATTGAAACAAATATTAAAAATGTGTGAAAATAAAAATAAACAGAAAATAACTCAAAAAGTGAGCAACGCTACCGAAGGAAGAGTACCGAAACCGAGCACATTCTGACGGAAAGACGTGCTCTGGAAGTCTTCTGTTGGTTCTTCCAGAAGAAGGCTTTACCACACTGTAATTCAATTCAGTACACTATCCATTGAAGCTACTAAACGGTGAAACGGACTTTGAAGCATATGCTCGTTCGCCCGATGAAAACACTATACGAGCTTTTTGAGCACATGTAGACGTCGGTTTACACCGGGTGAATAATGCTAATGAAACCCGGATGTGCGTCATGTTCTCGCTTCGTGGCACTTCGACAATGCTACATACGTACTCTAAGAACACCAACACAACGCTGTTCTCTGAAAAAGTGGAAGTAAGTAACATCAAGAATCAGATTTGAAGGTGAAAATTGAGGTTTTAAGGCGACTGGAGTGAGAAAAGTTGCAAAAAACTCAATAGAAATCGTTGGCAACAACCCCGCTACATTCTAGCGTCCCAAAGAACCCGGAGCCTAAAAAATGAATCGCAAAGCAGATTACAGGAAAAACCTGAGCAATTCAAACATAAAAATAGAAAAACGAATATAAATCCATATGTACCGTCAGAGTAATCAATTTTTCGAAAAATTTCAAATGTGAGGCAGCCCGGTAATAGAAATCAATTGTTTAACCAGGTAAAGAAAACCATGTGGCAAAACAACCTATACCTAAATGCAAATCTTCGTCCGGTTTTTCCTGCTCTTTTAAGAAACATGTGCGGATATCGCTCTAGTTTTTCTCGCAGATCTTTTCCAGGGCTTCGTATAATCATGAACCGAGGCGACAATCGAGTCATCATGCTTTAAGGATTTAAATTGGGACATTCTGCGACAGGGGCATCCCTCTAATCTTACCAGCGCTTTTGAGACGGACTGTTCTTGCAAACGGAAGGTAAAGCTCTGCTTCATAATATTCGCTTCTGGCCATTTTGATCTCGAAGAACAACTTGGTCGAGGGCGCTGGCCGTCGCTTAACCGTGAAGTTTTGAGGAGAGCCGTCGAAGCAAATCCGGAGAGGAAAACACCTGCATTAGCAGAAGATCTTGGTGTACATCATAATATGCTAGAAAGATACATGTTATGGCTGAATTATAGCAGTTTGAAGTAAGCTGTCCGTTTCGGCGATTAATTTTGCGACAGCCATATAACTCAGAACGTTTAGATGTCCGAGAAGATGTAAGTGTGGTAGTCTATACGTAAAATGTGTTTTTTTTAAAGCACACATGGTTAGAAATAACAAGTTTTCTACTTGGTTGCAAGTACAAAACATTGAGTTGGTAATTAGGAATTAAAATTTACTATGCGCTTATATCTTTATTTTATATTATTATCTACAAAATTAGACGTAAGCCGGAGCTGGAAAGGCTGCCACTGGATGCTGCACCGCAGGTCGATGAAACTCGTTAAGAACAAAATTTCCCACCGCTTTCTATTTTATTTTATTTTATTTGGATTCGTGAAGCGCAGTTGGAGGAGGTACCAACTGTCTCGTGTACCCGATATCAGGCTCATGGTTCGGATTTCCTGCCCAGGCCTACCAGGACTTCCATCACTCCGGTGTCGGTGAATTCGTGACAGACTTCTCTATAAAGAATAAAGCACTGACTTGTTCATCGGCTGGCCAATGTAAGTAATTCCGTAGGCCAAATGTTGCTGAGTCTACCAAGCCCTTTCAATCGAAGGAAAAGATCTGACCTCTTCATGATGCTTAAAATGCTCACAGGTAGGGTTTCTATAAACACAGTCAACTTTCCAAATCAGTTTCTTTAAGCCTCAGTTGGGTGGTATCGAGGTTGTAAGCTGTCACAACGATGTTTTGTTGCGATCAAAACTTCTAGCACCAGGCGGGACTCGAAGCCGCACCTCCCTCTGACCGGGCGGGAATGCTCACTCAACTTTTTTGGCTCCAGACTGACAAGAAACATAAGAGGAAAGCTAAGACTTTATATTCAGTGGGAAAATTACGAGCTCAAACAAGCTTTTTCACGTGCATAAACTTAAGCGAGTTCAACCATATTTTGAGTGCAAATCAGAAAGTTTTAGGTCTATTATTGCGTGATTTGAAGAGACTACTTTTACGTATACAATGAATGTCTTCAGTTTTTTTGTTTTTGATCAAGTTCGCAGGTATTCCATTCTATCACTGTATTTCCGAGCGCGTGTAGCGCAGCCCGAGGAGGCGCCGACTGTCGCCTGCACCCGATACTAGGTTCCTGGTTCGGATCTCCCGCCAGGCCTCTAAGCCTTCCATTCCTTCGGCGTCGGTGAATAGGTACCTGACTTGCCTGGGAAGGGTAAAGCGCTGAGTTATTCATCGACTGGCCACTGCAATTCATTATATGACCAAATACGCTTTCAAATCGCCTCCACTACATCCCGTAGAAGTAGATTGCGTGGTGCATCCCAAAAGGAATTGAGTAACGCCGTCCTTTATCCTTTCATCATTTAACATTGTATTTTCACGCGTGGCCTTAGTTCATGTCATAAACAAATAAATAAATAAATAAATAAATAAATAAATAAATAAATAAAATGCGCAATCAAATCACCTCCACGACATTCCGTAGCAGTTGAATGCAAGGCGCATCCCAAAAGTGATTGAGTAACGCCGTCCTTTATCCTTTTATCGTTATGCCTTAATACTGTAACATACGAAAAATGATAGAAATTGCTTTATACTACAAGTTAGAATTTACTAAAATTGTTCGCTGGGGCCTACCGATCGCTTGGTTTCCGCTGTCGGCCTGGATCCGAATAACACACCACAGGCTGAGCTATCAAATCCGAACCCATTCTTTGAGCTAGTAGTCAGTAACAAATGGTGCTCACTTCAGCAGAACAACAAAAGCTCGCTCGTTAGACATTCCGACTCAAAGATGGCGTTGTAAAGGAAAAGCAAAAAGACGTAAATGCCAGCAGCTGAGTACGCTTCCATTCATCATCGTAGGCGTAGTTGTGGACGTGCTAAGCCTGAATAACCGTCCGCTACATGCCCTTTCTGTCAGTGGTCGACTAATGAGGTTTCAAAAAAAAATCTTGCAGCTCTTCAGGTTTTCAATGAAAAACAATGGCAAACAAAAGCTACAAAAGCTATTTTTGGGCTGTGTGATACAGCACCAAAGTGAATATTGATTCTCGGATATACAGGATGCATCGTGGATAGTGATAATGGCTTCCTTAATTCAAGCTGTGTAGGGCAGTGCGTGGCGCATCCCGTAAGGAGACTGACTGACACCCAAATTTATCTAATTGTACTAATCTGTCTCTTTAGCACGTAAATGATTGCGAAGTAAAGAAAATACACCTGTAAGGTCCACAATTTTTTTGTTGTTGTAAAACTTAACATCATCTGTAAAAACGCTTCTACGCCACGCGGGTCTTATGAATCCGATGCTCCGAACACAAATAGTTTATTAGCGGCACAACCAGAACCTCAAACTTGGGTAATTAAACCAAGCGAACAACTAAGGGTTAACAACAATAGTGCACGAAATAGAGGAATGTGTTTAACGGAGGAGTGAAATGTGATACAAGACACTTTGAGAACCAAAGGGGGTAATGAGGCAATCACACACAAGGACCCTAGGATAACAAGGTAGCAAGGTAGCAGGCGCGTTTGCTGAGGTCCACATCGCACCCGAGTCTGTCCTTGAAGTCGCACGTATGTAATCAAAAATAAAGTCGCTACCCCCCCCCCCTTTTTTGCTTTACTAAATCACAAGTTCCTGGATTCAGCTGGAGACCGATGGAGGGTGGTAGGAAGCGACAGAAGATGGTAGGAGACGGAGAATGAATGTTCCAGCGCTCTGAGCTGCCCTTTTATGTGCTTGAGGAACGCTCTAGAACTGGGCGTCAGTATTCGACGGGTAGTTCAAATCGCGGTTGCGCGCGATCAGCGGGTCAACGGAACGGAGCTCGCACCCCTCGGCAATCGCTCCTTGAGTGGAATCGCATGTGTTTTCCTGAACAAATACAAAATCGCGTTCCGCGATAATCTGTGTACGTTTTGCACTTTGCACACTCTCAGCGGCACCACGAATAGCAAAGGATAAAGCACGATGTTAGTCAATCATTTTTTAAGATACTCCACCCATTCTATTTACTTATGCAGGATGCCGTGAAGGCAAGATGAATTCGCACCTGTTCTATATTGTGATTGACGTTGGCTACCACAAGAGGTTTAGTTGGCCTAGGCGGGAAAACCGATCCGAGATCCTCAAAATGGAGTGGAGGCGACAGCCAGCGCCTTCTCTGCGCTACCATACGCTCGTCACGAGGTTCCAAAGTACGCAACAATTAAAACGTTTGCTAGTAGAATCTGGAGGAGGCATCGATCTGAACGTAGTGGAGTCCAGAGATCGTCTCCGCGACCTGGATTCCTCAAAGGCTTACCGGCCGGCTTCGATAAAACTAAACGACAAAACACCACGTATCGCGATTCATCATGGCACGGCGTGGTGGTTTGGTGGTGGTAGATTTGGGGAGAAAATCGTTGTGACGGTTACCCAGCCAGATTGTCAGGTAAACGATGCGATGAAGTACCGGTAACGCTCCTCTGCTAAATTCTGACCCAGTGGTAACTAGTTGGGCTCATTGCTATGAGAAGTGGGACGGACCCACATGAGCGTTTTGCCTCTTTGTCGTTGCTCTCTTTCTTCTGTTGAAATCCTAGCCGGAACCGACTGATGAGGAATCTTTTTTTGTATTTGTTATTTAATATCTGTGTAGATTTGCGGCTGATTACAGGTGCTATAAAGAAATATTTTTTGTTCACGATGGAATCGCAGACATCGTAGTTTTATTTCGCAAAGTGGTCTTGCGCTCTGTCGTGCTTTTTCTCAGTTTGCAGTTGCCAAAAGGAACATGGAAGATGAAGATAGAAATGTACAGTTTTATCCATGCATTTCTAGTAAGACGTATGTGTAGCATGAAATTTGAGAAATGCTTGCAAAATTCGTGCCGGAAAAGGTTTGGCACAGCCTCGTAACCGTTTCAGCTTGACCTGCAAATCATCTTAACGTCAACCTTTACTGCAAACACGTCGTCCTGGAGAGAACGTTTTCTCAAATTTACCAATTTCGGCGTGGAATGGTGTGGAGAACCAAAAAGAAAATTTCGAAATAGTGCACTGCGGAAGAATATCGTTGTTGCGAGTGACACTGTAACGCCTTTTGCGAGGTGGGTGATATGGCTGCAGCTAATCCAACAACATAGGGCCTGTTCATACTTCGCGACGGGAGCGACGACAGAGGCGGGAGCAACAGGGCGAAGGATACGTATCGATCAGTGCCGGGCCGTTGCCTGGGAAAAATCGATAGGCATACCTTGATGCTTTGCTTCGTTGCCGTCGCGAAGTACGAACAAGCCCTTTCCGACGCTGCATCCTTCACCGCGGCCTTCGTGAATCACAAGTGCCGGTAAGTCTCTGGCAAGGAGCCGGTTAGGCTAATCTGTGGTAGCGATTTACCGACTCTGTTGCTGATGAATCCGTGCTCTGAACGACTCGGTATTGTATCGAACACTAACCATTTAGCCCATCCCCTCATTTTTGAGCCTCCACCTTTCAATAGGGATCCGCTGCCCTTTCCTCATCACTACAACCCACCCTTGACGAATAAGCCTTGCACTTTCGTCACGACTCTTACAATCGGTCGAAGTACTCGCCGATCGGCCCTCATTCATCACCTCAGCCGCATTCCGTCGTCGTTGTCGTTGGTGGCAACGCGCAAGCAGCGCAGAGCAGTGGTTGACGCAACGGCAGCTGAGGCCGCTGTCGTGGTCGGCGGCTCCGGGAGCGGAGCGATGTGGTGTTGTTACATCAGGACGACGCTCCAGGGCACCCCCGCAGATAGCAGAGCAGCACCACACGCACACTCATACACACACACACACTCACACACAACACGACGGCCGCTTGCGGACGCAGATAATCCACAAACAACGGCGACGCGATGGATAAGTGATGAGCCGATAACAGCGGTGATTCCCAGCGTCGATGATCCGTGTCGCTTCTCGGATCTGGGAAACGTCGGTTGCTTTGAGAGACGATGAGAGTTTCTTGTGCCTATATCTGGACAAAATGGCGTGTATTAAATCAAAAATGCAAAATTGCAATCAATATACATAATACACCCAAAAGACATAAACAATCAAACCTTACAGTCGTTTCGTTCCTTCCCTTAGACGATTGTAAGTAAAAGAATGAATGAAAGACTAAGGATCTTCTCGGAACTCTTCACTAAGGTGGGAGACCTTACAGAAAAACAAAACAATTACCGCACCGGTGGAGTAAGAATACCACGTCGTAAAAACCAAAAAGGAATAAAACAGAGATAAGTAGGAATACCAGGACGTAGCCACCGTCGTCAGCCAAAGATGTGTACCTGAAATAGAGTTACACTGATCGAATAAGTGAGCGAAAGCGCTGAAGAAATAGGATTTCGAAAGCATATACTTGATGAATCCGATCCCTGTTCGAATGACAGAACTCCTTGGATCAGAAATGATCAAGTTGTAGGACAGCTAGTTTTGGACTAGGTGGCACTCATCATCAACCTCTTCACTACAGTCTGCAAAACCTACAGATGAACTTCTTTGGTGACAGCTTCTCCTTTCTCAAAGAAATGTGGCTGCATGATATCACATCTACTGGAAACAATACTTAAGACGTGAACACTTGCTGGAGGTTTTTTCTAGCAGCAATCGGGAGTCCTCAGGATCATAGGCGAGCCATCACTTCTACGGTTGACCTTCGCGTCAAAAGAAAACATTTTTCCATCACAAAAGGGTTTCTGGCCGTCTGAGACAGTTCTTGTCGAGCCTTTACTGTGTACGACTTCTAGCGTAGGTCCTCCTCTGCAATCCGATGCACTATTCACTTGCTGATACTCAACGCTGACGTTGGTTTCCTCAACGATTGCCCCGGTCCCTCACGAATCGCTGCCTGAGCCTTTTCCGCGATTGCCGCATTTCTTGACATGCGTTCCCGCGAGTGGGTTTCCCTCGACCGGTTGGCGAAACCTTGCTCAGACTCTTCGGAAGCATTGTACTTGATCAGAACATAGTAAACGATAGATCTCGGGCACCCGAAGGAGCGAAGCATTACAGTTGGCGAATTCCCAGCGCGAATACGTTAATTAATCGCGGCTCTTCCATTGTACTTCGCACTCCTACGCAACATTGAGGCCATTCTGAGATTACAACTCTTTACTTGAGTCTTCTGGCTTTCAATTACTCAAATCGCGACCTCTAGCGGAAGTACGATGTGGCGGGAAATTTGAATCAAAATTTGCCCGGATTTAAGAGCCGCACCCTTTGTCCATGCCAATGGAAGATAGGCATGGCGAACGACCACAATTATGTAAACTACTGTTGCCAGTCTTATTCTGTAGATTTAGAGGGAAGTCAGAAGTCTACGCGGAACTTCGACAAGGTCTTGATCCCGAAATTGAATATATTGGGGTGATCGAAAAGTGTTGCAACACTTTGCGCTACTGCCTGTTAAATTTGTTAAAGCTCTTACAGTAACGATCTTATCGCAAGGACTGCAACCTCCAACATTTGCGCTGCATTCAAGGATAAAGTCATTCATTATTCCACAGTGGCCCGTTGGTATCAGCGCTTCAGAACTGGAGATATCTCTCTCTAAGATCGACCTCGTTTCGGACGCTCCTCTGTTGTGGAAGAAGACAGCTTGCGCGAAGCCTTCAGGGTGAAGCCAAATTCAACCACTCGCGAATCGGCGGCGACAATTAGATGTACGCAAAGCACCGTCGTGAGACAGCTGGAGATCCTTGGGTACCGCAAAAGTTTTGTCGTCTTGGGTACCCAAATGAGCTTCAGGACTCTGACAAGGCATGCCGAATCAGTGTTGCTGAGTTGTTGCTTCTTCGCACGCAAAGAAAGAACTTTCTGAAGCACATTTTTGCTGGTGATGAAAGTTCGGTTCTTTTCGTTAACCACACCGCAAGAGCCGATGGTTGCCAAGGGAAGAACAGGCTCCAAGACAATGAAAATGTAGACACCACGAAAAGAAGGTTTCCCTGTGTTGCTGGTGGGACTCAGAAGGCTTCACTAGGAGTTGCTGGATAGTGATACCACATCACAGCATCTGTCTACGCTACCCAGTTCCACAGCTTGGCCGACGCCATGCGCCAAAAACGTTCAGAAAGGGAAAATGTCTACCCGCTGCGCAACAACGTCGCGAGAAAATCCAGGTGTTAGGCTGGAAAGCTCTGCCCCATCCACCGTACTCTCCAGATCTCGCTCCTTCTGACTACCACCTATTGAGAGCTCTGAAGCAGCATCTTTGAGGTAGAGAGTTCGATGATCGACATCAACTGGAAATGGAGGTTTCTGAATTCTTTCCTCACAGCCCTCGGAATTCCTGCGAAAAGAAGTTGAAAGGCTGCCTGAAAGATGGGGCATGATCTTACGAGGACTTGGATGGGGAATATGTATATCGTGGACTGAGCTTTTGTGTTTTGCATTATATTATATTGTATTGTAATATTGTTGTGCTAGTGTTGCAAGACTTTCCGATCAACCAAATATTAGGTTGTGAGCGGGCTACCGTTGCTTCTGACACAAATTTTTTTAATAATACGTTTATTCCTAAATGTACAACTAAAAGCGGGCTACCAGAGCGGAGGAACTCAACAAGACCAAGACCACGAGGGCGGTCTTTCCACAAAGGAGACGTCATGTATTTTCTCTTTCCAAAGAAGAAAACACTGTTTTCTGAATGAACGTCAGAATGCTCAATTTTCCGCCGCTCTGTGGTCTCGCGGGTGAGAATCTCATGAAAAAGCAGCTGGTGCTTGTCACGACCGTTTGATACCTTTGATAAGTTCTCGGACGTTTGAAGCGCAAAATATTTTATTTCGTAATATCTAGACGGGCTTGTGTGGCGCAGTCGGAGGAGGCGCGACTGTCGCATGCACCCGATACCAGGTTCCTGGTTCGGATTTCCCGCCCAGGCCAACCAAGCCTTCCATCCCTCCGGGGTCGGTGAATTGGTACCAGACGTGTCTGGGAAGGATAAAGCGCTGACTTGTTTATCGGCTGGCCACCGCAAGTCATTGTATGGCCAAATACGCATTCATGTCGCCTCCACGACATCCCGTAGAAGTAGAATGCGCTGGCGCATCCCAGAAGGGATTGAGTAACGCCGTACTTTATCCTTATCCTTATTAATATCTAGACAACAAAAGCGAATCCTCCTTCAGATTCTTGTAAGATTGGTTGGCGCTAAGTCCAGAAAAGAAGAGAAACAACATCGCGTTGTGGATGTGAGCATCAGAAGCATGAATTGCGAAGCCTAGCTGCTACCTGTAGACGTATTGAAGTGACCATCAAAAAGGATTTGTAGAGGTTTTTTTTACCTCTACCGATTGGCTGGTCACATGCGCTTACCAGTGTCCAAATTTGCGGGAAAATAGTTTTCAATTGCAAAAAGTCGCAAATGTCCAAGAATTTTTGCATCAAACCGATACATAGGGTCCCTGTCAACGAAACAAACGTAACGGACTTCTCTGGCATACATGTGCTTACACCCCTGGCAGCCGCTCGGGCTGAATTGATGCAGTCGAGGATGCGGCTGCGTGAACGTGTCGTTAGAGTTTGATGTCCCATCTGAACAGCAATGAATTCGGCATCGATATGCTGTTAATAACCTTTTTCAACACCTCGTAAGTATCGACATTCAATGCCTGAATTGCCCATCAAGAGTGCTTCAGATCCGAACATATGGCTCGTATTACCGGACTGATTTATGATCTCAGTATTTGTCCGTCATTTGTCCAATTTCTGCAATACATTAAGCATCTGAGCCGAGTATGCTTCGCAATGCACAGAGCCATCATTCATAGCAATTATTTAATCAATTATTTAGTCATACGTATAATAACTTGAAACTAGTTCGAAGAGTGTAGCCACTGCTGTTAATAATGAGCTTGATCTGCTACAATTTTTTCCGTTCACTTGAACAATTTTTAAAAAATAGTTCGATGGATAGCATCGAGAAGCATTATTATATTGTATTTCTGACACTGTTATAAGCTTTTTTATTCAATTAGAGCGCACCTCCGAGTGCAATAAGTAAATAAATAAATAAATATTACACATTAATATTTAACATTATTAAATTAAAATTTATAGAAAGGCCACTATCATTAGAGGTAGGCTACATGCCATTTACTGCCAAATTCTTTTCAATTTAACAACACACTTTATTGAAGCGAAACGTATATTTTTAAGTCTGAAGTGTACTGTGCTTTAGAGGATTCAGTACTCTAACATACTCTAGCACACTCTAGCACATAGTCCATAGACCCTTTTCAAAGAGGATGAAATAATCCACTTAAAATGAATCTGTTTTGTAGGAATTTAATTTTAATGGTAGTTCACCTTAGTCACTCAGCAATGGCAACAATGTTCGAATTAGTATTAAGTTCTTATTCATCTGGCTAGATCACCTGTATCACCTGCATCACCTGTCGTCCCATTGATCATCGACTTGCTCGAGCGGGCGCCGGCAGCGTCTCCATTCGTCCCTGTCGCGTGCCAGAGTGGTCCAATGGATCCTCCTCGCTCGAGGGACACGAAGAGCGTCATATCGGGGCTTTCACGAAGAAGTCCGACCAACGCGTTGGTGGGCGTCCCGTGTTCTCTTGACATCCCGCGTAATCCAGTCGGTAACGGCTCTCGTCCAGCGGGTGCCTGTGAAGCGCATTACGTGGCCGGCCCTTCTAATTTTCGACAACTTGGCCAACGCGACGGCATCTCTGATCTTCGAACGTCGGCGAAGCTCGGAACTCCGGAGGCCTTCTCTCACTTGCGTGAGTCGTGTCACTCCGAGCATCGCCCTCTCGATTCCACGCTGCGCGACGCTGATCGTGTGTTCATCCTGCTTTCGTATAGCCCAGGTCTCTGAGGCGTATGTTAGGGCAGGAAGAACAGTGGATTCGAAAAGGTGAGCACGGAGTCGGACGTTCTTCGTCTTCTTCGCGACTTCTTCGACGCTGAAAGCTCTCCAAGCCGCTCGTTTCCTCCTGCTCAGCTCCGACGCTAGGTCGTTGGCCATATTGACTTCGCGACCCAGATACACGTAGCTGGAGCATTCGGAGATGTTCGTTCCGTTGAGCGAGAATGGGGCATCAGAAACCCATCCGTTCCTCATGAATATCGTCTTCGTAAGATTCAGCTGCAGTCCAACGTTCCCACATACACGATCGAAGTCGGCCAGCATTCGCTCCGCCTGACTGATGCTCGGTGTTATGAGCACGATGTCGTCAGCGAAACGAAGATGGTGCAGCTGCTGGCCGTCGACCTTCACTCCCATGTCTTCCCATTCTAGTTCGCGCATGACGTTTTCGAGGGTGGCGCTGAAGAGCTTCGGGGATATGGTATCCCTTGCCGAACCCCTCTCTTCACGTCGACGACGACGTCGTTGTAGAATGGTGAGATCTTGGTCGTGAATCCACTGTACAGCTCTCGAAGGACTCTGATGACTGAGTAGGAACGCCCTGAGTGAGCAGGGCTTCGATGACCGCTTCAGTTTCGACAGTGTCGAATGCCTTCTTCAGGTCGATGAACGTAAGGGAAAGCGGCAGCTTGTACTCTCGCGACACTTCGATGAGCTTCGTAATGGTGTGTATGTGGTCGACCGTGTTGAATCCTCTCCGAAATCCTGCTTGCTCGCATGACTGTCCTTCGTCCAGCGTTCTGCTGATCCCATTCAGGACGACTCGAGTGAACAGCTTGTAGACTACGGACAGCAGGCAGATCGGGCGATAGTTGCCAATGTCGTGCACGCGTCCCTTCTTGTACAGCAAGACGGTCTTGCTGGTCTTCCAGGGTGTTGATGAGCGTTGGCGGCTGGCTAGATAGGTTTAAAGATTTTTGCGTGGTGCTTAAAAGCGAAGCACTTCACAGTGTATTATGTGGACTAATTGCGCCGTGTATTCATTTGGTACATCAGAACGTCTTTTTGATTGGCAGGGGTCTATCCTAATTGAAGGGGCGGGAGCATATAACGGTTTGCCCCTCGAATCCCGTGCTCCAGTTGCTATGAGAGCTTCAGCTGCTGCCCCACGACGAGAGGGCTTTAATTTAAATTTAGGGGACATGTTTCTATGGCGTAGAATGACATACGAAGCCGACACATTACTGTTGCTCCTTCCCGACCAGGACAGCACCTGTTTGTAGTGTAAATGCTGCTTTGTATCTATGCTTTATATAAAATTAGAAATAACAGAAACAATTACTACCAAAAAGAACTCTTCAGTACACAACTACATGTTAGTAAGGCTAGACCTTTCAATCTAAAACACATCGTGACGAACTGGCCGAGAGCGTGGCGCAACCTCTCCCAATATAATAGCTCATCGAAGATTTTCCTGCATCATAACATTTTATGATAAAATGAGCTTAGAAATTTTGTTTCGCCTACGTGGATAGTAATTATGTGCTCATTTGAAAAGTGTAGTCATTTTTTTCTTGAGACACCTGCCATGGGTGAGTTTCCATAACAGATTTTGGTGCAAGCCTAAAGCGACTGACCCACCTTTCTTCCATATCCGGTAGCTTTAGCCCAGCTTCAGCAAGGTTGAGTGTCCTGAATTTATCATCTACACGTGGCCATGGATAGCCTTGTTACACTCAAAGTTCTTGAGCCATTTCTCAGAATTCTACGAACAAGAATAAAAGTGGACACTCTTCCAGACTTGTATCCAAATTCTTATGAAACCCAAGGTTAGCTCTATTTCTTCAGGATAAGGATAAAGGAAGGCGTTACTTAATCCGTTTTGGGATGCGCCACGTGTTCTACTTCTATGGAATGTCGTGGAGGCGATTTGAATGCGTATTTGTCCTTGCGATGACGAGCGGTGGCCAGCCGATGAACAAGTCAGCGCTTTATCCTTCCCAAACAAATCTGGCACCAACTCACCAACTCCGAAGGCTGGAAGGCCTGGTCTGCATGTGAAAATCCGAACCAAGGACCTTGTATCGGGTGCACGCGCAGCCGACACCTCCTCCGACTGCACCATGTCCATCTGTTGCCGGCTAGCTTGCGGAATATTATAGCGGTGGGAATTCCTATTTTCAGGAAGTTCAGTGCCCGGATTCATCAAGCGGAAGGTATGGATAGAAATACCGAGCGGTAAGACCACCACTCGTATCCATATAACGATTCGAGGGTAAGGTAGAAGAACACTGACAGACGTCCAGAGAAGTTGATCTTCTAGCATTCCACTGATTCCGCTGGCAATATGAAATGAAAAACTTGTTCGAGTTGGGAAAGGAGAGGAAGGAGGAGAAGGAGGGGGAATGAGGGATCACATTCGCAGTATTCTCTCCGACTGGAAGAAATATTGAAAAATTCGCTAATTTAATCGGAAATTTCTCTCGGAGTTTCGTGTTATTCCTCGCAATTTCGTATACTTTCCTGATGGCGTAGTTTCAAAAGGCTTCATAGGTTTGTCCTCAAGGAAAGAAGCAGCTCATAGGACGTCGAGAGAACAGCTGATCTCAGTGGAGCTCGTTTTTCTAAAAGGGGCGCGAAACGGTGGCGGGTATGCTGATGCACCCATGACGATCGGTGGGTTTTCTTAACCCACTGATATATACACGATGTCGCGGGTGAGGTTTATCATGAATGCCACATCGTGGGTACGTCCACCCCTATGTATACCCAACATACCTGCCGGTTTGCGCGTTGATGAATCCGGTTCCAGAAGAGCGTTTAAAGCAATGCTGCCGCTTCTCCCTGATCACTAGCGGGAAGTTGTGCGAAGAGGGCGATTTTATGCGAAAAGTGAGCCGAGCACACATGTGCTGCTGTCGGCCGGAGAAACTTGAGCCGAACCGACTTGGTTTCTTCACTTGCGTTCTTTGACTTCGGATCTATTCCGAGTGCACGACTGGACCTGATGTGCATCACTTTCATTGTGTTCAGCGCTGTGCTCCTGACGTTTCTGACTTAAACGTCAGCGAGCTGAGGTTGAAACGAAGCCGGTGGAGCTGACCGCTGCTGCTGTTGTTGCGGCGGCGACTGAGCTGACAGAGGAAGCACTTGCCGCTTCACAACGAAGGGTCGATGACGCAAAACGCCAGCAATTAGTGTAAATTTTTGTTTTACGATGAGCTTCTTGTGAAGCGGAGAATGTCGGAAGACGCCGAAACATGATACAGAACGAAGTAGAGCGATAGAACAGCCGTGTGTTGAAGGCCGGAAAGCTGCCTCGGCTTCTGAAGTGCATGACAAGTCAGAAGATTGAATGAGCAGGTGACGAAGACGACCTCGTCGATTCCTCCGTGGTGAAGTTGCATTCCTAGAGACACGAGAACAAACAAACACAGAAACATAAGAACGGTATTCTTCAAAATGGGCCGATATGCTCCTCCGGGAGGATGAAGCAACAGTTCTTCTGCATGGAGCGGACTGAGCTTTCTCTTAGATTAGCCGGAAAGTTCTTTGAGTTTTGTCTGGTCTACTTCCAGCAATCATAACCTTCTTCATACTCATCGGATGCAGTCGAAATAAGTGTCATTTGAATCAGCACACATTTCCAACGCAATGTTCGTTAAACTTATTCCATAGGCGAAAAAACTGAATGGACGAGATGCGACAAATTCTAGAAAGTCAGTTGTGGTCCTGATTTGCGAAGGTTCCAACAGGGAGGAAGTTCTGAAAGTGCTTCTTGAAAAGGTGGTATTCGGTTGGCGCAAGGTTTGGTGAGTATGTATGGCGGGGAAGGCAGATCATCAGCACATCTCCTCGACTTCGTCCCAGTAGGACTCCGCTGCGTTGGTTCGGTCTGGTTCCGGAAGGATGTCAATCACGCGTAGTCCTGATTTGCGAAGGTTCCTCCAGTAAGAAATTTCTTAGAATTAGCTTTTTAAAAAGGTGATAGTCGGTTGGCATAAGGTCTGCTGGGTGGGTATGGTGAGTGAGGAAGAACTTCTACTCCTGGTTCGTTTGATTTTCGCATGATGATTCACAAAACGAGTGGACAAGCGTTGTCGGGCAGAAGAAGGGGACCTCCTCTGTTGACCAGTACCGGCTGCATCTCACGCAATTTTCGGTAGATCTCGTCGATTTCGTCACAGTAGACCTCTGCTGTGATGGTACGGCCTGGTTCCAGAATGTTTTAGAGAATCACACCCGCCACTGACCACCACACCGCTACATCTTTTTTGGCGGGATTTCGGTTTTAGGAAGTGCTTAAGAGATCATCAGCATCAACACACTGTTCTGATCATCTTCCGACATCGTTCGACAATGGATCGTTTTGATTCTGGAGAAGAAAAGAAGAACAAATTTCAAAACGCAACGCTTTGTGGCGACCACTCAAATCGTGGTGCTCCTACGTTTCGAGCTTTTTCACCTTTTTGAGGCGTCTCGAATCACCTATAAGGCTGGGGACATACTTTCATCGCCGCCATGCCATAGCGGGTCTCACAAGGAAAGGGTCTGAAGCGTATGTCTGAACGGGGGGAGCGAGTCATATAGGGAGAATCTCATCACTCAATTGGTCTGAAAATGCGCTTATTTTTTGCCAAGTCATTAAACCCAAGGAGTAGGGGGGATACGGCGCAGCACGCGTTTGGGGGTTTATACACCCGCGATGCTTACGCAGCCAGTGGTTCGGAGCGCAAGTGGGTAGAGGGTTGACTCATGCGACAGAAGTCAGGGGTTTGACTCCTCTGCGTTGCTGTATTTTTGCATTTCAACTGATTGGTAGAGATTTGGAGGATTCTGACACCTATACCATTTTCAGACGTTTTCCGCGCATTTTCCAGCTGTACGCTGTGGTATTCAACATGGTGATGTTTAAATGTTCAACACCAGTGATACACAGGTACGAAGTGCATGAAGCACCACTGGGCACTTTACGGGTAGCGTATAAAGGCTACAGGCTCCTCATAGTCTCTTTTCACACATGGACCAAAGGCCTTGGGAAAAAGCATCCTGCTCGGATTTTCAAAGGAGACCACGTTGTGACGTCGGAGGTGTGGTTCAAATGAGACACGAGGTGTGCGTATCCCACAAATTAAGCTAAACGGCATCGATACACTCTTTCGCTCATGTCTGTCTGTCACCTGGAAATCAGAGGTCTGCGGAAGGTTTTCTGAAACCTAACATCAAACAATGCCCACCGATGCTCGAGTGGTGATCCACCTGTTCCCGCTGAAGTGTACCTTTAGACAAGGAACCTTCGAGAGAAGGAAGCAAGCTGGCCGAACGAATGGCCAGCATACTCAAGGATTTCGAAGCACGTCAACTTGAAGTTGACGAAGACGACAGCTGGAAGTGGTGGCAGAAGAAGAGGAAGATTGGGATCCGCAACATGAACAAATGGACGTGGAGAGGCAAGTAAGTAAGTTTAGTATTTCAAAAAGCATACAACAACGGGCAAATCAGTGATGATAGACGTGTAATGAACGATGATGAGACGTTGCCAAGATTTCCACGTATGGAATCTACTGTATGGTTTTACAGAGAAGAAATAATTGAGGTATTATCTAAATGGCCTAAGTCTTATTCGGTTTCTCCGGATTTCATCCCTCTTGTTTTTATAAAGAACGTTGTTTACTATATAGCCTTTCCATTGGAAAGTATATTTAACCTTAGTTACACTAGAGCGGAAGTTCCTGAAAGATGGAGGCATGCTTTTGTGACCCCCATCTCTAAAAAGGCTCCACTTAACGATCCCAGGAACTATCGGCCTGTTAGCATCACCTCAATCTTTGCGAGAGCTTTCGAAAAGATCCTTAAAAAGCACGTCCTAACTCATCTCGAAATCAACAAAATTGTCTCTGAAAATCAGTTTGGCTTTCTCAAAGGTAGATCTGTAGAAACTGCTGTCCTTAGTTCACTAAATGACTGGTCTAAGAGTTTCGACGATAAAAAACATACGGATGTAGTATATTTAGATTTTTCAAAAGCGTTTGACAGAGTTCCAATAGATAAGTTGCTGCTGAAAATGGAAGCGATAGGCCTGCATCCTATGGTGATAAATTGGACTCGGCAATTTTTATCTAGGAGAACCTACCAAGTAAAGATTGAAGGCCTGTACTCAAAGATCTTTCCTGCATTAAGCGGAGTCCCTCAGGGAGGAGTACTTTCTCCAATCTTGTTTCTTTTGTACACATATGAACTTTCAGACCGTCTTACTAGTTTAGGGGTAACATGTAAAATGTATGCAGATGATGTTAAGATCTACAAAAGGATTGACAATGATGCGGATTCAATGTCTCTCCAGGTAGCGATCGACTTCATTAGTCGCTGGGCAGAAATATGGGAGTTGCCTCTCGCAATTGAGAAAACACATCTTCTGATGATCGGTCCTAAAAACCGTGCCCAAACGCCGGAATATCGAATTAACGGTCAGGTTTTAACTACAACTGATGAAGTTAGAGATCTCGGTTATATAATAAGAAACGATCTGTGTTTTTCCAAGCATTACAGTCTCTTAGTAAGAAAAGCCAATTATCGAATCTATAACCTCTTTAGGGCTTTGAAATCCGAGCTTCCTGAGGTTTTACGTGGTTTCAAAATCTACGTAAGACCTATAGTGGAAAGTGGGACATCAGTCTTCAATCCAACGAAAAAGAAAGATATAGACCTTCTAGAAAGCATTCAGAATAGTTTCACTAGGAAGCTTATGATGAGATGCTTCTCAGTAGATTATTGTTCTATACCAAACGGTACTCAACGAGCTTCACTGCTTGTCTTTCTTCGCTAAAGAAGAGAAGAAAAATTGCTGATTTTGTCATGTTATACAAAATTGTTGCAAATAAGGCTTCCATTGACACAAATAAATTCCTTGACGGGATGTTGACAAGATCCGTGAGAGGAAAGTTGAAACTGCGAGTCTCAGTTGCTAAATCGCGAATCAGATCAGATTTCTTAACCTATCGCATTCTCAAGGAATTTAACCTGCTACTGGGCAAGTATGAAGATTTAGAGAGGCTCTCTGCTCAAGCCTGTAGAACGTTTGTCAAAGATTGAATGCCAAACACTCAAGAAATGATCCCTGTGGTTTGTTATTTACTTGACTTGTGTTCGAGTAGTCAATTTGTGATGTTTTGTTCGTTTTTTTTTACACTTTACATGCTAGACAGTTGTCTGTGTCTGTCTATGCCTTGAATAAATAAATAAATAAATAAATAAATAAATAAGCAGTGGGCATATGATAACGTATTCGGGTGGAACTCTTGTTTCGGAGGAAAGGGTACGTCTTCAATTGGATTTCGGTTGCGTGCTCATAACCATGGAGGAAGACACCGGGATTCACTACACAGGCACTCTGTACCTGTGTATCACTGGTGGTGAACATTTGTCACCATGTTGAATACCACAGCGTACAGCTGGAAAAATGCGCAGAAAACGTCTGAAAATGGTACAGACGTCAGAATCCCCCAAATCTCAACCAATCAGATGAAATGCAAAAATGCATCAGCACAGAGAAACCAAACTCCCGACCTCTTTCACATGAGTCTAGCCTCTACCCACCTTCGTTCCGAGCAGGGATGGGCGGAATTTCTGTTTTCTGTTTTCTGTTTTCTGATTTTCTGGCCATTTTTGACAAATTTTTTCTGTTTTCTGTTTTCTGGGAAAATGGCCAAAAATTGGCCAGAAAACAGAAAATAGAGTTACGAACAAAATGCTATCACAGAAATCTAATGAAAGGAATCCAAAAAGTATTATAGAATAGTGAGCTTCATTCCACAATAGTATTTCTAGAGCATCTTAAATGGAAAGCATGTGGCGTTTTTGGATGTGCTCGTGTAGTAATTGCGCCGCATACTCATGAACTATCACTAAAAATTTTATATTAAAACTTTAAAACTAGTATTCTGAGGGCATTAAGTTATGTACTAACTAACCGCTTGTCCTACAGTTACTGTGGGTAGGGTTATTCTCCACCTCCGGTTTAAAAATTGATCACTGTTAGTCGGTCATCCCCAATATCGCTTTCTGCGGAGCCTTCGTCGAAGCTGCTTTTCTAACTATGAAGATTCCCCCTTGGTGTCACAAATTAGTAAGAGACAGAAAAGTTTTAGTTACCTTCGATTTCGCTGCTGTAATGATGCAGTACTGATACACGAAATTTCTCATTTATCACTTATATCATCTGTCATCCCATTGATCATCGAGTTGTTCAAGCGGGCACCAGCAGCGTCTCAACACGTCCATGCCACGTGCCAGGGTATCTAAAGAATCCTTTTCGCACGAGGGACACGAAGAGCGTCATATTGTTTATTCAGGGCTTTGACGAAGTCCGACCAACGCGTAGGTGGGCATCCTGGTGTTCTCTTGACATCGCGTGGAGTCTAGTCGGTGTTGGCTCTCGTCCACTCGGTGTCTGCGAAGCGCATTACGTGGCCCGCCTAATTTTCGACGACTTGGCCTATGCGACAGCATCTCTGGTCTTCGAACGTCGGCGAAGCTCGGAAGTCTCGAGGCCTTCTCTCACTTGCGTGAGTCGTATCACTCCGAGCATTGTCCTCTCGATTCCCCGCTACGCGACACTGATCGCTTGTTCATCCTGCTTTCGTAGAGCCCAGGTCTCTGATTCGTCTTTTAGGGCAGGAAGAACAGTGAAGTCGAAAAGGTGGGTACCCGACGTTCTGCGTAGAGCCCAGGTCTCTGATTCGTCTTTTAGGGCAGGAAGAACAGTGAAGTCGAAAAGGTGGGACCCGACGTTCTGCGTCTTCTCCACGACTCTCTTAACAGCTTCTCAAGCCGCTCGCATCCTCCTTCCCAGCTCCGGCGCTAGTTAGTTGGTCATGTTGACTTCTTCGTGGGGCGTCAGAAACTTGTCCGTTCCTCATGAACATCGTCTTCATAAGATGCAGCTGCAGTCCAATGTTCCACATACACGATCGAAGCCAGCAAGCATTTGCTCTGCCTGGCTAGCGCTCGGTGTTAGATGATGCAAGTGCCGTCTTCCGTCTTTCACTCTCATGTCTTCCCATTCTAGTTGTCGAATGACGTTTTGAAGGGTGGCGCAGAAGAGAACCGGGGATATAGTACCCTCTCATCGAACCTCTCTGTTCACTTTGGCAACGACATTGTTGTAGAATGGCGAGATCTTGGTCGTGAATCCACTCTGCAGCTCTCGAAGGACTCTGATGTACACAGTAGGAACGCCCTGAACGAGCAGGACTTCGACGACCGCTTCAGTTTCGACAGAGTCGAATGCCTTCTTCAGGTGAACGTGTAGCGGCAGCTTGTACTCTCGCGACACTTCGATAAGCTTCGTAATGATGTGTATGTGGTCGATCGTACTGAATCCTCTCTGAAATCCTGCTTGTTCGCATGACTGTACGTCATCTAGGGTTCTGCCGATCCTATTCAGGAGGACTCGAGTTAACAGCTTATAGACTACGTACATCAGGCAGACCAGGCGATTGTTGCTAATGTCGTGCACTCCTCTGTACAGCAAGGCGGTTCTGCTGGTCTTCCACTGAGATTTAATATGATATATAGATATGAGATGAAATAATAATGTGATAAAGAGGGTATATGCTCGGTCTTCATTATATGGTGTCTACGCATTCAAAAAAGCATCTTCACCTAAGATCTGTTGTGCTGAGAGCCCCTCAGTCAAAATCTCGTACTGTACTGTAAGGCACCAAGCCAGTGCACATCATCTTTAGTCGATTAAGCAGTAACTAGGTGCTGTAAAGAGCATTGGCAAGCTGGCCTGAGAACTTTCAGTTACGCGAAAACTAGGCTACTACAAGGAAAGGTATGACCAAGAACGAAACGAACTAGGAATACAGATTCTAGCGGAGCCAGTAATACTCAACGAATCTCTGCACAGCTTTAGAGTATGTTGCGAGAGTGGGTCTACAAACTCAAGCAATTGAGTTGAAATATGGAAACAGTGATCACTGATTCATCGTGTTCGGTACTCTAAAAGTTTCTCACTAGTGGGACCATTATCTGATTGAGGCGCTCGCGGTGAAACGGGGCTGATGAGTAATGTTGTGTACTTCACGTGTCGAGATTCCTAGGATCTATCAGTCCAGATTTACAACTTGCTGATTGCAGTAGACTGGAATGTAGTAGAAATTTTTATAAACGCTTACAAAATAAAACGCTGGTCTACGACTACATTTCTAGTCATACAAAAGCATTTGCTACTGGAAAAATGAATCTTTAGGTAAAATAATTAGATCGTGTGATAATTTCCAAATTTTCTGTTTTCTGATTTCTGTTTTCTGATTTTCTGGCGTTTTTGGCTTTTCTGTTTTCTGATTTCTGTTTTCTGACGAAAACGATTTTCTGTTTTCTGTTTTCTGGGAAAATTTTCAAAATTTCCGCCCATCCCTGGTTCCGAGCTACTGGGTGCAGAGGCATCGCGGGCGTACAGGATCCCCAAACGCGTGCCGCGCCCTATCCCATTGTGACCCCTACTCCTTGGGTTCAGCGACTTGGCAAAAATAAACACATTTTCAAACCAAATGAGGGGTGAGGATTCTCCCTATATGACTCGCTACCCCTGTTCAGACATACGCTTCAGGCCCCCTTGTCAGTTCATCGCCATTCCGCCGCGTGTGGCCGAATAGTCAAAGGAAACTTCGCCGCGGCCGCCGTAACGGTGTAGGCCGGTATGCACGATGGCTTCCCGCGCTCATCGCGGGCATGGCATACTTTTTCTTTGCACTCAAAAGTTCGTCGCAAGACTTGTTGTAAATGTCACTTACATGAACGATCAAAGTGAGAATTTGTGGGTTCTTTAGAATTGCTTTTGTCGTTTTTGATCGTTCGATAGTGCAAATCGCCACGCAAACAAAAATTCTGCTATCAATCGAAAAAAAAATTGCGACGACTTGGACGAGGGCATGGCGCAGACTCTTTTTTGGCACTAAAAATGGCCGCCCTCCTGTTTTTTATAATAAGCTTCAAAACATTATTTTCCTTGAAAAGTGAGAGTTTTGAAAGTGAGAAAGTGAGAGTTATAAAATTTCAAAAAATGTGTTCACTTATTGGGTAGGTGAATTGAAAACTTCAACAAAAATTTTCCTTCAACAAAAATTTTTGAACAAAAAAATCTTAACCTTTTTGTGGAGTTTAATGTAGATGAAGCTAATTTCAATTTTAAAGTTTTCGGTTGGATTTCAAAAGCATTTAATAGGCCAGCTTAAAAGAGTGTCGAATTTGAGTTGAAAAGTGTCCAATCCGACGTGAAAATGGAATATATCCTCCTTAGAACGAAGAACCAGCAGAATCACTTCTTCTGATCGTTCGGGCCGGACTTGGTCGCCAGAATCGCTGAATCTGAAGAAAGACGATCTCTATCATATCAATTTCAACAATCATTCGGACGACAGTGGTAAAGGAAATGGCGCCGAAAATTGAATTTCACTCCTCAAATGCACATCTTCGACCCCCGTTTTCACCAGGGGCCGGATTCATCAATGACTAACCCGCGGGTATAGTGGGCAGAGATACCCACGATGAAGCCTGCGTCTCTGAGTCTTACCTTATCTCTACCTGACTCTTATCTTATCTCTACCCGTTATACCCCGCATACCCACGGGTTTAACTTTTGATGAATCCGGCCCCTGCAGGTCGAATCTGTTCAGATGCTCAATCCGATCCGTAGCCGCGATTTCAACGCCAGCAGCATTTCTCGCTCGCTCATCCGCCATCCCTCTGGCCGCTGGGCTCTGCTCGAGTCCGACTCCCGGCTACCGTACCACCGTCGTGCGATCGATATCAGAAATATGTTCAGTTTTAAGAATGGAGACGAGCGTAGGCGTGCGTGCGGCGCCGATTGGAGGACGGGCGGCTGTCGACGGCCGCCCCCTTTCAGCCTGCCGTCGGCTTCGCGGATCTCTTCACAGACTGCGAGAGCTTTCCCCACCACTAAATCCCGACCACCGCTACTACCCGCCAACCGCCAGCCAACATGTCGGACGTTGAGGACGAGCAGTACGACGAGCAGGACGAGAACGACGTGCCAGACGAGGTTGACGAAGAGGTGTTTGGCGCTTTACTAACACTTTCTCGGCGATATTTTTCCAGCTGGAATTGTTTGTTTGCTGTTGTTGTTTATTATTTCGTGGACGGCTTCCAGGGGTGTACGGTCTCGGGGCACTTTCTCAAGCTCTTTCCTTCTGTTGAAGAGTTTTCGGTTGTATCCTAATCGGTGGGGGAATACAGAGATTTGCATCTCCAATCCCTTGCTTGACTTTTTTCCAGAGCTTCAGCTGCTATCTCATTATTCTGGCGCTAAATTCAGGGGATGTGATTATGTGACATGTTGCCTCCTCCAGAATAGGTAGATCCTTCTCTACTTTTGGTCGAGGGTTGCTAATAGCAATTTGATCTATTCCGGCTACTGTACTTGGGGTACTGTAATACCTAAGCTCTGTGAATATACCTCAGCTCTTCGAATTCTCAGAATTTTCCTGAAACCGTATGCCCCCAAGCGTTGGAATTTCGTCCCATGGAGTTTCTGTCTCAAGCGCCTCAGCTCCTCTGTTTGACTTTCTTTAAGAGAATACGTTACTACAATGAGTTTTTGGGGAAAGTTTAGCCTTCTATGAACAGAGGCCAGGAATTTTTCAACTAAACATAATGCCTTGATCAGTCGAGGTAGACCTTCTGTAGAGATTTTTCTGCGATTATATGCCGGTTAAGCTAATCTCTACTTCAAACCAACTTCTGGTGACGGCTACAGAAGATTCCTGCGTCTGAATTAGGCAGAGTTGTCATCATATTCACCACCGCGTCAGAGGTGACTAACTCAAAGGACAACAATTCTGAATGCTCTGTCTCCAAAATACCTTCGCATACCTTACGTCATCCATAAATATAAATAAATAAATCAATAAATAAAATTATCCTGATGAGAGCGCAACATTTCGCCCTTAGCGAGCAGAATGAGAGTTCGAAACCTGAACGCGGGCTGACTCACAAGGTCTATAATTCCATCCGCATTTGAGGATCATGTCGGTCAAATTTTCAGCTCCATACAGATCGGATTACTGTAGACGAGTTACTGTAGCCACGACAGCTCCTAAGTGCATCAACTTGCTAGATATGTCTCCAAATTCCCTCCAAGTTTTCAGTAAAGCACATTCTAGAGAGTATAAAATGATATCAGCAAAACTTTTGGTCGTGACGGGATTCGTACTCGCATTCTTGCCTCTCGAAAACTTTACAGTCACACTCCAGATGATCTCATACATTCCAAAAGCTTCTATTCATCCATTATTTTGCAGCAGCGGGTGTTAGGTGGTCTTGAATCATCCTCAAAGATTGTAGATCTCGCGTTCGGTTCGTTTTTCAGAAAGCCGCTCAAAATCTGGAGCATCCATTATTTTGCAGCAGCGGGTGTTAGGTGGTCTTGAATCATCCTTAAAGATTGTAGATCTCGCGTTCGGTTCGTTTTTCAGAAAGCCGCTCAAAATCTGGAGCAATCCTTTTTCGGCTCTGTTTCAGCCCCTTTCGGCCTTCCACCTTCAGCCCCTTTTGTATTCTTTCATTCTCTCAAATAAGAGGGCCTATCGGTTTATTCGAAGCGCTCAAAGTCTGTAGGAAGAGGATAGGATTCTCTATAATTCTCTGTATTTTTGGTCTTCTAGGGGTAGTGGTGCAAAGGCAGACGTAGAGATTAGTATGCCTTCAGACCTATTCTAGTAAGAGGGAGCACTGTGCTCTGACTGTCCAAGAGGCAAAATTGTAGGTAAACTAAATACATTACAAGTACTAAAATCCTTAAGTAGCCTAAAAGACACGAGAAGACATTTCTTCGCATTTTCTAGCTCGGAGAGGCTTCAGTGTTTACTTTTATTTCGCTCTACTAGCGCCACTCTCATCCGACTAGGACAGATTCTGGAATTCTGTTTGGGTAGGCACCTGCAGACCTAAACTTTCTACCACAAAAATTTGGTGGTATTTTTTGTTTTGCGATTCTGGCCGATTTTCTGAGAGACTATAGAGGCCAGATTCAACAACGACTTACAGCAATTTAACGGGGAAAATACAGCCGAAATCCTTAATAGCGCAGCTTTTCAAGCCATATGGTGAAACACTTCACCAGCGGTAAGCCGCACTATCGGCGATTTCGGCTGTATTTTCTCCGTTAAATTGTTGTAAGTCGTTGATGAATCTGGCCCCAGGTCTTCTTGCCTTTCTTACCAATGTCTTGATTGCTACGTTGTTTGTTATTCAAAAGCGATGCAAGCTCTACGTATGTTTAAAAGGATCTTGGAGCAGTCAGAATGAGTAGATCACGTCAGAAGGCCTCTGAAAGCTGTCGTATTCACAGGCCTAGAAGCACCTCGAGGCATTAGATTGGTGTCTTTGCCGCTTTATGCCTCAGAAGACGACGACAAGGTCAAAACGTCAGGCCACTAATAACAAAAATTCTTCCTAAAACTTCTTTGGCAGAAGCACACTAAAATACAGAATGCCGAGGTCTCAAGATAAGAGAACTTGGAGTTTGCTTCTGAAATCCTCGTGAAAGCCCTCCATTCCTCATCGTTTTAGAGTCAAAAAGCAATGCCCCCTCTACACTAGGAATAACTTGAAATTCTAAAACCATTTTGAAGCAGTCGGAATGAGTAGATCACATCATAGGGATTCTGGAAGCCTTCTGAAAACTCTTTCATTCCTCATCATTTTAGAGTCAGAATGTAGTGCGCCCTCCCTACTAGGAATAATATGAAAATTTATAAAGAATTTCGGAGCAATCAGAATAAGTAGATCATATTATAAGGCTTCTGAAAGCCTTCTGAAAGTGCCTTCATTCCTCCTCGCTTTAGGGTCAGACTGTAGTGCCCGCCTACTAGAAATAATATGAAAATTTAAAAGAATTTTGGAGACATAAGAATGAGTGGATCATGCTCAAGGGCTTCCGAAGGCCTTCTGAGAGCGCTTAATTCCTCATCGAAGTTCCATCAGATGACCGTGGCCTACCTACCTAGTTCAGCAGCAGTTGCTAGCTTTTCGAGTTACAAAGCTCTTTCTAGCCTATTGAGAACGCCGACATTTCTCATCACTTTTTACCCAAGTCCGGAGATTCGGCGTGATATTCTCTTGCTGTGTATCATCTGGCTGGTTCATTCCAAGCTGCCGACGCCGGTGGCGACGTCGCCTCAGTGCAATGGCGTCGGAGGCGGCAGCGACGGCGCGGGCGGGCGCCGGGTGGCGCTTTAAACTCGCCCCAGCCGCCGCCGCAGCCGCACAGCATCTAGAAACTGCTGTAATAATGTAACTACTACGAGCTCCGTGGTGTGCAGCAGCGCGCTGAATCGTGCGATCGCTGATCGCCGAACTGAACGTGGGGATCTTCCGGCGATCCGCTTGTTCAGGAAGGGACCGCTAGAGTTATAGAGTTAGAGTCAGGGCATTAACTAGTAGGCTTGCTTCAGTGCTGTAGAATAACCTCATCGTCATCTGTTGTGCCATTTTAACGGATTCAGAATAGATTCGGCCATCGGAAAAGCACGACGATTGTTTTAGGAGCCAGAAGAGAAGGAAGAGGAACACCTCTCACCACGCTCCACCGGACCACCTGGAGCGGCGCTGAAGAGCCCCACACCTGGCCGAACAGCCGGCTTCAGCGTGCCACATACCGTGCTCCGAAAGTAAGTTTAAGGAGAGCCATACTGCGTGGATCAATCCTAGTCGGAGGGGGCATGCCCTCTTTTGCCTCTCCATCTCCTTCTTTGAGCTTGTCCCAGAGCTTAAACTACTGCTCAGTAATACGGTGGCGCTCATGCGGACACAAACAGTGTGATTTCGTGTCATTGGATGCTGAACGGATTTGTCACCTTGGCTGTGCTCCCTCCTGATCATGATAGATCCTGCTGCGCTAATGGCAGTAATAATATTTAATAATATTTTCCGACTTCACCATGCCAACAATAAAGAAAAAAGTGTAGTGGACGGCGTTACTCAATCTCTTTTGGAATGCGCCACGCTTTCTACTTTTGCTGAGAAGCGAATGATATTCGGTCACTCGAAAATTCGGCTTCTTTAAAATACCAATAATTTTTGACGATCTGAAATTTCGAATATTACTCGATTAAATAAATACTTCGTTGAACTATTAAGAAGACGACTATGCAGAAATAAAGTTCACGGAATCTACGATCTTAAAGAATTCGAAAGTCGACATATAAAAAATGACCAATACTCGACGGCATTACTCAATCCCGTTTGGCATGCGCCACACATTCTACTTCTGCGGGATGTCGTGGAGGTGTTTTGAATGCGTAGTTGGCCATAGAATCACTTGGGTTGGCCAGACGATGAACGAGTCAGCGCTTTATCCTTCCCAGACAAGTCTGGAACCAATTCACCGACTCCGAAGGCTGGAAGGCTTAGTTGGTCTAGGCGGGAAATCCGTACCAAGAACCTGGTATCGGGTGCACGCGACAGACGGCACCTCCTCCAACTGCGCTACATACGCCCGATCAAGCATTAAACCATTATTTTTCCCTGAAAAAAAACACTTCTATCAATGTGATCGCTTACTGGGGCCGGTACATTTAAAACGGATGGATGAAAGGCTTGGTTGGCCAGGGCGGGAAATCCGAATCAGGAATCTGGTATAAGATGTAAGCGACTAGCAAGCGCCTCCCCCGACTGCGCTACGACGCGCGCAATAACAAAGACTAAAGGACAAAGTACGACGTTGATCTGTCCCTTTGCTGGGATGCGCCACGGGCTCTACTTTACCCAAATAAAAATGGTAAAACGATAAACCATGCGTTTTATCAATACTCTTTGGGATGCGCCATGATTTCTAGTTCTACGGAATATCGAGGATGTGATTCAAATGCGTATTTGGCTTGTACAATGATATGCGTTGGTTGGTGTTCTCTCGTTCCCAGACAAGTCCGGTACGAAACTATCGAACCCGAAGGGAAGGAAGGTCTAGTTGGTTAGGGTGGGAAGCCCGAGCGAGGCATCGGATCCGGGTTCCTGGTGGATACCACGGATGAACATTCAGCACTGCTAGGAGTCCATCTACGCGTCCTAGGGATGTATGACGGCCCGGGAAAAAAACAGAGCGTTAGCTAAACAAAGCACAGTAGAACACTAGAATTGGGAAAAATAAGAGCGCAAGGTTTCAAGCACTGTCCCGACCAGTACTGAATGAACCAGAACGAATGGCATCTGCTGGCGCCCGGAGCCGCTTCAGGGGCACGAACGGATGAAATTAGAAGGAATACTTACTACTAATACACGCTGAGAACTTCATTAATCAATTCCACTTTCTATACACCACGCATTCTTCTTTTACGGGATGTCGCGAAGGTGATTTGAATGTGTATTTGGCAATAAAATCACTTGCGGTGGCCACCCGATGAACAAGTCAGTCAGTCACTCTATCCTACCCAGGGAAGTCTGGAAGCAATTCACCGATCCCGGAGGGATGAAAGACGTGGTTGGCCAGAGCGGGAACTCCGAACCGAGCTCCTGTCATCGGGTGCACGCCGCAGCCTGCTCCTACTCTTTCTGTGCCACCACGCGACATTAATTAACGAACAAGTGACGGAAGCAACTGATGCGAACAGTATTGTGAAGAAATGATAGTAGCGCGGTGAAGGTTAACCATGTTCCGGCTGATTGTTTTGATGCCAGCCCATTAATTAACATATTTGCTTAATATTTCCTTATTGGGCGCGTGTAGCGCAGTCAGAGGAGGTGCCGGTTGTCGCGTGCACCCGATAGTTCCTAGTTCAGATTTTCCGCTCAGGCCAACAAAACCTTCCATCCCTCCGTGGTCGGTGAATTGGTATCAGACGTGCTTGGGAAGGATAAAGCGCCGACTTGTTAATCGGCTGGCCACCGCAAGTCATTGTATGGCCAAATACGCATTCAACACCCCTCCACGACATCCCGTAGAAGTAGAATGCGTGGCGCATCCCAAAAGGGATTGAGTGGCGCCGTAATTTATCCTTGTATCCTTCAGTACTAAGCAATGGCAACGGTGATGCTCTTCAATTTTGTCTAAGAAAGTAATACCAGGTTGAACTGATAGTAATACCATGACGAACTACATGAAAGCCAAAATAAAGCCATGATTAAACCAAAAACCTCGTGTGGCACAGAATACATTGATTAACATATTCGCTTGATATTCCCTTATAACTTCATTGTTGCATTGTTTCTTTCCCTAAAAAATTGCTCGACATATATATTCCCACATTTGTTCTGCAAGTCTGGAGTGGCTGAAATAGTGGCTATATGTTTCTGCATGATTTCTTTGCGATCAAAACTTTTGCACCAAGGGGAATCGAACCCACAAGAGTTTTGATCGCAAGAAGGCATCCTGTAACAATACATAACTCAAATTACTCTCATCCCTTCTCTTGAAAAATATCGATAAAGGTCGACGTAAGTACATCCTTTAGGGGAATGCGCCACTCACTTCGCTACTAGGGGATATTGTGTGGGAAATTGAGCGTGTTGCGTGTTTACCCCTTTAGAATGACTAGCGGTGGCTGGCCGATGGACAAGTCAGCGCTTTATCCTCCCAGACAACTCTGGTACCAATTCACCGATCCAGAGGGATGGAGGACCTGCTTGGCCTGGGCGGAAAATCCGAACCAGTAACCTGGTATCGGGTGCAGGCGACAGCCGCGCCTCCTCCGACTGCGCCTCTACACCACCATCCATCCTCTTTGTAGATTGGTAATAATTCCCGCTAGGCTCCCATAAGGTTCTTCTCCATGGTCGAACTTGCCACGTGCACCAGCGTTGTCAATTGTGAACTGCGAACCATGGTCTCTCGTCTCGCTGCTCTTATAGTGTGACTGAAACAGGAAATTCTTGTCTGCTTATGGGATTCTTTTCCAATTTGGTGGCGGAACTTGCAATACGCATCCATATTCTCCCCCAAATTGGTTTGAGGTGAGAATTGATCTTAGTTATACAACACTTCCGATATTTTGTGGGTGGGATTTTGTAATAAGCTTGTTTGGAAGGGGTAGAACACAGTCTTTCTAAATCTCTGAAAACGCTATGTAGTCGTTCTGGAAGCCAAACTCACCTTCATGGAATCCCTAAGAGCTAGCATACACGGCACATTCCCGGGAAAATATTGACGAATAGAGAGCATATCTGTTATATTTATTCATTTGCCTCTAATGCTAACAATGAAGACAGGAAACTGTAAAGCGAAATTGAATTGAATATTATTGAAGTCAGAAACTTGTCATTGAAACTCCCCTTTAAATAGAAAATAAAAATAGCCGGGAAATCAATTTTATAAAATAACGCTTGTTGATCCCTGAGATCGCCACGGGCTCTGTTTTTGATGAATTTTGATATCAGGGACCGGATTCATCAACGACCAACCTGCGGGTATGAGGGTACAGATACCCACGATGAAGCCTGCGTCTCTGACTCTTATCTTATCTCCACGCCTTAAACCTCGCATACCCACGATTTTAATTGCTGATGAATCCGGTCCCAGATCCCACAATCCGATTAAATGTGGATTTGATGGTGAATGTATGACGCTCAACTCATTGCTGTTATATAATGTTCCTGAAACAGCAAATTTTTGTTTAATTGTTACATTTTATTTCTGAAACTATGTACATTAATAGTTCTAACAGGGCGTTTTTATACCTTCAATAAGCGACTAAGACTGATGGACACAAAAACAATACGTAATTTAGCCCAGTGAGGAGGTGTTATAATAAAAAAAGGTTCTTCTGAAGAGATGTGGCGAAGTGAGCCATTAGAGTTCGCTCTTGCTATTATTTCTCCAAAACATTTAAGTAAATTCAATAAGGCTTTGTACCAGGAGTGTGCTTTTCCGATAAATGGTTAAATTTTGGTAAAAAGTAAAAAGTAGATATATATATATGTGGGCGCGTGGAGCGCAGTCGGAGGAGGCGCGGCTGTCGCCTGCACCCGATACCAGGTTCGGATTTCCCGCCCGAGCCAACCAAGCCTTCCATCCCTCCGGGGTCGGTGAATTGGTACCGCACTTGTCTGGGAAGGATATAGCACTGACTTGTTCATCGGCTGGCCACCGCAAGTCATTGTATGGCTAAATGCGCATTCAAATCACCTCCACGACATCCCGTAGAAGTAGACTGCGTGGCGCATCCCAAAGAGGATTGAATAACGCCGTCCTTTATCCTTTATCATTTATATATATATGTAGTACTGTTTTAATCGAAAAACATCAGTAGGACCGTTTTGTATACCACCTTCACGACAGGTGGGCGCTTTCAAATCAAACCTTTGAAACTTCTTGAATTTTGACAACTTTCGCAATCAAATCGGACACGTTCCATGCAAAAACGAACGCCTCCAAAATTAGTTTATTGATTTATTAAAAAATATTTTTAACAGCCTTTCCCACAGTCATTCATTGGAATTTTTTCCGATATCACTTCATTATCGTAAGTATAAGAATGACTCAGGCTGCTAAAATAATTTTTGATAATTTAAGTTAAAATGAGTTTGTTTTTATTTGGAAGATGTCTAGTTTGATTCTAAAAGTTGGCAAAATTCAAGAAGTCTTAAAGGTTTCATTTGAAAGTGCCCACCTGTCGTGAAGATGGTACATACATAAAACGGTCCTACTGCTATTTTTCGATTGAAACAATGCTACGCAGCTATCTATGCTTTTTAACGAAATTCAACGATTTAACGGAAACGCACACCCCTGCTTTGTACCACATGGTGTAATGGCGTAGAGCATTCCCGTCCGTTCCGCAGGAGATGCGGGTTCGACCCCCACCTGGCGCTAGAGTTTTTTTCGTTGTTGAAACAGCTTCGCAGCAAGTTTCCCATAGTATGAATTATTAAAGCAAGCATGATGTGAAAAGAAATGGAATAAAAGCTGTAACTATGAAGGATATGGATAACAGACAGCATTAATCAAGTCCTCTGGGGTGCGCCACGCATTCGTCTCCTGCGGGATTGGTGGAGGCGATTTTAATGCGTACTTGGCCTGTGAAACCACGTGCGATATCCACCCGATGACAAGTCAGTGTTTTGTCCTCCACAGAAAAGTCTGCTACCAGTTCAGTGACCCCGGAGGGATGGTAGGGTTTGGTTGCCTTGGGAGGCAAACCATAACCAAGAACCTGAAATCGGATGCACGCACCCAGGCAGCGCCCTCCTCGACTACGCTACGACGCGCCCATTCACCTATACAACGACACAACGTCGTCGGTCCTCGCCTCGTTGAAAAATCCAGGCTGCTGTGTCGGTTAACGTTTGGATGAAATTCTTTTTGGTATGCGCCACGCATTCTACTTCTCTAGGATCTCGTGTGAACGAGACTCCTTGTGAACACCATGATTCTTCTTCGAGCTTTACCTACGCCCAGACCCACCAAACCTTCCAATTCTTTCGACTTCATGACGGAGAAGAATGTCATTGTCATCCTTCTTTGTCTTCGTACTTGAAGATGTAAAAGATACATAAAACTAGGCGTGCGGTAGCGCAGTCGTAGTAGGTGCAGACTGTCGCGAGCACCACAAATCAAGTGCTCTTGGTTCGCGTCCAGTCCAGGGCAACCAAGAATTCCTTTCTTTCGGAGTCGGTAAATCGGTGCCAGAATTGTCTGGCAGGAACAAAGCGCCGGCTTGTTCATCGGCTGGCCACCGCAAGTCATTGTATAGCCAGATACGCATTCAAATCGCCTCCATAACATCCAGTAGACGTAGAATGCGCGGCGCATCCCAGTTGTGAATTGACTAGAGTCGTTTTTACTCCAATATAGTTCCTTGTTTGGATATAATTTAGTCCTTGACCGACCTCTCTACTTTTAAACCTCTTTCTGTACATTAAAGAAGACTCGCGTTTTAGGAAAGTACACTAATTTTTATGATTTCTTTTACCGTTGCAATGACAACGACGCAGGGTTTACCTATGATTGTAACAGATCTTTTCATTCTTCAGGCAACAACAGTACTCATCCGGTAAACCATCCAAGCATGACAAGACGAAACTCATGCGCTCGGAGGGTATCATCCCCATCCAGGCCGGATCGAACAAATATGCATCGCAGAAGGGAATGACCGGTAATTTCTTCTTTTTATTATGGTGATAAAAAAATCTTCATAGTTGTTAACATTTGGAGAACTTGAAGAGAAATGCTTCCTTTTACGCCTACTTATAATAGTTCTGAACTGATCCACTCACCCATTAGCCTTTCTGGGGTCGGATTCATCAACGACTTACAGAGATTTAACGGGGAATTTACAACCGATGTTTCTGAAAAAAAACGCGAATTAAAGCGGCTTATCAACAGGCGGTGAAATGTTCGCGTTAGCAGGAATTTCGGCTGTAATTTCTCCGTTAAATCGCTGTAGTCGCTGATAAATCTGGCCCGTGGACTAATCAGTTAAAACTTAATGAAAAATGAAAGAAAACTGCACGAATTTGCTAGGGGTTTCTTTTGCAATGTTCAGGGTTTTCGTGTGAGGCAGAGGGGTATCGAACAAACGAATTCCTATACCTAGCTTTAACCCGGATCATAGATGGTTGGACTTGGCAACCACAAAACAAAAAACCTGATCTTGCTAATGAGATTCGAAGTTTGAGCTTAGCTCTCACCTCTCTCGTCAGGAGCTCATCAAAATCTCTGTGTCGATAGGAATGTTAACGGCAAGGATGTTGAACATTTTTCCTTCTATTCTTCAGTAACAAGTTATTATTGTCTATTATTAAGTAAAAATTCAACTTGTATTGCGCATTAATGCCACTTTCCGTACAGAATTTTTCGCTCTATCTGACTGAGTAATTTATGCGTTAACGTTGTTTTTGAATTCCTGTTTTTGAAGGGCTTATCGAAGTACCTCGAAGGAGCGATTCCGAACGATATTTTACTTCGACTTCAAATTGGGACAATCCGCAGTCAAGACAGCTCGACAGATCAGTCAAGTGTGGGGACTGAATAGTGTTGGAGAAAGCACTGTGCACCAGTGGTTCAGTAGATTTCGGACCGGAGATCTCAGCCTCGAAGAAGACCTCGTTAGCGGTTGATCTAGAGCAATCCTGGACGACGCGTTGAGGAAATTGGTAGAAGCTGAACCATTCCAAACAGTTCGCGGGATCGCGGAAGAGCTAGACGTCGGTAGAACTGCTGTTGCGGATGCTCTGAAACGTCTTGGAAAGGTGAAAAGGCTCGAAAAGGGGTGCCCCACGAGTAGACTGAGCGGCAAAAATTGTCGCGTCTCGAGATTTGCTCTTCCCCACTTGAACGCAACAAAACTGACCCGTTTTTGAATTGAATCATCACTTATGCTGAAAAGTGGATTCTGTAGGATAAGAAGAAACGTTCCGGATAGCCGTTGGAGGCCGACGAACCTCCTAAGCATTTTCCAAAGGCGAACCTCCACCAAAAAAGGTTGTGGTCACTGAGTGGTGGTCGGCGGCTGGTGCGATCCATTACAACTTTTTACCACAGGCCAATCGACCACAGCAGAGTCCTACTGTAAGGAAATCGACGAAATGCAGCGAAAATTGCGTCAGCTTCAGCCAGCGTTGGTCAAGAGGCCCGACTCACTTGCACGATAACGACCGCCCACACGTTTCACAAATCACCATTCGAAAATTGAACGAATTAAGGGATGAAGTTTTGCCTCACCCACCATATTCTCCAGACCTCTCGTCAACCGACTGCCAACTTTTCAAATACCTTCAGAACTTTCTCGCTGGCAAAGCCTTCACCAATCAGGACCAAGCCAAAACAGCTTCTGTGGATTCTGACGAACGACGGCCACCTAATTTTTTTCGCTGACGGAATAATTCGATTGGTGTTCCGTTGGGAAAAGTGTGCTGAATCGGAAAATGCTTGCTTCGACTAAATCCAATGAGATTTGAGAAGGTTATGGTAGTTCAAATTAAAGCACCCAAAACGCTGAGAACTTTCCGGACAACTTAATATTAGTTTGTAGTTCACAGAGCCACACCTCATCACAAGCTTCCCTGTGAAGGTGTTTTGAATGCTTTCTAGAAGATCAATATAAAATCATATCATGTCAACATAAATATCCTTTTTCTTTGTTGGATTTTAACACTGTGGTTCCTGATTCCACAACAAGTCGTATGTAGTTTCTACAGGCTCGTAAATCAATTTCCGAGAGCTTGGGCTTTAAAATCCTGAAGAGTTTGTAGATATGGTAATTGGTCTTTTTTTACCAAAGCTCTACCAACTTGAGAAAAAATTCTTCACAGGTGACAGTGCATCCCGAATCTCTAAGGCCTATGTTATACTTCGGCGACGCTGTTGTCGGCGACGTCGGCGACAGTGTTGAGCGGGTGGTACGCAGTGTTGTCGCCGACGTCGTCGACAACAGCGCCGCCGAGACATAACATAGGCCTAAGTGTTCTCTGATCATAATCCATGGGGGCCTTACAATAAGTATGACACTTAATTTTGGCTAAGTCGTGGATTTGTATGTAGTGCTGGAAGCATAAATTCAGTTGTCTGAAGAGTAGAAAACCGCACACTAAGCGAAAAATCCACGGGGTACGTGGAGGAGCCACTTTCGTAAGCTGATGTGAACTTTGGAACGATAGCGTGTGCGCTTCAAAGCGCTCCTATCTTAATCCTATTATCACCATACGCTGCAGTCAGAGGTGCAAAGGGCGCCGTGACGACCGACGACGCTGTTCATCGAACCCCAGAGACTTATCTCTTCCGAACCCCAAGTGTTCCGGAATTTCATCAGAGGGACCTAGACTGTAAGGCTCAAAGGGAGACGAACTAATAGCGCGTTACAATGGCTTCTTCCAGGATTCGGTGTGCCTCGTGATGTCATCGACAAGGTGAAGTCTGAGAATCTGGCCGAGATCACCGACGAGAAGAAGATCGAAGCGCTGAAAGCCTCGACCTGGCTGCAGTCCGGTACCAACAAGTTCGCCTCGCAGAAGGGACAAACCGGTACGTGCAACGACGTCTTCAACCCTCCCTGCTTTTCTCCACTCGCACTGTTTCAGGATTCGGTGCTCCTCGTGATGTCAACTACAAGACCAAGGGCACCGGTGGTGCAAGTGAAGTATCAGAGGAGAAGGTAGGCTTTACTTCAAAGCATCCAATGCATACATACAGTAGGCCAAGGTCTGCTAAACAGTTCTAAAAGGTAGGCACGCTCTTCTAACGCATGGATAAGCTCCTTCCATCAGCCTAACTTATCGATCGGTCCGCCCACTCGATTGATTCTGCCAGGCCTATAGGCATCGCTCTCATAGCGCGCCATGGCGGCTGTTGGCTCCAAAAAGTAGACCACGCTCTTCTACGTAGCAAATAAGCTGGCGAATAAGAAATGAGTAAGCCTAAGGGCCTGTTCATACTTCGCGACAAGAGCGACTGGAGCGACTGGAGCGACTGGGGCGACGGATGTAGTGTGGTGTACGTAAATATTTACGTACACCACACTGCAACCGTCGCTCTTGTCGCTCTCGTCGCGCTTGTCGCGAAGTATGAATAGGCCCTAAGGGCCCTAAGCCTAAGCCGCTGCCTGGGAAAAATCGAGTTTGCTTGGGTTTGCTTTGCTTTGTCGCTGCTGTCGCTGCCGTCGCGGAGTATGAACAGGCCCCAACGTCCAGAAGTTGAGGATGCCGCGCCCTAAAGCGATTTGCGTCCGGCGCGACGCGTGTCGCTGAGGAAAACGGCGCTTTCAGGCGATCAATGCGCCTCTTTTGCTTGTTGGCTGGGGCGTGACGTCCAGTAGTGTATAATACGATACGCTACGGAAAGAGTGGGACCACATCTGGCAGAAAAGCCCTAGAATGAGGCGCACTTGAGGTCACGTAAAACTGCGGTTTAAAACACGTCAAATCGTAAAGTATATTGAGAACGGACGGTTGCTAAGAAAAGAACGAAAACATCGTTTCATTGCAACAGCTGCTGACCTTCGGGAACATAGAAGAAGGCTGGGGAAACGAGGCGATTTCTTGGGGCTGTGTTTCTGAGGAGCGCGAATAGATACTTTACAACTGCTAGGTGAGGAGCAAGGATCTCCTCCAAAACATCGAAGTCCATCTATTATCAACCTGTAGCCCTATTCTATGAAGACTTCGTCACAGTAGTTTTGTGTTACAAAAGGCACTCACTTGCGAGAAGCATTACTGTAGATCCCTCAAGGAAAAGCTGTCCACAGTGCACAGGCTAGGCCTGAGTTATACTCCGGCGGGAGCATCCACGGACGGGCGGGAATCGCGCCGAGACCCCTCACCTGGCCAATCGCCGCGCCCGCCTCGCCCACCCTTCGTCCGCGGACGTTCCGCGGATGCTCCCGCGGGAGTATAACACAGGTCTAGGACTGCCTTATCTAGCATATGCTAGACATTCAAAAAAACGCTGGAAAGACAGCTATTCGGCTAGAACAAGGGATGAACGACGGCGTTACTCAATCTCTTCTGGGATGCGCCACGCATTCTACTTCTATGGGATGTCGTGGAAGCGATTTGAATGGGTATTCGGCCATACAATGACTTGCAGTAGCTAGTCGATGGACATGTCAGAGCTTCATCCTTCCAGACAAGTCTGGTATCAATTCACCGACCGCGGTGGGATGGAGGGTTTGGTTGACCTGGGCGGGAAATTCGAACCAGGAACCTGGTCGAGTGCACACGACAGCCGGCACCTCCTCCAACTGCGCTACATGTGCACAAGATCTAATGTGGAATGTTATAAAGTACAGACAACACGCCAAGTACGAGTGGACAGTGGTTTTCAATCTCCTAAGCGGGACACACTGCCCTGGCGGCAAGGTGCCCCCACCCACTAGGATTGATCTAAACTTTACTTGCATGCAGTCCAACCTTTGGCTTGTCTAGAGCGTTTCTGCGCATGGTATCTACTGGCTTTCGCAAGTGTAGTTCACGTAGAGGATCCAACCTTCATGCAGCATGTTTTTGAAGTTTGTGGAAGTCCAACGCATGGCGTATCCTAACGTGATCAAATGACTCCATTCATTATTTTTGAGAAATAAACTTCCCAGTTTCATATTAATCTTCAAAATAATCAAAAAATTGTAAGCTTTTTTTGGATGAACCCCGTAAATATTTTTCCTCGTCGACAAAAGTTGACGAGAAAAATAGTTTTTTTTTTAAATTTCATGTGCAGTCAATGTCACCGACCTGGGTCGGATTCATCAACGACTTACATAACTTTGACAGAGAATTCACAGCTAAAAACTCAAACGAAACAAAATCGCAGCCTATCGGTCATCATATCGCTTGATAAGCCGAGCTATCAGAAATTTCGGCTGTAATCTTCTCTGTTAAATTGCTGTAAGTCGTTGATGAATTCGGCCCCTGTTGGGATGGCCGGAGGCCACGTCCGCCTAGAAGGTTTATCCAGCCCGCTCCGGGCCAAGACAGACGACGAATGAGTGACTCATGACCGCTGACTCGCCTTTTAGAGGCATGTGGTTACGGTAGCGCGCAAGATTTCGCGCAGGGACCTCTAGGCGCGAAGGTAGTGCATACAACAAGCACAACTCGAGCAATACTAGACAAGGGAACTATACCTGATCACTCTTTAACAGTGCCTACTTTTGTAGCGACCGTTGTTAGACGAATGGGGCTCACATCGGCACATTTCAGGCCCGTGCCTCGGACGGTATCGTACCCCTGCAGTCCGGAACCAACAAGCTGGCATCTCAGGCCGGTATGACCGGTATCGGCATGCCCCGCATCGTCGATGGTGAGTTCACACAGCACTTTCGGTTCCTTCATCATAGATAGTGAACTTAAGCTCAAGTATTACAGTAGTTTTGAACGCTCTGAGAATAGTTCGGGCTGCAACAATTTCGCAGTTGGGGTGGTCATAATAAATCGAGCATTTGATGGGCATGAACTCTTCTCTCTAGAGCAGTCCTCACATTCATAATATTTTCGAACTTGATAAAACACCGATCTTTTCAATGCGTCCAACTCTGAGTACTTTTTTATCAGGATGCAAAAAAATCTGTTCATGTCGCGTATGTGGGCAGCATTGGGTGTGGGCCAGCTAATCATAACCAAGCAGAGCACCGGCCGAACAGACGTCAATCAATCACTGTTCCGGCCGTACAAGCCCACTCTGAATGGCACTTTAATTTGATGCGATTTGATTCGCTGCCGTGCTCCCACCTCTCAATGCTGCCCATTTTCGCGACATGTGCCAAAAACACAGGCAAATTGGCTTAATAAATTTGTTCTGTTCTCTTCAAATATGAAGTTTATGGAAGACTATACAGCCATCTAGTTTTTTTTTTAAATTGGTTTCGTCTTTCAAAAATTTGCAAAAAAGAACCTGTCGACAGTATTTTAAAGGCTCCAAGTTGTGCCTTTATTACCGGTTATGCACCGTTGTTATCAAATTCGTTCCAAGCTCAGATTGAAGCTGAATTTATCGCCCTTTAATACCCGGTTTCAGTGCGCAAGGCTGAAGAGCAGGACCGAGAATCGCAAGGCTTCATTCATCTGCAGATGGGCACCAACCGATTCGCCAACCAGTCTGGTATGACCGGCTTCGGAATGCCCCGTCACAACATCACCAAGTTCGTCTTCGCTCTATTTCACCCGCTAAAGCTTCTAAATCGGAACGGAAATCTCACCAAGGACTAAAAATCTCGTACCTGAAACCTGACCTAACACGGGTTAAGGCCCCGTTTATACTTCGACGTCGAGCGACGAGACGCTACGTATTGTGGTCAAATTGATCGATCGCGTTGTTCACTTCAATGGGTTTTTGTGTAGAGTTAGCAGCTGGAAGGGCCTTTGGAATCTTCTCCAGAAAGTTAATTTTCTCCTGTCGACATGATGAAATTCTGAAGTCGGACTCGAAGCTGAGCTCGACCTTTCGGAGGCATTTCTGCCTCTTCGCTCATCTTCTGTTGAAGATGACGTCAAGTCGTGCATCTGATTCTATAGGGTTCTGGTCGTTATCGAGGAATAACTCCAGGGGCCAGATCCATCAACGCGCATAGCCGCCAGGTATGCGGAGCACAGGGCGTGCACATAACCATGATGGGCACTCATGACAAACCTTGCCTGCCACATCGTGGATATAGCAGTGGGTCAAAAAACCCGTCGATGGATACACCAGCACACGCGCTACCATTTCGCGCTCCATTTTCAAAAATGCGCTCCACTGAGATCAGATTCTCAGTAGGTCCAGTGAGCTGCTTATTTTCCTGTAAATAGACTTGTGAGGCCTCCTGAAATTACGTCGTCAAAAAATACACGAAATCGCGAGGAATAACCCGAAACTCCGGGAGGAATTTCCGATTAAATTAGCGAATTTTTCAATATTTCCCCTGCCGGAGAAAAACCTGCGAATGTGACCCCTCATTCATCCTCCTCCCTTAATCTGGACAAGTGTTTAACTCCATATTGGCAGCGGAACCACCGCAATGCTAGAACAACATTACCCAACAAATATTGAATGGGGGCACCTCATCATTGATTGACCTTGGTGTTCAAGAAATTTGTTTCTGCAGTCGCACTAAACATTTTTCTGGACGTCTTTCAGGGTTCTTCTACCATACCTTCGATTCGTTTGGTGAATACGAATCGGGTACTATACCCGCCGCGGGTGGGTGATGGTGTTACCCCCCCCCCCCCCGCTACTTTTATCCACCTTCCGCTTGATGAATCCGGGCCCAGCACTAGAGAGGATTATCTGGTCCACAGTTCATAAACCCGTCAGTTCCCATAAAAAGTTGTAGCCAACTTTTGTTATACGGACCTTAGGAACCATATCACCATTACCGAACAATGGATCTATCCTAGTCGGAGGGGAGCACCGGTAGGAAAGCGAAACAGATGAAAACAGTATCGAAACAGATCTCCCGGCTAGGAAACGCAAAGAAAAAGCTCAGTTCACAAAATTTTCCTTGCTTTAGTTTTCCCGACGTTGCCTAGAAATCAGAGTGGAGTGCTCCCTCCCCAATAGGATTGATCTCCGACCAATGTTCCGAAAATGATGAAGTCGAACCCAAGATCCGGCTGATGGTTCCCCCTCCGGTTTCTCTGTAGTTGAAGTAGCCTTCATAGAATCCGTTGGTTGAAATAGGTGCCCTCTAGAAGCCACCGACTGTGGTATCGAAAGAAAACGGGCCTATTTTAACCTTCCATTTTCAGGTACAAGGATGAGGTGCGTGGAGAGATGCCCCATGACGAAGGATCCACCTCAAGACAGACCTCAGGATGGAGAGAGGGTGAGCTAACATTCTCTACGTAGAGGAGCCCTGACGGACCGCAGGAGCCTTTGGGAACGATCTTCTGATCTATAGGTGCTACTCTGGGCCGAAGCTATACCTAGGGGTCGTTTAGGGGGCTAAGCGGCTTCTGAAGCTTAGGAACAGGTAGAATCATTAGCATTCTTAATAATAGGTACTGAGAGGCATAGAAAGGCTCGTGTAGCAGAGTCGAAAAAGGCGCGGGCTGTCGCATGCACACGATGCCAGGTTCTTAGTTCAGATCTCCCGCCCAGGCCATCCCTCTTCACTTCCAGGAACTTCTGTAATCCCTACGGGGTTGCTGAATTGGTACCAGACTTGTCTCGAAGGGACAATGCGGTTCAGTGTTCATAGGCTGGTCACTGCGTGTCATTCTATGGGCCAAAAACGCCTTCAAATCGACACCCCGTAGAAGAAGAATGCGTGGCGCATCGAAAAGGGATTGGGTAACGCCGTCCTTTATCCTTCATCCTAAAGGGCATAGAAAAGCTACAGTTATTCCTGTATAGTTTAGTTGTTACACAAATTGTGATGGAAATATCTTTTTTCTCTTAGAAACTCTTCTGCTGCCGCTAAGCCGGCTAAGAGACGAGAACCAGCAACTTAAAGCTGGAGTTTTCCAGCGATTAGCTGTGTTTCTTCGACATTCCTACCCCAAGGGTTCCCTTCCTTTCCCATTACTCTTCATCCCAGCGTATGACATGCAGCCTAATCTAAGCCGGATGGCGCTTGAGTGGAACCACATGCCGAAGCAATGAGATCGCAGCAGCGGCAACAGCGTGATCATCAGCAGCTCATTTCAGGAGCGTCCCAGGCTGGAATGACCGGCTTCGGTGCATTCCGTAACAACACTGTGGCCATGCTGCAGGCACAGGAACAACGCTCGCAGGTACCCGGCCTTCAATCGTGTCACTTCTTCACTTCCAAGAACTTCTGTAATCCCTACATTTCCAGGGATTCATCCCGTACCAAATGGGAGTGAACTTCCTAGAGTCACAGGCCGGCAAGACTGGATTCGGAATGCCTAGACAAGTGAGTTCGAGCAACATTTCTGTAGGAGGTTTCTGTTAAAAAATGTAAAAAATTAAGGTCTACACCTCCTTCATCGATGACACCCACGAGGACCTTCCGGCCGATATGGCTCGCAGACCCGAGGTGCCATTCTGGACTGGACAAGACGAGGCTAGACACGCCAACCAGGTTCGTTACCTACTATAGTTGTGCTCAATCGAAAAATAATATATTAAAATAACTATTCGGATAAATTATTCGAATATTCATCTGAATGCTCGATTATTCGATGTTTCTAGATTTTCGAATTCGAACATCGAAAGGGAGCCATATTCGAAAATTATTCGAAAATAGAATAATTTCATTCGAATATTGGGTAAACTTCTTCAACCTCAGAATCTGATTCGAGCAAATTGATTGCCTAATCGAATATTCGAATAGACGAATTCCGGGGCTCATTCGATATCTTTCTTTCAAAAAAATGGATGAGCGAATAAATTCGTTCGTTCATTCGCTCGAAATTTTTCGACATCGAGTAATAATTATTCGAATGGTCGAATATTCGATATGTTTAGATTTTCGAACAATCCTTCGAATTCTAACGTTGAAAGTGAGCCATATTCGAAAATTATTGGAAAATAGAATAATTTAATTCGATTATAAAAAAAAGTTCTTCAAGCACAGAACCTGGTTAGTACAAATTGATAGACTGTTTGAATATTCGAATAAACGAAGCTGGGGCTAATACGATATTTGATCTTTCGAAAAAAAGGATTAACGAATAAATTCATTTGTTCATTTGCTCGAAATTCTTCGACTTCGAATGACAACTATTCGAATAGTCGAATTTTTGATATTTCTAGATTTTCGAATATTCTTTCCAATTCGAACAACGATGGTTTTGTAAAGTCGAATATTCTTCTGAATGTGAATACCGAAAGGGAGCCACATTAGGTAATGGTTCCAGTATAGGATACTTCAGCATTATTCAAAAATGGAATTTTGATATAAAGATTTTAAAAATGTCATTTGAATATCAAACTTAAACGAATAGATCGACTATTCGAATTTGCAAATAAACAAAAATGGGGCTTATTCGATATTCGACCTTTCAAAAAATTGATGAGCAAACAAGTTCGTTCGTTTATTTTCTCGAAATTGTTCGAATCGAATAATAATTACTCGAATAGTCGAATACTCGATGTCCAGATTTTTTCTTTCGAATTCGAACATCAGTGATTTTAGAAAGTCGAATATTCGCTCGAATTCAAACATCGAAAAGGAGCTATATTGGGTTAATATTCGAAAATCGAATAGGAAAATGGTATTTAAAATGTTATTCGAATACCGAATGAACTTGAAATCTTCAAGCACAGAACCCGATTCGACCAATTGTCTAAATATTCGAATATTCGAATGAGCAGGAAATGGGACTTATTCGATTCTCGGTCTTTGGAAAAAAATAGATTAGCGAATAAATTCGTTCGTTCGTTCGAAATCGATCGACATTGAATAAACTCCAACATTAATTTGTTCGATTATTTTCGACATCAAATTTAATCTTGCCTTCATTCGGTCGATAAAATTTTTGAAAAGCACAGTTATACCACTTGCTCTCTTTCTATCTGCTTGTGTAGCTCAGTCGGAATAGGTTCCGGCTGTCGCACGCACCCGATACCAGGTCCCTGGTTCGGATTTTCCGCGCAGGCCAACTAAGCATTCTTTCCTTCCGAGTCGACGAAATGGTAGCAGACTTGTCTGGGAACGATAAAGCACTGACTTCTCCATCGGCTGGCGACCGCAAGTCATTGTGGGGCCAAATACGCAGCCAACTCGCATATACGACATCCCGTAGAAGTGGGATGCATGGCGCATCCTGAAAGGGATTGATCAACTCCGTCCTCTCTCCTTATCCTTATCCTTGTCGTTGCTCTTTCTATATAAGTAAATTTAACGGAAAAATATTAAAAAATCGCAAATATTATAGCAATTACAAAATAATCGGAAATGTTTGCAGACCGGTATGGGAGCGTTCGGTACACCTCGTGATGTCCGTGGTGAGTACGTGCGACGCATGTGGTGATCTGGTCGTCGTCGTCGTCGTCGTCCGCATCTTCGTCGGTCGTCGGTCATCGCACACATCTAAACGCCGTTAGCCAGCCAGCCAGTCAGCCAGTCAGCTACAGACTACCATAGCTACCCTCCTTCGTGGAACAATTTGTCACATACCGTACTCCCGCGTTATAAGTCGAACGTCTAAACCAAACCACACTTCTACAGTAACCGTACACGTGCCAGTGACGATACTACACACAAATACATGCATACATACTTGCCTTCTCGCATCTGTAAACCACGAACTGTCTGTCTTCACCACACACTTGTTTATATTTGAGAATTTAATAAATTTGCCATTTTGCTGTTTACATTTGGGAACAATATTTATTTATTTATTCATTTATTCTAAGCGCGAAAATGTTTCATGCATCTTTATTTATTTGTTACACTCGCAGGTGCTTTCCTATCGTACAAAACAAAACAAAAGTAATACAAAATAATGCTTCTCGATCCTATTCGTCGAACTAGTAAAGCAATTTGTTCAATTGAATGGAAAAAACGTAGCAAGTCAAACCCATCACTAATATGGAGAGAAGCAGAATCGATGAATACAAGGTGAATAGAAATATTTCAGTGCACATATGATTGTCGTATAAGTATGTGACGATGATCTGAGTGAATGGGATGTACTTCTGTGTCGATGGTCGAAAAACAATTTTTTAAATGGATTTCAGAGCGAATGAATCGAGAGGACGATGCTCGGTGTGAAACGACTCACGTAAGTGAGAGAAGGTCTCCGGAGTTCCGAGCTTCGCCGACGTTCAAAGATCACAGACGCTGTCGCATGGGCCTAGCATCGAAAATTAGGTGGGCCGGCCGTGTAATGCGCTTCGCAGACACCCGCTGGACGAGAGCCGTTACCGACTGGATTCCGCAGGATGTCAAGAGAACACCAGGACGCCCACCAACGCGTTGGCCGGACTTCTTCGTGAAAGCCCTGAACGACCGATATGACGCTCTTTGTGTCCCTCGAGCGAGATGGATCCATTGGACCACTCTGGCACGCGACAGGGACGAATGGAGACGCTGCTGACGCCCGCTCGAGCAAGTCGGCGATCAACGGGACGACAGGTGATACAGGTGATATAGGTGATTTCAGATGAAGAAAAGATTAGGGAGGAAGAAGATAAATAGAAGACCTGAGGGAATGTAGTGAGGAAGGTATAGTTGTAGGAAGGTATGGAGAGGAACTGAAGACTTTATAGACTAGTGCTGGTAATGAGGCTGTTGCTACGATTTGAGAAACTTATATTCTTCGCCTGGAGCGGATCGAGGAACATTGCACAAAGCTGCATCTCACCAAGGAATGCCGTGAGCTTTCCATGGAACTTCGATCGAGACCTATATCATTTGGAAGAGCACGAGACGCTGATCACAAATATGTAGCACAAATTTGCTAAGTTGATCTCCTAAGTGAGTTGTGACCGGCGAAAGCCGTGTTGTCTACCACATGTTAGGCGCGCTCAACCAGCGTTGCGCGCAGTGTTGCGTAATCGGAGGTGCGGTTGGCGGTGGCACAGTGGTAGAGTGGTAGAGTGCTCGCTTCACAGGATTGGGGTCGATGGTTCGGTTCTCTTCGGTTTCGGCGTTCTTGCATTTCGCGACCTATCTTTGGCGAGAGTCTATAATCCCTTTTTTAGCACATTTTTGAGCGAACGGCTGATGGCGAGTCTATAATCCCTTTTTTAGCACATTTTTGAGCGAACGTTAACTTTCGTTAACGTCTATTAAGATATTTGAAGTAGGAAACATGTTTCATGTAACATATTTTATTCACGTGAAGGATGTCAAAAATTTAATCAAATCAACTATTATATATCTGTTCAAACCTTCCTCAACACTGATGGAACAACACAAAAAATTTGTGAAACAAACATGCTGTTCACCAACTGCACATCTAGTCATAACCAGCTTATATGCCTATTAATTTCATGACCGTTGGTTCCCTAGTAATAACATCTTCTGTTAAGGCTCCGCTTGTTGCCAGAAAAATGGGGACACGAAAGTTTAGAGAATTCTCCCAGGAAATAGAAAACCGAGCTTGTCAGTAAACAGAAAATAACATCTTTTTGGACAGTTTTTATTTATCCACTGGTTTCATCGCCCTAACTATTATTAAGCTTCTCTTAATGATCGAGATTGCCACTTAAGCAGGAGACTCAATAAACCCAATCTATAAAAGACGTGAAATCTTCTACGGAGGAACTGTGTGATAGTGGCGCTTACATCATCAATCAAACGAATCAGGAGAGTTGAGGTTTGATTTCTAATGAAGGCTATAGCGCAAACAGCACGTTCGAAGTTGGAATAGCCTAAGAACACTGTTAAATTCTGGCTGTCGAACACCTTCTGTAAACCTTCTTTGACATGCTATTTTCCGTTTTCTGAGTAATTTTTTCCCAAGAAAACAAGAAAAATTGCCCAAGGTGGCCAGAAAGCCAGAAAAAAGATCAGAAGTTTCGCCCACACAGGATGTGCTCCTACCGAGTCGATCAAAAACCTGACTAAAATCGGTGCGGGAACTTTTACTCACTTTCGGCCGCGCGCTTCGGGCGCGACGCCGCCGTGCGCGGCAAGCCCGTGATGGCGCGGCGAAAGCGCGTACGGTTTGCTAGGTCCGTGCGCGTGGGTCCTGCACCGATTATCGACGGCTGACAAATCGTCGTCCCGGCGTTGCCGATTGTTTACTGTTGAACCATGTTGCAGTCTGTACATATCAATATCACGTTAGAATAATGGTTGTTCAAGGAAAATTTTTAGAATGTTTTTTTTTAATATTTAGTTTACCTGTTCAATAAGTGAAGACATTGTTTGAAAATTTACAAATTTCTTTTTTTTTTTTGAGAAAAATAATGGTTTAAAGCTTGTTCTAAATAGCAGAAAGGCGGCGATTTTTGTTCCATAAAAATAGATTGTGCCATGCCCTCGTCTAAGACGTCGCGATGTTTGGTTGAATGATAACAAAATTTCTGTTTGTATGCAATTTTACACCTGTAATACGCAACAAAAACAAGTAGCGAGCACACATCACCTTGAAACTTCATGTAAACGTCACTCATACTCTCAATCAAACGAAAAACGCGACGAGCAAATGGGATGCATGGTGCGATCTCTTTTTAATGTACTAAATGATTACTGCCTTATTGCGCTATAAAACAAAACTAAATCTCAAAATATAAAAATGTCTAAGAAAATTATTACGCTCATTCGAGCATGTCAACCAAAAAAATTTCAAAGAAAATTACACCAAGATTTCCTTGAACACAATTATTCTGCTCTCCTTAGAGATTCTCTAGTTTGACTGAAAGACGGTTGATTTGATATGAAATGTGTTCACATTGATTTCACAAGCATAATGCTTGTCTAGAATAATTCTCGATTCGACGTGAGAAGTGTTAAATTTTACGTGGAAATCGTATAAATAAGGTTTCTACCAATGATCTTAGACTATCAGATATACTAATATCACTAACTTCGTACTAATGGTAAGGTCCTTATCACAATAGTAGTTACAATAGTCAGCTGTTAGCGTCAGTTAGTTTGCTGCTAGTAACAGTAAAAATTCGCAGTAGCCAGTTCCTGTTCGGTAGTGCAGTACTAGACAGCAAGAAACTCTCTGATGAAACTCTTTTGAGTAAATCTCGTGCGCACCGCCAGCGGATTGCTGGCGACGTCGCGCCCGCGGCGGTCGGCGCGGCCAAAAGTGAGTAAAAGATCCGCCCCCGACTAAAATCGCACCGAGAGTAGCACTGTGATTGCCAATGACTTGTGCTCACTTGGTATCGGCGGAGAGTCGTTGGATACACCGCCTTCAGAAAGGGGCGGGGCGAGGGGCGCGCCGAGGACAAGATGTCCGGGTGCCTGCTATCACATGAAGGCATCGCATTTCTAATCACTTCCCTTGGCCCTGCAGCTCTATCCTGAACTGATTTCGTTCTTGGGACAAAAGTCAGAATCATGTTCACCACATTTGGAGAAAAGGACTTTCATCTGCAGCACCAAAGCTTTCTTTAGTTCCCGCCTTTCGACATGTACAGCAATATTTTAGCGAGATATGTCATGACAACAACCCGACCATCCACTAGAAAGTTCTTCAATACAATAAGAGCTGTCTGATCCTTGGAAAAAGAGAAGGGTGAGCCGGTTTTGCGCACAATTACGGATAAGGCTTCAATGTAGAACTCCTATCTGGAATCACCCATAGTCTCTAGTTGAGGCAAAAAATTAAAGAATTGTGGTGAAATTTGAAAGAATCTAGAGAGAAGAGCGACGTTCTCCTGTCTTCAACCACCTCCATAACGAGAAAATGACTTCAGAGTTCCCCGAGATGCGCTTCCCAATCGGCTGCTATCAGCTGTTAGGTTATTGGACGACGTCACGTCAATTAACACGGTTTCGCGCACAGCAAACTTGTCCAAAAAGGGCGGCGCGGGGAGGGCGAGAAGTGGGCGGCGAGCAGCGCGGTGTACCGAACGACTGCCCCCCCCCCTCTCTTGGTATCTAGAGAATTGGCGATACAAATTTTTGGATTGAACAGAATTTTTTTGAGGCATAGCTTTTGAATTACTGCCCAAGCCCAAGCTTAAGCCTAAGCCTAAGCCTAAGCCTAAGCTAAGGCTAAGCCTAAGCCTAGGCCTAAGCCTAAGCCTAAGCCCAACCAGGAAACTATCTCAGTGGTAGGTCGGAACGGCCCAAGTGTTGTATATGGGCAGAATCGCCTCTCTCTGGGAAACAACAAAATGCAATTATCTTGACCCCAGTACAACTCTGCACAGAGTTAGGGACGACGGAAGTTGGGCTGTTGGCGGCGTTAGCCCTATGCCTGCAGGCGGAGGACGAGCTCAACTTAGCTTGAAACGGCGATTATGGGGATTACGCCGCCCCTCTGCGCACTGCGCCACCATCGCTCGCTAGTCATCGCTGTTTCCAGCCAACTTGAGCCCGCCCTCCGCCTGCAGGCAGAGAGCTTACGCCGCCAACGGCCCAACTTCTGTCGTGCCTAACTCTGCTCAGAGTTGTAATGGGGTCGAGATATTTGCATTTTCTTGTTTCCCATTGAGAGGTGATTCTGCCCATATTCAACACTTGGGCCGTTCCGACCTACCGTTGAGATAGTTTCCTGGTAAGCCTATGCCTATGCCTATCAAAAAGTGAAAAACTTTTCTTTTGCCCACTTGTTCATTGTAGTTTAACTCGAAACCGAGATAGTACACGCTTTATTGACAATTGACGTTTCGGCGATTTCAGACTCCTTCAGAGTCTGAGAAGTCCAAGCATATGTTGGACTTTTTCAGACTCTAAAGGCTGTGCCGATTGGGTACTTATTAAGTCACACATGGAGGAGCAATCATATCATCGTATGTCATAAATATCAACATACAGCCGTTTCCCAATTAAGATTTTTTTATTTTCTTACTATCTTCTAGAGCGAGAGCTGATTTTCTTTCATAGTGCAACAAATTTTGTTTTGCTTTCTGGGTAATCTTTTAGGCTATCTAAGTGGAGCCGCAGTAAAGGTCTGTTCTCCTTGCCGCATTTTTAGTGTATCGGGACTATTAATCTGAGTAGTAATCTTTTCTAATTTCAGGTTAGTTTTATGAGGCATCTTCAGACATTGCTGTGAAAAGCGTAATCCCCAAAAACAATTTTCGGTTGCTGATCTATTGAGCTTCTCGTCAAGTAATGGCTTTAATTAACAACTCGTCATTGAAAAATAATCGATAATAGTCGATCAGACTAACTCAGTCGAACACATCATTATGAGAGCCGGACTCCGCCGCAAACTTCACCGATCAGGGGCTTCAAAATTGCCCTTCCAAGCTTCCTTATCCTCATCTTCTGCTTCGGATTCTATTACTTCACTTTCTGACCCATCATTTTCGTCAATTGGTAGTACAAGGATATCGTCCTCAGCACAACGTCGTTCTGGACCACCTCGTCATCCTCATCATCGCTTTCCTCCAAGAGACGAATTTTGCGGTCGTCAACGTGTTAAGATCAGCCGAATTCACAAAAGGATCAAAACCATTCAGCCTACTACTTAGTTGTGTCTCGATGTGTTATTAATCCTTTATTGATCGTTCTTTTGTTTCTTTTTCCTTTCTTGATATCACAATGACGCTTTTCCCTCTATGGATTGTTACAGATTTCGCATTGTGGCACATCTATGAGTGTGTGAAGTAAATAAATAAATAAATATTTTGAAGCCACTAGGTCAAGCAATATTTTTTTTTACCATTACAGCTACTGAACAAAAAAGGACTAGAACAAGATACGCTTGCTGACGGGACATCGGTCATCGACATTTGTAGAGACACAATTTACTCTGCGTCATCCATTCTGCTCACAAAGTCTTGGGAACGTTTTGGTGATCCGTTGGCAGGTAGAAGCTCGTAGCGAAACCACTTTGTTCCAGAATGGAAGCTAAACGCCTGCCACCTCACCGCGGCACTGCGCTGTCGTCATGGCAACGTTGCGACTATGGGAGCCATTCCTTCTGCAAAGCATCCAGTTTCAGGCTACGTCCGATAGCTGCCGATTTACTCGTTGTTTTCCACCAATTTAAGTATAGATAGTCTTAATACTAAAATAATATTAGAATACTTTTGCAGACGGAGAGAGCACTCTTCTCTCCCAGTTGGAAAGCTTCCCAGTTGAAAATAGTTGAACAAGCAAACGCACTCAGTTACCTTTCACGATATTGCCATTACGCTGAGTAAAGAACCTGAAACTGAAAACGTGAAACTAGTGATTGATGAATTTTCTACGAATTGCACTAAACATAGGCAGAAAAATTCAGGTTGCACCTTCTGCGCTTGAAGTTTACCTGAACGTTTACCAATTTAAAATTGGTGCTTTCCTTATTAAACTACATAGAGACCTTCCACCCTTTTGTTCAACAAAAATTTGGATGGCTTTCTTTAAGGTTGTTGGTTTCATCCTTCCCAAAATATGAATGCGCTCCTTAAAATTTTCGGAAATTTCTATTTAATGAAGATAAATAGCAGTTAGAAACTCAATGAAAAAGGTAAGTTTTTAAAAGCATTAAAAGATGAGACGGCGCCTTGCATTCGACTAAATTGCCTCATTTTTTTATATTGTTGGTTGTGTAAATGCTGCTTATTTTTCCGTTTTGCTCTCGAATTTTTTCGAATATTCGAATGGTTTCGAATGCTTACAGGTTTCGAATAATCGGATTTGAATATTATCGAAACTGTTTTTCTGATTATTCGAACTCGAATACATTAGGAAAACGCGATTTTTGGATTTTTAAAAGCATTAAAAGAAGAGATGGCGCCTTGCATTCGACTAGATCGTCGGATATTTTAATCTTATTGATTGTGTGAATGCTGCTTACTGTGGTTTTGCTTTTGATTTTTTCGAATAATCGGAGTTGTATATACTAAAAAAGTTTCTTCTAAATACTCGAACTCGATTACATTTGACAAAAAGGCGATTTTTGGGATAATCCAAATCGGATATTCAAATTCGAGTGAAAATTATTCGACTGCCTATTCCAGTAAACGATTCGAGAACATATACTACTCACACAAGTCAGCATGTGTGAGAATATGTTTGTTTGTGTTTTTAAATAAATAAAATAAATAAATAAATAATATGAATATGTTTTTGTCATAGCGTTTAAATCTACGTTACTCCATGCTAACGGATTTTTTGCTATCAAACAAATTTAATTTTCGAAAATCTAGTATTGTACTAGATGAAATTTTTAAGTGATCTGTCAATATTGCTGTGCTAAGAGAGAAGGTGGACCAGTTCATTGAGCGGCCTCAACAAACTGGTCCATAATATTGACACACTAAAAAAATGCCGAGATTTTACGAAGAGAGAACTTGATTAAATGAGTTTTTACAGCCTTTTTGCGCTTTCCAACAAATTTCATTTCATTATTTTCTTTAAAAAATGAAATTATTATGGAATTTCAAACAGTTTATCACTTTTCGCTTGTTGGGTCTGTTGAATCAAAAATTCCAGAAACGCCCATACTACAAATGCTTAAATAGAAGTTAATCGCCTATTCGAACCGGTCTGATTGGTTGGCGCGCTTCCCCATCACAATGCTGCCCACATTCGCAACATGGTCAAAGAGAAATTTCTTAGAAATGTGCATTTTGCTGCTTAACTAACAGAACTACATCGTAGAATTTTGCCGAGACCATCACCAGTCATTCGGCCGATTAGTTCCTAGAGGAGCACTTACTGACATGCCACCATTACGATGTCATAGAAAAAGCCGAAATGCTGCAGAAGTTTGTGTGCGCAGAACAGCCGCCATTATATCCTACGGTAATTCGAAGCAGCTGGAGCCTTACTGGTGCCAATCTCTTTGGAAAAGAAGGACTATTAAAGGGTTCTTTCGATTTAGTGCAAAGTTTTAGTTTTTTGGAATGAATTTTGCGTGTCTTTGGGACTTAAAAACATTTTATTCTAAATCGCGACGCATGTTAGCGGCATACTAACTCAACCTAAGCAAAATGGCTCGATTTTCAGAAGGCTGCAGATGTCCGATGAAGCAGCGGCAGCAACGCCTGAAGCAGTGCCACGTTTTGAAGGGCTCTTTAAGGCCTTTCGACTCTACAGAAACAATCAAATAGAAGCGTGCGAACAAGAATGCACAAAGCTTCTGAGCAAGAATCCACTAGATCAGGTCAGTTCTCCAATGGGCCTCTGAAAGATACCTCCATGAAGGACTCCTCAAAACGACACCCTTTCCGCAGGCCGCTTGGGCTCTGAAGCTCTGCTGCCTTACGGACTCGGTCTATGTGGATGAGCTGGAGAATGACGAGCTCGGCATTGCTGAGACGTTCCTCGATCAGAATATCATCGCTCCGAATGCTCGACCTGGTACATCGTTTCAACGACCGACAACAACGGCAAAGGGGATGAACCCTATAGTGAGGTAGGTCTGGGTAGCTTCAAGAAGCTGCATATTTGACAGTGTCCTTCATCAATGGAAGCGTTAAGGCCTACCTCAACGGCTGGACGCCCTTTATCCGGTGTCGCGCGTCCGATGACGGCGCTTCGTCCAGGTACGATGGAGCAAGCTGTGCGGACTAGTCGCACCGCTCGTACCGCTCGAGCCGTGAGCAGCAGTTCGGCCCGTCAACTCCGACTTGGAACGGTAGGTCCAGAGAGCATGTTTTTTAGCGAGATAATGGTAAAGGATAGGGTTACTGCTAAACAGTCACAGCTTGGAACTCGCCGTGTATCTTACCTCCACGATAGATTAGGGAGTATTAATACGTGTTTGGATGTAGAATGGGTTAACTGGTGTCGTGACCAGGGATGGGCGGAATTTCTGTTTTCTGTTTTCTGTTTTCTGATTTTCTGGCCATTTTTGACAAATTTTTTCTGTTTTCTGTTTTCTGGGAAAATGGTCAAAAATTGGTCAGAAAACAGAAAATAGAGTTACGAACAAAAAGTTATCACAGAAATCTAATGAAAGGAATCCAAAAAGTATTATAGAATAGTGAGCTTCATTCCACAATAGTATTTCTAGAGTATCTTAAATGGAAAGCATGTGGCGTTTTTGGATGTGCTCGTGTAGTAATTGCGCCGCATACTCATGAACTATCACTAAAAATGTTATATTAAAACTTTAAAACTAGTATTCTGAGGGCATCAAGTTATGTACTAACTAGCCGCTTGTCCTAGAGTTACTGTGGGTAGGGTTATTCTCCACCTCCGGTTTAAAAATTGATCACTGTTAGTCGGTCATCCCCAATATCGCTTTCTGCGGAGCCTTCGTCGAAGCTGCTTTTCTAACTATGAAGATTCCCCATTGGTGTCACAAATTAGTAAGAGACAGAAAAGTTTTAGTTACCTTCGATTTCGCTGCTGTAATGATACAGTACTGATACACGAAATTTCTCATTTATCACTTATATCATCTGTCGTCCCATTGATCATCGAGTTGTTCAAGCGGGCACCAGCAGCGTCTCAACACGTCCATGCCACGTGCCAGGGCATCTAAAGAATCCTTTTCGCACGAGGGACACGAAGAGCGTCATATTGTTTATTCAGGGCTTTGACGAAGTCCGACCAACGCGAAGGTGGGCATCCTGGTGTTCTATTGACATCCCGTGGAGTCTAGTCGGTGATGGACACTTGTCCACTCGGTGTCTGCGAAGCGCATTACGTGGCCGACCCACCTAATTTTCGACGACTTGGCCTATGCGACAGCGTCCCTGGTCTTCGAACGTCGGCGAAGCTCGGAATTCTCGAGGCCTTCTCTCACTTGCGTGAGTCGTATCACTCCGAGCATTGTCCTCTCGATTCCCCGCTACGCGACACTGATCGCTTGTTCATCCTGCTTTCGTAGAGCCCAGGTCTCTGATTCGTCTTTTAGGGCAGGAAGAACAGTGAAGTCGAAAAGGTGGGTACGGAACCCGACGTTCTGCGTCTTCTCCACGACTCTCTTAACAGCTTCTCAAGCCGCTCGCATCCTCCTTCCCAGCTCCGGCGCTAGTTAGTTGGTCATGTTGACTTCTTCGTGGGGCGTCAGAAACTTGTCCGTTCCTCATGAACATCGTCTTCGTAAGATGCAGCTGCAGTCCAATGTTTCACATACACGATCGAAGCCAGCAAGCATTTGCTCTGCCTGGCTAGCGCTCGGTGTTAGATGATGTAGGTGCCGTCTGTCGTCTTTCACTCTCATGTCTTCCCATTCTAGTTGTCGAATGACGTTTTGAAGGGTGGCGCAGAAGAGAACCGGGGATATAGTACCCTCTCATCGAACCTCTCTGTTCACTTTGGCAACGACATTGTTGTAGAATGGGAGATCTTTGTCGTGAATCCACTCTGCAGCTCTCGAAGGACTCTGATGTACACAGTAGGAACGCCCTGAACGAGCAGGACTTCGACGACCGCTTCATTTTCGACAGAGTCGAATGCCGTCTTCAGGTGAACGTGAAGCGGCAGCTTGTACTCTCGCGACACTTCGATAAGCTTCGTAATGATGTGTATGTGGTCGACCGTATTGAATCCTCTCTGAAATCCTGCTTGTTCGCATGACTGTACGTCATCTAGCGTTCTGCCGATCCTATTCAGGAGGACTCGAGTTAGCAGCTTATAGACTACGTACATCAGGCAGACCAGGCGATTGTTGCTAATGTCGTGCACTCCTCTGTACAGCAAGGCGGTTCTGCTGGTCTTCCACTTAGATTTAATATGATATATAGATATGAGATGAAATAATAACGTGATAAAGAGGGTATATGCTCGGTCTTCATTGTATGGTGTCTACGCATTCAAAAAACACCTTCACCTAAGATCTGTTGTGCTGACAGCCCCTTCAGTCAAAATCTCGTGCTGTACTGTAAGGCATCAAGCCAGTGCACATCATCTTAAGTCGGCTAACTCGGACACTGGGTCACCACGGGCCGCACAACCAGTTGCTATTGGGGTGAAAACCTGTTGCTACGTATATACATATATATACATATGTGTTTATATGTAAATACGTAGTATATACCTACTTATATACGTATGCACATATATATGTAGGTACGAGCTGGATATACGTGGATATATGGCTTCACAAGAATCGGGGGTGCGAAGGCGACTATCCTGCAACACTCTAGCAACAGGAGCCGACCCTTAAGCCCACCCACAGGAGTGTCAACGGAGTGCAGGTAATCGCACCGGGCCCCCTCACCTGGCCAATCGGCGCAGCCCGCCACTCCCACTGCAACAGGTTTCCACCCCAATAGCAAGTGGTTGTTCGGCCCGGGTTCAGCGAGTGCCAGAGAAGCAGTAACTAGGTGCTGTAAAGAGCATTGGTAAGTTGGCCTGAGAACTTTCAGTTACGCGGAAACTAGGCTACTTACAAGGAAAGGTATGACCAAGAACGAAACGAACTAGGAATACAGATTCTAGCGGAGCCACTAATACTCAACGAATCTCTGCACAGCTTTAGAGTATGTTGCGAGAGTGCGTCTACAAACTCAAGCAATTGAGTTGAAATATGGAAACAGTGATCACTGATTCATCGTGTTCGGTACTCTAAAAGTTTCTTACTAGTGGGACCATTATCTGATTGAGGCGCTCGCGGTGAAATGGGGCTGATGAGTAATGTTGTGTACTTCACGTGTCGAGATTCCTAGGATCTATCAGTCCAGATTTACAACTTGCTGATTGCAGTAGACTGGAATGTAGTAGAAATTTTTATAAACGCTTACAAAATAAAACGCTGGTCTAGGACTACATTTCTAGTCATACAAAGCATTTGCTACTGGAAAAATGAATCTTTAGGTAAAATAATTAGATCGTGTGATAATTTCCAAATTTTCTGTTTTCTGATTTCTGTTTTCTGATTTTCTGGCGTTTTTGGCTTTTCTGTTTTCTGATTTCTGTTTTCTGACGAAGGCGATTTTCTGTTTTCTGTTTTCTGGGAAAATTTTCAAAATTTCCGCCCATCCCTGGTCGTGACGTTCGCCACGCTCCATCACGACTCTTCAAGGGCAAACGCGCTGGGAGGCGCCCTGGTCCCGACGCCGAGGGCATACGGTCGCGCGCACCCGACGCACTATAAACGCCTTCACGCGCGCACCCGGCAGTCTTCGGCTTCGTCGTCGCACCGAGCGGTCGGTCCGCTCTCCCTCCAGTACTCCATCGTCAGCGCAGTGTCCACTCCACCGGGACATCGACTCGACCAGCCGCGCAGGACACCAGGACGACCAGGACAGGACGCGCAGGAACGACTGTCAGAGGTAACCGCAGAAACCGACCGAGCCTCCGCCCTCGTGAGCGCAGCTCCAGGGTAGGAGCAAGGGAGCATCTGCGGTTTGCGCTTGGAGCTGACCCGTAGGTAACGTGGCGGGGCTCAGCCTTAACTCTTAGGCAATTGTGTTCCATATTGATCTGCATTGTTTGTATGTTGGGTTGCTATGAAGTATAGTATCTATTGCGCACTATCATGTGACTCGAGAGTGGGAGGTTTATTCCGAGCGCAGTGGCAAATACTGCAGAAGGTCGGCTGGTTCAATTGTATCACGCAAGTGATGTGAAGATGGGCGAGAGTCGCTGGGGGGCAGGCGCAGGTGCAGTTCGCGCGGGAGGTCCTAAACGCGGGAGGTATGAGGTGTGCTAAGTCGGGGCAACAAGGGTCTCACCCTAACGTGGCAAGTAATGTAAGAGCTAGCGCGCATGGATAAGACGTCGACTCCGGTTGTGCCTCACACGTGGCCTCGGGTTGAGGGCCGCATGAACTCTACCACCGGTGCAGCGGACTCACCCGGGGCACGACAACTGGTATGATCCGTCGATGGTCATGTCGGCTCTAGATCCTTGGCAGACAAAGGTGGTACCGATTCACGGGCTCAATAGGGACGGAAACGTTGTCAATAACAAGCACATATGGATAAAGGATAAAGACGGCCTTAGTGAATCGCTTTGTTGGATGCTCCAAGAATTCTACTTCTAAGGTATGTCGTGGAAGTGACATGAGGTCTAACCAGGCTAGGTTGATGGGTGCTGGAGCCCCGAGAATAGCACACCCTATCGTCGTCTTTTCTTTCATAAGCCTTCATACCTTCTCTTCTCCCATAAGCTTTTTTACCTTCATTGCAGTAAACAATTTTTACTATAATATATAAAATACCACAGCGACATATGATAGGACATAATCTTCTAAACTGCTTCTATGTATGCAGTCTAGAAATCAGACGCCGGTTGATACCACTTCTGTCCGACGGCAATAATAGTCCTATGATTCCTTTACCCACACCGGTAATAACCCTTTACCTATGTGCTGGCAGTGAAAACCAAAAAATAAAAAGGCTGTGAACTACATAGTGAAGAGGAAATATTACATAGAAGGCCTAAAGCAGTCTTCCTGTACTCTATTCCATTTCAGGCGTCTATGGCGTCTGATCCGGACGGTCCATTCGTCAATCTAGCTCGACTGAATGTTGAGAAGTATGCGGCAGATCCTTTGGTGCGTCAATTTCTTAAATTCGTCAAGAAGCTTTCGGGATTGAAGGATTATTTAGGCTTATAGTATCATCTACCTTTTAACTGACACTCATTCTTAAATTCAGGTGATTTTTGCAGCGTCTATTAGGTTGTCCCATAAGTCCCCGCCGTTTTTTGAACGATTCGTTGCTGATTCCGCCAGCGGTCTCTTGTATAGCGCAATACAGCTTTCGAAAGAGAATGATTTGGTCCATCAGAATTTGTACTGCATTTCTTTTTCCATCATGAATTTTGTCAATTTTTAGGTCGTTAAAGCGAAAAGAGAAAAGTGAAGAAGTAGCCATTTGCGCACCCGCTCTCTCCACTTACGTTTGGAATTTTTTACGCAGTTTTTTATAGCATTTGGAAGACAATGTTCTGTTCTACAAGAATATTTTATCCTATTCGCTCATTTGTCCTTTATTGATTTTTAGGCCACCGAATCGGGACCTCCAACTTGTCCGTCCGAAATTTTACCGAAAATCCTGCTCTGTTGTAGGGCTTTTTTGCTCAGTGTTATATGTTGTTCGGAAGGAAATGTCTTGCTCTGTAAGAATTTGTGTCGCGCTTATTGGCTCATGCTGATTTTGTCGAATATCAACAAAATTCCAAAAAGAGAAAAATCTTCTTCACCAACAATTCCTCCTTGTTCACTCTCACTTTCAAGTGCCATATCACTCGTTATATAAAACTGAGCAAGAGCTCAGTTTTATATAACGAGTGATATGGCACTTGAAAGTGCATGTCTTGTTCTACATGTTCTTGACCAACACGAATTTTTGTAGTACAGATCGTTGTCTTCCAGGCGCTATAAAAAAACTGTGCAAAAAATTCCAAACCTGAGCGGAGAGAGCAAGTGCACAAACGGCTACTTTTTCACTTTTCACTTTAACGATCTAAAAATTGACAAAATTCATGATGAAAAAAGAAACGCAGTATATATTTTGATAGAGCAAATCATTCTCTTTCGAACGCTATGCAGCGCTATGCAAGAGACCGTCGGAGAGATCCGCAATGAATCGTTCAAAAAAAGGCGGGGCTTATGGGACAACCTAATACTATGTAGACTCTTACACGTAATTAAAGTAAGGCTCATTACACGTAAACAATATAAAGACACAAACAGCAATGGTTGTAAAAACATTTCAGAATAAAAATCACAGGTTTACTTTAGATTTATCTGTTGTAACGATGTTGTGTCGCGATCAAAACTCTAGCGCCAAGCAGGTGGACTCGAACCCCCTCCTGCAGACCAAGCGAGGATGCTCTACATCATAACACCACCAACGCTGTTTGATCGAACGCAACATCCAGACCTCATGGGACCCATGGGTTCTATCAAACAACGCCGGTGGTGCAAGCCGTAGAGGATTTCCTCCCGGTCAGCAGGAGGCAAGGGTTTGAGACCTGGCCAGCGTTAGAGTTTTGATCCCAAGAACACGGCACTATTGTACTATACGGGCTCCAGAGGACGAGGAGAGGTTGAAAAAAAAATTTCGCCCAAACTTCGCCCAGTGGGTTATTTGGGGTGATGATCACGAATCTGACATCCGTTTTTCGTTTTACGCTGGAGTGCGGAAGGTTACGGTAGGTGCGGGTGACTAAGGCTGCCAAGGTCACTGATTTCGCCCAAACTTCAGTTATAAGGGTTGTCTGTGGTGCTACGGGTGAGCACAGCATGCTGGCGGTCCCGCAACGAATGCCTGATAAATTCGCAAATCAGCGGGGAACCATTTTTGCGGGAAACTCTTCGATAGGCGAAGGCTTAATCGAGAGATAGCAATCTAAGCATCATGTACCTCCAGGCAGTGTTCCACAACCACCGCCAGGAAGAACTGCGCGACTTCAAGCTGAAGGACGTTTTCACAAGCTAAATATGGACGCAGCCGCTTCCCAGGAATGGCTTAGAAAGATGTGATTGCTCGCAACCTCGACAGCCTTACTCACCGGTACGTACAGTAACATACCGTATTCCAGCGTAATACGAAAACGGATGCCAGGTTCGTGATCAGCACCTCAAATAACACCGTTGGCGAAGTTTGGGCGAGAATTTTTTTCGATCCCTCCTCGTCCTCTGGAGTCCGTAATGTACAATAGTGCCTACGCCTAAGTGCAACTGCGTTGTAAATCGGTAGCCCCTCTTACGAGGGAACAAACTCCTGTTGAGTGGAGTCTCCCACTCGCCCTGTGGGCACCCAAGGTAACCACACCCACCAGATTGAGGCAGCCCGCCCCGCACGTTAATCGTGGGTAGACTGTGGGGTACTGCAGTCAACATGAATGCATTGGACGTCAGGCAACCCCTATCATGATAACCAACAGCAGCAGCAGCCTGCACAGGCGGGCCACACCTTCTTCCTCCTGGACTGCACAGTGTAGCACCACACCATTTATTACACACGACCTGAACGGACGGCCACATTAGAATGTCGGCGAATACAAGATACCATGAAGAAATATTGGACCGCTCCAGCTGATGACAACTTGTATTGGCTAACCTAGGCTCAGGCGAGTTCCTTCGGGACTCGTCGTCCTCCTGTATTGCAGCCGGCCGTGTGGACTACGAAGGAGCGGCAATGCTCCGCTCGAAAACTCGGGACGATGGTTGGATGAGAGCGCGAAAGGTCGGCGCCATAGAGCCGCCTACGCGCACCTGCTCGGCGAGTCGACAAAAGTGCGAACTGAGCTCGGCGGAGAACGGCGCGAGCTCGCGCTGATCAATAGCATGCACGCGCCGATCAATAGCGGCACGCCTGAACCAGCCCGCGCCGATCAATAGTGGCAGGACCTCAGTGGTGTCTCGCAAGGGTCCCGCATGGATACGGTAACCCGCGGGAGTTTGAATTAGGGAGCGTGTGATCGCATTTGAGACAACATCGTTCAACAGCGCGCAACCTCGATACTAGCGACTATAGCGACTTGAGGTCTAAAGAAGCTGATTTGAATCATTTGATTTATCTAATTTTCCTTCACAGCGGCAAATTGCAACATTGTGCAAAACAAGGCCTTTTGTTTTAAAAAGGTGTAAATTATAGAGGTATGAACATACGCATATTGTGTTTTTTAGGTGAATCGTCAGCTATTCGAATACGTGTTTTACCATGAAGGCGACATCAAAGTGGCTCACCAGGTGATCCCAAGACTGGACAAAGCTACACAAGTGATCTTGTGAAGTAATTTTATGACATCCGTGAAAATGATATTTTTTCAGATTGCTGCCATTGCTACAAAGGCTGCCAATTACGAGGACTGGTACTGGAAAAATCAGCTCGGCAAATGCTATATGAGGTGAGTATCTTGAGACGCGTCGAGATGTTACGTTGACGTACATAAAAAGAATGATGATCTCAACTTCAAAACAAAAATTGTATGACAATTGGTTTTGGGATCTCTTTCAAGAATACCTGCTGAAGCTTTCTCTTTCAGTCTTCTATTAGTTCTTTTTTAAGCGAAACTACTTTTAGGCTAGGAATGCTACAAGACGCTGAGAAACAATTTCTATCCTCGCTGAAGAATCACCGTCTTCCAGAAACCCACGCTTATCTAGCAAAGGTAACGACTACAGGTCAAGGCTAAAACCAGCGAGAACTGCACCTGCATCCAATTGGAGACATTACTTTCAAACTATCGATTACGATTTTGCAGTAAAAATCTTTGAAAAAAAAGCATTCTGTACTGCCTTCTATGGGCAATGGTAAGATTGTGTTGTTGATAGTGGTATTGTTCGGCCAAGCCAGTCTAAATTAATTAAGTCTCAATCAGTACAAAAGTGATAATCTAGGTAATCCAGTAATCATTCCTTATCAGACAACTGAGGCATAAATGTTCCTCGTATTTTTCAAGTTTTCAAGTGTGACCAGACGGTCTCCCTTTTTTGTTAAGATAATTTAAGACTGCTATACTCACCATCAGATTAGCCCAGTTATTCTCAGGGTGCCTAGTGCTGAAGGCCTGTTAATCTAGTATTTTAGTTTTCTTTTACGGAGTTGAAACATCCTGTTATTAATTCGATTACGCTCCCTGTGGCAGCTATCTACCTGGCGTTGCTGAATCTTCTAGGCTTACGAGCTATTTTGAACTTACGTGCTAGATAATTTGCGTAAGGCGTTCCATAGGGCCACAGGTGTCATGTTCCAATATACACTATGGTCCGCTTGGAATTGTTCACATACTATTGAAAGCCTACTTTATAGGACGGTCTAGGGACATGCACTTCGTTGGCCCTCGCCGATATACGCGCTGCCCGTTAACGGCTGGTTTATCTAATTTATTTGAGCCGGGTGCCTATGTACCAACTTCTAACGGAGGCCTTAAACTCCGCTCAGGTCTTTAAAAATCAGGCGCTTATTTTTTTACCTTCCTACCCTTTCTTCCGCACTAAGCACCTCCTCTTTTTCTCGTTTTTTCGGAGTTCCTGTTGTTAGTGTTTACCTACTGATCGGTGGACGACGCTTGTTTCCATGGAAAATACGTCAAGATTAGCTGTGATCGTTCGTCTGCTTTCTGCTGTTGTTTCTGTTTTTCCCTTATGTGGCGCGTCCTTTAACGTATTCATAAATAAATAAATAAATAAATAAATAAATAAATAAATAAGTAAGTAATTCCTGTAGGAGGCAGATTTCACCTTTGAGTGCAGGTGATCTCACTGCAGGGCTCCTCTTCTGTACTGCTATATTGGATAGATCGCTCGCAGTGGATTTGGATGGTGCAAATTACTCTGATACTTTAATATTTTGATGGTCCATCAGTAGATGCTGTTCTAGCGGGAAGCACAATTCTTCCACTCCTCTCGACTTCTGGGGAGTTGCATCCAGTGCAGCAGACCGCGTTCCCAAAACGATCTCGAGAATAAGTCTGCCCATCTTGTCGGCTGTCTTTCCAGCGGCCGCTACCTATTTCTTGGACACCATTCGGTAACTCATAGACTATATCTACCGTATTTTCGTCGACATAGGTGACCAGCCCAGCGATGTTTCGACTTCTTAATGTACTGAAACGGATTCATCAAACGCGACCTATCCCTTAGATCTGAATTTCTTAAACCGAGCAACCATTGTTGACGTAGATTCGTCTACAGAAGGCATCCTTCCAAAGCGCGAAGGGTCGTCTGAATCGAAGAAAATGTTGCCTTCTTGTCAGGCCAGGTTTCAGTTGCGTAGCATAATGTTGGCAGTACAGACTGGTTGGGAGGTCATGTTCTCTTATCTGGCCGTTCACTTCTCGAATCGAATTAGAAGCTGCTAATGATGCCTTTTTCCTGCGAAGTAGTTCAGATCTTCCTTGGAAGGTGCTAATTATTTTTTAAATTGGACACTTTAAAGAAAGCTATGAAAAAGAGGCGAATGCAGCGTTTTTTTGCGCTCAAAAAAAAAAAAAACAAAAGATAGAAGCGGTATTGTACCTCTTCTCTACAAACTGCATCATTTTTGTTCGTTCACATAGGTTTACAACCGTCTGGATCAACCGCTCGTGGCGAACAAGTACTACGAACAAGGTCTGATGCTGTACCACGATGATGTGACTTTGCTAACAGGACTGGCAAGAAACAAAGAAGTACGTTTATGCTTATTTGAACCAATAACAGTTAAATTAGAAAGATAAAAACACAGCAACTCTATGATTGGCTATTTCACAAGGGACCGAGCCACAAAAAAATGAAAACATCAAATTGTCACGACGATGTTTTGTTGCGATCAAAACTTCTAGCGCCAGGCGGGACTCGAACCCGCACCTCCCTCTGACCGGGCGGGAATGCTCTACGCCATTGCCAGGCGGGACTCGAACCCGCACCTCCCTCTGATCGGGGGGGGGGGGGATGCTCTACGCCATTGTAATGGGGAGGTGCGGGTTCGAGTCCCGCCTGGCACTAGAAGTTTTGATCGCAATAAAACATCGTTGTGGCAACTTACAACCTCGATACCAGCCAACTGAGGCTTAAAGAAACTGATTTGAAAACACCAAATCCTCGGTTAGCAGAGAAGAGTCCATGATTCAGATTAATATTTACCATCATGGTGGCTGGTGAAGTTATGTTGTTTTCCGATATACTGCGTACTCCTATCCATTATAGTTTCTGTTTTTTTTTTCGTAGAAGTATAATAATTTCCGATAGAAAACTTTGAGGCTACCGTTTCAGCTACTTGGAGATATGGCTGAGTCCAACGAATGCTATAAAAAGATCCTCAACGTACAGGCCAACAACATCGAGGCCATCGCCTGTATCGCAACCAACTGCTTTTACGAAGACAAACCAGAAATCGCTCTTCGCTATTACAGGTAAGAGGATAAACTTTACAGTATAGAAGATTAGCGTCTGTCCGTCTATCTAGCTCTCTGACCAAGCCTGAAGGTCATTGAGAGTGCTACATATCTCGATCGACATTATGGATCTCTGCTAAGGGTCAAGCACATGACATGAATTGAGTTCGTGTTGTTATTAGTGACCCAACAGACAAACCCCTTGCCCGTACTGCTCCTGACTGTCCCATGGGCACCCGAGCGTTATCTGGACGATACCTAACCCATGGGGAAAGAAAGTCCTAATCTAGCCATGTCCAGGCTCGTATTGTCTGTCTGTCGTGTTGTTGGAACTCGAACTTCCACGGAGTGGTCCTTCCTTTGCCAAATAACTCCGCGCTTCCCCAGACGTCCACGGAAAGAGAATCCACAGCGGCCATTTGCAATAGCAAACATTCACACAAATCAACAACCACATGAATATACACCGGACAACATGGTACAACCTGCGCAGTGGTGGGCCTGCACCGTGACGTGACCAAGAAACATATGTGGGACTCACCCTGTTCGTCCGGCTTGACACATGACAACTCAATGAGATTTATTACGATACGGAATGGGTAGCAATATCATGCTCAAGATGGAAATATGCAAAGAATTAGACTATAAATCCCCCTTTGTCGTATTGGACGGAAATATTTGAGGCCGTGGAAGTGAGCGCGAAGCTCACTAGACTACACGGCTCTCTCTTGGAGCTACTACACCGTAATGAGCATTGTAAACGTAGTGCAAAACCGGACCTCACGATGGCAATCCGGCAAGATGGGAGTATAGACGAAAGTTCGGCTGACTCCACCGTCGAAGCACAGAGGCGATCGATGTCGACTGGCAGTGCCTGAAATACGGAGTTCGAGACGATCGAGTGTTGAGGTCAGTCATTTTCCCACACTTGGGACTAATCGAAACACCTCATCGGCAAGCCACCGTGGGAAACAGCCCTCCCGACCAATTACAGAACAGAGGAGCAATCTTGCTAGAGCAACAGCAACAAGGGCGAAGCTCTATCTAAAGACAAACCGGCAGGTAGAGCAGGATACTATTGGTTAGGAATAAATGGATGCTTTATAATAGCAACAAAATAAGTTTTAAAGAGCTTTAACTAAAGAACACACCTATATGTCAGATTCCAAAAGTTCTTTAATGGCAAACTAATAAAACTGGTCTATTACACATTGTGTACGTGTACATACTCGGTGTCCACCACTCGACGTGATTCTCACCGCAATTTCAACTCAAATCGATGAAACCGATCCTGACAACCAGCCATTTGATATTGCTTAAATTTAGCGAACAACATTCACTTCATGCACTCAACACCTAGCAGAGATCGATAACAGAAAGAAGTGTTTGACTTCTTTCTTACAAATTATCTACTTTCCACATTCAGACGGATCATGCAGATGGGTGTGAACAGCGCCGAGCTGATGATGAACATCGGGCTGTGTTGTTTTGCTTGCCAGCAGTTTGACTTCGCTCTGTCATCAATCCAGAGGTAAGAGAGAGGCATTTAAAGCAATTATTTTTCTTTAATCATAAACTATTTATTTATGGCCTGAACATCTGTGCTTTTGCTTATACTATTTTTTGGAAGCCTTTTTTATTTCTGTCGTTGAAATGGTTGTCATGATGAAAGACGGTACGTATTTGGATAATCAGGTCGTATTGAGAGGGCGTGTCATCCAGAAGAGATACGCCTCGATTGGTTAGCGTGTTCCATGTCACACAGCAGAATCGGGATACGGCGTAGTCAAAACCGTAGGAAGCCTTAGATGGGAGTTTAGTCCATATCCGGCTGCTTACAGGGGAGTCGTTTGTAAAATAAATATAATAATTAATCATTACAAATTTTCAAAAAGCTGAATTATCGCTATGATATAATCACGTAAAAAGATTCATTAACACATTCACGACGATGTCTACTCGTTTGAGTGGACAGCGGAGAGGGCGCGACGGACGGTGTCCACTATACATTGGACCCACTATATCCGATTTATCCGATTATCCGATCGGAAAACTTCGGATAATTGGATGATTCGGGTAATAGCAATTTCGCGAACCCCGAATTCATGGATGATTCGGGTAACGGCAATTTCGCGGACACCCGGATTTTTGGATGACTCGGATCGGGTTATACGAAGCGGATATTCAAAAATGATTCAATCGGATCCAATGTAAAGTTTCCACTCATTTTGATTGAACGAAGGAGTTTTGGGAATAACTTTCTTTACTAATGTTTTAGTTCAATTTTCTTCTCTAATTCGCAAATTATAGTAACAAATCAATGTTAGGATTACATAGGCAGAAAAATTATTGGCTTTATCGTAACTAAAAGACAAGAACTTCCCCGATTTTTGAAACACAATAAGCGCACCTACTTCAAGACGAGAATTATGAACGAGCTTCGGATGAAACATGAATTGAAGATTTAAATAAGACAACCTAGGCTCTGAGTGATTATGACAATAAACAAACATTTAAGGAGAACATTTCCTATCGTTGGAGCACCTAAAACAAATACATTTTTTGCAACTGGAGCGGCGCGTATGGACTCTCGTTTCTTCTTGGCAGTATCTCTTCCCAGGCTATTGCTCGGTTTTTTGTAGCAACTTGTGCACTTCTTTTGACGTTTCTCGTGTTATCTAAGGCCTCGTGCATACTTCCCGTGGCCACGATGGAATCGCGATGGATGAGTTTTGCAGAGCGACGCGAAAGAATTTGAACTTCTCTGTGATCTTCTCTGTGATGATTGCCCATCGCTCTGCAAGGGAGCGCGACGGCGATCCGTACAGGACCAACGTTAACACCGCGCGCGGAGCGAAAAAGTATGCCATGCCTGCGATGGGCGCGGGAAGTCATCGTGCATGCCCACCGAAGCTGTTGCGGTGGCCGCGACGAATTTTCCTTTGACTATTCGACCGCGTGCGCAATGGCCATGAACTGAGCGCCGCGATGGCATCGCGGCGATGGAAGTATTCTTCCGGCCTAAGGCCCCGTTTATACTTCCGACGCCGAGCGATGCGATGGCATGTAAAGAGGCCAAATTGATCTATCGTGTCGCTCAATCATATGGCCACTATAAGTGGCGTCGCGTCGCTCGGCGTCGAAGTATAAACGGGGCCTCAGCCCTTGTTTAGTGTGCAGACGACGCGCACGCGACGCATGTGTAGTGGCCAAATTGATCGAGCGACGCGATTGATCAATTCAGCCACTTAGGCCTATGGTATACTCCCGTCCGCTGCAGCGACGCGGGAATGCACAGCGATGCGACGGCTCGCGATGCGCGTCGCGAGCCGTCGCCATCGCTGAGGCTGACATAGTCCGCGCAGTTCTACAGACGGAGACTTTTGCAGAATTTTAGCGAATCAGCTGAATCAGCATGCCTACGACTTGTGGTCCCTTTTCATATAGAAGTGTGGACGCACACTTCTCATAAGTCTTAATTGTTGGAGCTAAATTAAAGCAGTACTCTTGTTTGGAGCGAAATGAAACGCAGTACTCTTAGAAATGCGCGGACGCGAAAAACCGAGTTCAAAACATTATTTTTAAAAACATGGGGCTGAAATGGCAGATTTGTGATCAACGCGTCACGATAACCCTCTAATGACCTGACAAGCGCAAAACTGTGCGTCTTCATGCCTATGTGGAACCTGAAAATCAAAAGAAATACTGCAGTCAGCGAAGACGCAAAAAAAACCCCGCTAGAAAAAAATGACTTCGAAAAAATCAGCGTTCAATTGGCACACTTCTGTGCCGGATATGTCAACGGGACCTCCCTGTGACTTGTACGGCAGAGAAATGTAGATTTCGGTGCCGGCAAAGAAGTTCAGAGGCGAAAAAATGCTAGAATCGGCACAAAAGTGGGAAAAAACGGCCTAGAAAATCTATCTCCTCAAAAAACTAGCTGTTCAAGCCGTCGAAAAAAGCCCCAAAATGAGTCTAGCCACGACGAAAACCCTACGAGGAGAACAACAGAGAAATCACATGACCACCCAACATCACCAGACGTGTGTTGAAATTGCTATGGTATGGTCACGAACCAAGGAAGTGTCGAAGTAAGTGAGCGAAAGTGCATACAATAGGGCACGACAAGCGCTGCCCCTCCGCGACCATTGCTACCCGTCGCTCGTCGCAGTGCACTGCAGTGGGCTGCGACGGCCGTCGCACGGGAGTATGTTTCACTCCCGCGACGCGGAGGTATAACACCCCTTTGCGACGCATCGCGGGAGCGATAGCGCGTCAACTGACAACCGCGCCCCACTGCGCCGTCCACCACTGCAGCGAATGCGCGCCGTTGACAGTTGCCCCGCGTCCGTCGCTGTAGCGACGCGGGAGTATACCATAGGCCTTACGCTTGGCACGTCGCGCCTCGCGCGCACTTTAAACAAGGTCTGAGACTCTGTTTTTCCGCGAGTGTCTACACAAATGAGTGGACACACGCGCGCGTCAAAAAAAAGCAGCCGGCCGTCGCGCGCACTGGGCGCGAAAACACTCTCGTCGTGAATGACTTCTCCTTATTTCTCTTACTCCAACCCTGCGGCAAGACATATGTCTGGCTCAAAAGCTCCATTATTTTTATTTTTATACATCATTTTGTTTTTATATTTAATGTTATATCAACTGAAGCAAACATACAATAGTGAGAGCAAGATGCAAATGAATCGAAACACATGGAATAAGGCGGCAGAATAGAAATAGCTGGATATCATTCAAATAAGCTTTGTTGAAGGGCTCACTCTACCGCCACCGACGACGTGGCCGGCGACATCTGGTACAACACAGGACACATCATGCTAGTAAGATCTAGTGTCGCTTAACTGAAACAGTCTTCAGACGTACTAGGACGTTATTGTGACCTCACTTTAAGGCAATCGGTGACACACGTCAGGCGAGTCGCTGCTTTCGACTAGCCCTAGCAGCTGATCCGGAGCACGGAGAGGCGATGGTGAACTTGGGAATACTTCGGCAAATGGAAGGTTAGTTCCCTGAGCGCTTGTCATTGTGGTGAATATCCTCAGCAAAAAGAGAAGGGATGAAATTGAGCACTGTCCTTCTGTATGTAGCGGCTGAACGAAGCTCTTGAATGCAATAACAATGAGCCACTCTCCATTCTCCTGTCATGTGTCACCTGTCGCCACGCTGATCATCAAGTTGCTCGAGCGGACTCTAGCAGCGTCTCCATTCATCCCTGTCACGAGCCAGAGTGCTCCAATGGATCCTCGAGGAGCAGAAAGAGCGTCATATCGTTCGTTCAGGGCCTTTACGAAGAAGTCCGACCAACGCGTTGGTGGGCATCCTGTGGTCGGATTCATCAACGACTTACAAAACTTTAAGAGAGAATTCACAGCGGAAAACTCAGATAACCTCGCTTATCTTTGACCATATCGCTTGATAAGCCGCGCTATCAGGGTTTTGGCTGTAATTTTCTATACTAAATTGCTTAAGTCGTTGATGGATCCGGCCCAGGAGTTTACCTGATATCCCGCGGAACCCACTTGGTGACGGCTCTCGTCCAGCGGGTGTCTGCGAAGCAAATCGCGTCAGTCCGAGTTCGTAGACGGCGTGTAGGGGTGGCGTCTTCGCATCTCGGTTAGTCCGACGACGCCGTACCTGATCTTCCTGGGTTGCATCATCAGGTCCTCGACGGATGCTTCCAATGCGAGGATGCGGGCCTTGTAAGTACAGATCGTCATAGTCCTTCTCAACTTGCGCAGTCTGGCTAGGCCCTGAGATTTCAGCATCCTCTCCGTACTCGTCCTTCCCATCGTTGCAGAAATGGGGGCTCTTTCGGGGTCACGGGAATGAAGCCCTTTAGTGCTGCTGTTTTAGACTGGAGTGCACACGGGTAGCTAGTCGGGCTCTGGGGGGGGGGTCGTGTGGGCGAAGAACTCCGGGCAGCCAGCAAGACTGCCCGAAGGGACGAGGCGAGACTTAAGGCGGCCTCGAATCGTCTTACGATGCACTCCCAGTCTACGGAGTGCAAGCTTGTGGCCGGGCTGACACAGGTACAATCCGCGCAGGCGCGTACACATCCACGCACACTGTGCATGAACGTGCCGCTCCCACGGACAAAAAACGCGTCGACCCGACACAGCAGGAGCAATGAATCCATCCCCTGCATCCCACCCCTGCGTCTCTGGGCCGTACACGGTCACATTTGGTTCAAGTTTCATTTCCCTACCCACCACCCAGGGACGCGCCACTTTGCCCTGCGACAAGCGGCCCGATACCCCTTTTAACAAGAGAACCTGAAGGTTATCTGTATCACCTGTATCACCTGTCGTCCCGTTGATCATCGACTTGCTCGAGCGGGCGCCAGCAGCGTCTCCATTCGTCCCTGTCGCGTGCCAGAGTGGTCCAATGGATCCTCCTCGCTCGAGGGACACGAAGAGCGTCATATCGGTCGTTCAGGCTTTCACGAAGAAGTCCGACCAACGCGTTGGTGGGCGTCCTGGTGTTCTTTTGACATCCCGCGGAATCCAATCTGTGACGACTCTCGTCCAGCGGGTGTCTGCGAATCGCATTACGTGGCCGGCCCACCTAATTTTCGACGACTTGGCCCATGCGACAGCGTCTCTGATCTTCGAACGTCGGCGAAGCTCGGAACTCCGGAGGCCTTCTCTCACTTGCGTGAGTCGTGTCACTCCGAGCATCGTCCTCTCGATTCCACGCTGCGCGACGCTGATCGCGTGTTCATCCTGCTTTCGTATAGCCCAGGTCTCTGAGGCGTATGTTAGGGCAGGAAGAACAGTGGAGTCGAATAGGTGGGCACGGAGTCGGACGTTCTTCGTCTTCTTCGCGACTTCTTCGACGCTCTTGAAAGCTCCCCAAGCCGCTCGTTTCCTCCTGCTCAGCTCTGGTGCTAGGTCGTTGGCCATGTTGACTTCGCGACCCAGATACACATAGCTGGAGCATTCGGAGATGTTCGTTCCGTTGAGCGAGAATGGGGCATCAGAAACCCATCCGTTCTTCATGAACATCGTCTTCGTAAGATTCAGCTGCAGTCCAACGCTTCCACATACACGATCGAAGTCGGCCAGCATTCGTTCCGCCTGACTGATGCTCGGTGTTATGAGCACGATGTCGTCAGCGAAGCGAAGATGGTGTAGTTGCCGGCCGTCGACCTTCACTCCCATGTCTTCCCATTCTAGTTCGCGCATGACGTTTTCGAGGGTGGCGCTGAAGAGCTTCGGGGATATGGTATCCCCTTGTCGAACCCCTCTCTTCACGTCAATGACGACGTCGTTGTAGAATGGTGAGATCTTGGTCGTGAATCCACTGTACAGCTCTCGAAGGACCCTGATGTACTGAGTAGGAACGCCCTGGGTGAGCAGGGCTTCCATGACCGCTTCAGTCTCGACGGAGTCGAATGCCTTCTTCAGGTCGATGAAGGTAAGGCACAGCGGCAGCTTGTACTCTCGCGACACTTCGATGAGCTTCGTAATGGTGTGTATGTGGTCGATCGTGCTGAATCCTCTCCGAAATCCTGCTTGTCCGCATGGCTGTCCTTCGTCCAGCGTTCTACTAATCCTATTCAGGATGACTCGAGTGAACAGCTTGTAGACTACGGACAACAGGCAGATCGGGCGATAGTTGCCAATGTCGTGCACGTCTCCCTTCTTGTACAGCAAAACGGTCTTGCTGGTCTTCCACTGAGATGGAACCTTGCATTCGGACAGGTAGCGTGTGAAGAGCCGCGCCAAGGTGTTGATGAGCGCTGGCGGGAGGTACTTCAGGCGTTCGGGTCTGATCCTGTCGGGACCGGGTGCTGTACGTTTCTTCACCGACGAGATGGCGTGTCGGATCTCGGAAGGGAGAACAGAGGGGACGACGTATCCATCCTGCGGAAGATGGCATGGGGGCAGGTGGACGTGGCTATCGAAGAGATCGGAGTAGAAGTCGTGGATGACTTTCTCCATGGTCCTTCTGGAAGAGGTGATGGTTCCGTCAGGACGTCGGAGAGCGGTCATCTTGGTCTTGAAGTTGGCGAAGTTCCGGCGGGCATTGCGAATGCTCAGCCCTGCCTCTGCTGCTTCAGCCAACACTTCCGCCCTTCTCTCCTTGAGATCTTCCTTTATCGCCGCTCTGCATAGCTTTGCAAGCTCGGACGTCAGTTTGTAGTTGCCTGACGCTCGTGCTGCTCCACGCTGGCGTATCAGCTCGAGAGTTTCCGGAGACAGGCGTCTCTTGGTGGTCTTCAAGCTCTCGGCTCCCTTAGCACTATCGTGGAGATGGTGCACGAAGCGATCGTACTCCTCGTCGACGTTGTCCACGACGGCATCTTCCCAAAGGCCGACAAGAGAGGTGTAGAGATCCCAGTTGATGGTCGTTCTGGGATTCCTCTTCTTGAACTTCGCGGCCTTCTCTCCTTGACGCGAAAAGCGGAACCTCGCGCGAAGGAGGCGGTGGTCCGATCCCGTGTAGAACTTGGGGACAACGGAGACATCGGTCAGGCAATACTTGCGATTGAAGATGATGTGGTCGATCTCGTTGTGGAACTGGCCACCGGGGGATTCCCAGGTCCATCGTAGGGAGGGAGGCTTCTGGAACTGCGAGTTTCCATGGATGGTCTTGGTCGACATGATAAACTCAGACAGCCTTTCACCTTGCTCGTTCCACTCCAAACCGTGGGTTCCGATGTGAAGTTCTTCCGGCGACCTTCGTGGCCCGATCTTGGCGTTGAAGTCGCCGACGATCACCTTGTAGAAGGTGTGATCTTCCTTATAGAACTTCTCCAGCTCCACGTAGAAGGCCTCGACGTCTTCGTCGTCGTAGTCGGATGTTGGGGCATACGCGACGAACACAGTCAAAGCTGGCACGGAGCCACATCGCTTCAGTCGCAGACGTCCGATTCGGCTTGTCAGAGACTCGTACGAATCGATGTTCATGGCCAAGTGCGTGTTGAGGAGGACACCAACGCCGCCTACTCCCCTGCTGTCGCATGTTCCGAGGAACAGTTCTTCTCCGGAGTCGTAGGCGGCGTGTAGAGGGTGGTGTCTTCTCGTCTCGGTCAGTCCGATGACGTCGTACTTGATCTTCCTGGCTTGCATCATCAGGTCCTCGACGGATGCTTCGGACGCAAGCGTGCGGGCGTTGTAAGTACAGATCGTCATCCTAGTCCTTCTCAGTTTGCGCAGCCTGGTTAGGCCCTGAGATTTTAGCAGCCTCTCCGTACTCGTCCTTCCCATCGCTGCAGAAATGGGGGCTCTTTCGGGGTCAGGGGAATGAGGCCCTTTAGTGCTGCTGTGTTTGACTGGAATACAACACGGGTAGCTAGTCAGGCTCTGTCGTGCGGGCGGGGTACTCCGGGCAGCCAGCCAGACTGCCCGAAGGGACGGGGCGAGACTTAAGGCGGCCTCGAATCGCCTTACATGTACTCCCAGTCTACCGAGTGCAAGCTTTTGGCCGAGCCGACACAGTTACAATCCGCACAGTCACGGACACATCCGCGCACACTGTGCACGAACATGCACAAGGAACGCGTCGACCCGACACAGCAGGAGCAAGGAGTCCATCCCCTGCATCCCACCTGCGTCTCTGGGCAGTACACGGTCGCATTTGGTTCGCGTTTAATTCCCCTATCCACCACCCGGGGACGCGCCACGTGGCCCTGCGACAAGCGGCCCGAGATCCCTCTTAACAAGAGAGCCCGAAGGCTCTCTATCGAGGGAGATCCGTGGAAGGTTATCTAGCAAAGACAAATGTGGCATTTCTTCTGTAGAGGAAGAAAATTCGCAAGCAAAAGAAGGCAGTGCTGAAGAATAGAACCAACTGGTGGAAGTCTCGCGCGAGGAGTGCAGGCTACTTCTTCTTCTGCTTCTTAACTCAGAATTTGTCCAAAACCGGTCGAAATGGTAACGTTACGCACAGTTGTGTGCATGCATCCAGGCGTTCTAATGGTATCGCACATCTTTGGGAAGAACAAAACACTAAATTGTCCATCGACTGGCCATCACAAGTAACTCTTTGGTCAAAATGCACACTAAGACTATTCCACAGGAGCTTCTAGAACTAGAATCAGTAGCACCCCCTGAGCAGATAGTGAGTAGCGCATTGTTTTACTTTTCTCCTGTAATACCTAGTATTTTACATTTAGGAAAGCACGACCAAGCTCGTTCGCTCTACCACTCTGCCATAGCGAAATCGCCGCAGCTTTTCGAGCCTCACTTCAATCTGGCTCTGCTATGTACTCAGGTAAGTTGTTTGGAGCTCGATGAAGGCTGTAGCCTCTATTACCGTCATTTTTTAAATTAAAAATCAGACTATGATTAAAAGTTTAATTCTTTGTCCGTAAATATTTCAGACTGGGCGCTACGACGAGGCATATCGTATGGTCAAAGTCGCTCTGACTCTCTTTCCGGATCACACTCATTCGCGACAGCTTCACAAGACGCTGCATCAGCTTTACACGATCATCTGAAGATCAGAGTAAATACTCGGCAAAAGAACACAAAGCGTAATAAATCCGTTTCAGTTTGCAAAGCTGTTGGTTTGGAGTTTGAGGTCTTCAGAAACAATTTTTGAATAGCATGCCACGTAAACTAATAGCTGCAGATTATTTGCTGAACTATGCCAGATATATGGAGAGAATAGTATACCATAGCTATAACAGTAATATGGAGGACAAACAAGTGCAATAAATAAATAAATAAACATATTGTGAATTAACTTTTATACTGTGCCATTGTCAAGCCATCACGATCCGGATAAAGGATAAAGAACGGCGTTACTCAATCCCGAGCGCTGAGCATTCTACCTCTATGGGGTGTTATGGAGGCAATTTGGATGCGAATTTGGCCATACAATGACTTGCGGTGACCAGCCGATGACCAAGTCAGCGTTTGGCCCTTCCCAGGGAAGTCTGGCACCAATTTACCATGAGGGATGGAAGGCTTGGTTGCCTTGAGCAGGAAATCTCATTGAACTGCCCACTCCATAAACCTTTGTTTCTGCGTTTTCCTCTCCCTTTATTTCTAAGTCGACCCCTGTTAGTCAATTTTTTCTTGTGAGCTATCATCACTAAACGCTAGGTTGAGTTAATGAGGAGTTTAGTTGTTTGCTTTTGTTCTCATTTTCTAAAGATCGTTGCCTTGTTTTCACCGTGTCCATGTTTATTAACTGTTGATCATGGCGCACTATATAGTGCAAATAAATAAATAAATAAATAAATCTGAACCAAGATCCTGATATCGGTTACGTCGACACCTCCTCCGACTACGCTATACGCTCCGGTCATAATGATTGCATAATTTAAAGCAACATAAAGGATAAAGGATAAAGGACGGCGCTGCTCAATCCCTTTTGAGATGCGCCAAGCATTCTACTTCCACGGGATCGTGGAGGGATCTGAATGCGTATTTGGCCATACAATGACTTGCGGTGGCCAGCCGATGAACAAGTTAGCGCTTTATCCTTCCCAGACAAAGCCTGGTACCAATTCACCGATCCCGGAGGGATGGAAGGCTTAGTTGGCCTGGGCGAGAAATCCGAACCAGGAACCAGGTATCGGGTGCAGGCGACAGTCGGCGCTTTCTCCGACTGCGCTACACGCGCCCTTGAAGCAATATGAGAGAGCTCGTTAAAAGGTGGACAACCTTCAGTGTTATTTACCTCACCCTCAAACTATCTCGGATGCAGAAGAATCGCTGTTCAAACAGCTGGACCACACAGTTCTTGAACAGTTCCAGAAGAACACCCGCCATTTTGTTGTGGTTGTTGACAAATTCTAGAGCAGGAAGCCAAAAAGCGCTTAATAATAAGATTCGCACATTTGTGGAGTTTGCGATTCAATGATTTTTTTCTTCGTACGTTTTATTGCTGTTTACTGTTAGTTTTATTTCATTTAACATAAGTGTAAGCCTATGTAATGAATAAATAAATAAATAAATAAATAAATAAATAAATAAATAAATAAATAAATAAATAAAAGCCAGTTCCAGGATGTTAAAGTGCTGCTGGAAATACTAGATATGCTAGATCAAGGTGAAAATCCTTAGCTATACACGATGGAAGTCTTCATAAGGACATTGTTGAAAACTATTAGGGGGGCCAAAAGTAATGAGACACCCCATGCTGTGTCCATATATCTCGTGGCTGGAGTCTGGTTTCGTGCTTATCGTATTTCTATGTTTGTATGCTACTTACTGAAGCCCATCTGAGAAGTTACCACTTCCGCCCTTTCCAGAAGCATGCCAAAAACCCCAGCCTGTCTCATGCCGAAACCCCAGTCTGACGAGTCGACCTGTGTCGCGCAAATCTCCCCCAATTCCCAACCCCGAGCAGCCTGGGCTCAATATTCACGCAAGATGAGAAGTACGTCTTCTACCTTAACCCTGCCAAGCAGCGAGTCTGGGTGAGGCCTGGTGAATTGTTACCGACCTTCGTTCGGCAAGATGTTCACGGCGAGAAGCATCTTTGGAGATTTTGGGTCTGCGCCCATGGACCGGTTTACCGGAAGCTGCTTCCCAAGAGCACTGGGATGAACTCCAAGACCATGGTGAACGAAATAGAAGAGATGGGCCAGTGACTCGCTCTTACTCATTTGCAGCGCTTCAAGAAGGTTCTCCTCTTCGACAACGCCGCATCCCATCGGGAACAAGTAACCACGGATAAGCTTGGCCAGTTGGGCTACGTTCACGTGCCTCATCCACCGTATTCGCCGGACATCTCTCCATGCGACTACCACTACTTCTTGAGCCTACAGGACTTCCTAATCGGAAGGGACACAAGAACCCAAGCAGTCCTTGACAACCATATCGAGCTGTTGATCAACACCAGGCTCAAGCAGTTCTGGAAGGATGGGATCAGGAAGTTGGCTGAGCGATGGCAGCAAGGTCCTTGCCCTTAATGGTAAATACAATCCTCAGCATCGTTGAGTTGAATTGAGTTATAAGGAGATAAAGATTCTTTTTTCATTTTGTCTCATTACTTTTGGCCCCCCCCCCCCTAATAACAACTAAAAATAATAATCACAAAAAATAATTATTGTTGTTGTCAGTACCGTTATTTTAATAGAACCCCCCTATGTGAGCAAGCATTTGTTTACGTTACATTATTTATGTACTACATGACTGTGTTCATATCAAATAAATAAATAAATAAATATGTGGTTAATGGGAAAGTCGAGAAGTGTAGGAAGTACGATGTAGCTCTTTTTAAAGAACTTGGTGAGGAAACGTAGACAAAGTGACTTATGAAAGTACCAGAGATGAACAAGGGCGGGTGTAGCGCAATCGTAGGAGGTAGCGGCTGTCGCGTGAGCCCCTGACAACTGGTTCCTGGTTCGGATTTCCTGCCCAGGCCAACCAAGCCTTCCATCCCTCCGGGGTCGGTGGATTGGTACCAGACTTGTCTGGGAAGGATACAGCGCTGACATGTTCATCGGCTGGCCACCGCAAGTCATTGTATGGCCAAATACGCATTCAAACTCGTCTCCACGATATCCCTTAGAAGTAGAATGCGTGGCGCATCCCAAAGGAGATTGAATAACGCCGTTCTTTAACACATATATGCAGAGTTTAAAGATATCTTTTAATATGCCCCTCTTCTTCACTGAAAAGCCATGGGAGCAGCGTAACACTACGGCTCCACTGAAGGCAGTGGCGAAACGAACCTTTTTTATATCTTTTATATTAAGAAACATTGTTTTAATAATTTATCATTTAAAATTTTCAGCGGTTACACTTTTTATTATTTATTTATTTATTTATTTGATTTTATAACTTTTGTTATGCTCTACATTGTTCATCGGCCAGCCACCGCAAGTCACTGTACGGCCTAAAACGCATTCAAATCACCTCGACGACATCCCGCAGAAGTAGAATGCTTGGTGCATTAAAAAAGGAATTGAGTTATGCCGTCCTTTATCCTTTTTATCCTTTGTTATGAACAAATGGTGTTCACCATCTTTGCATTGTAGGGTATTTTTCGATATCCGTATTGCTTCTTTTCTTACTTCAATGAGCAAACGTGGAGTAAAAGTATTCCAAATTTGTCCAATTTAATTCGAAAAGTGCCCAATTTTGTCTGAAAACTGTCTAACGTGATGTGAGAATCGTATGCAAAGGCGATCTGCTCGTTTTTCAGGTTACAATGCAATCCAATTTGCTAGCGAGTGGGCGAGTTTATTTTCAGTAGATTTTTTTGCCGACCCCTCACATTGGCTTCGGTCGTGCTGGTCGACCACCCAGGTGGTGGCGTGTCGATTCATGCAGGTCAAAGTGTTCAGCGTTGAGTGAGTTGGTCAGATCAACAGCGAAAAAATTGATTTTTTCTCATATTTTCTAAACGTTTTCTGTTCCTTGCCTTTTACGTGAATGAACGAACGGATGAAGGAAAGAAAGTATGAAAGAATGTGTAGGTGAATAAGTGAAATATATCAGTAAACTCGGGCTGCAGTTATAGTTAAAACTTTTTATATTATATTTATATACTTTTTCCAGCGCTTCAAAGTTTTCTATTATTTTTGATTCATCATCTTCCTCTAATTTTCGTGAATGAATGAATGAATGAATGAATGAATGAATGGAATGAACGAAGGAATGAATTACTGGTATAAGGAAACGAGTTTTGTTACAAGCTTGGAAATTCATAGGCACAACGAGACGCTCGTGTGCATAAGGATAAAGAATAAAGGACGGCGTTACTCAATCCCTTTTGGGATGCGCCTAGCATTCTACTTCTACGGGGTATCGTGGAGGTGATTTGAATGCATATTTGGCCGTACAATGATTGCGGTGGCTGGCCGATGGACAAGTCAGCGCTTTATCCTTCCCAGACAACTCTGGTACCAGTTCACCGACCCCGAAGGGATGGAAGGCTTGGATGGCATGGGCGAGAAATCCGACCACGAACCTGCTATCGGGTGCAAGCGACAGCCGGTACCTCATCCGACCGCGCTACACGCGTCCAAATATGGTAAAGATAGCTTTCCTTGAAGTTTTCGACCAGCTGTTCTTCTTGAAGTAGAACTGCAAAATATTAAGGCTCATTATGACGAAAAATTATTGAAAGGAACAAGGCAGAAAAGCTGTCCGAAACAACAATTCTTCATCATCAAATGCTATAGAATCCCAGAATACTAGACAGAAAAAAACGGAAAAAAGAAAAGAAAGATAAAGAAAAATACCTAGAGATACAAACTTTCCAGCCATGCTTTTAAAGAGGTTTTGTTATATGTAGTTGTGCTCAAACAAATACATTTGGTTAATTATTCGAAGAAAGGATAAAGGACAGCGGTACCCAATCCGTTTTGGGATGCGTCACACATTCCACTTCTACGAGATGTCGTGGGGCGATTTGAATGCGTATTTGGACAAACAACGATTTGGAGCAGCCAGCAGATGAATAAGTCAGGGCCTCGTCCTTCCAGGCAAGTGTGGTACCAATCCGCCGACCCCGGATGGATGGACGACTTGGTTGACTCGGGCGCGAAATCCGAACTATGAACCTGGTATCGAGTACACACGACAGCCGGCATCCCTTCCGGCTGCGCTTCTACACGATCATCCCCCTTGAAGATTAGTAATAGGTCCCGTCAAGATCCCGTAAAGTTCCTCTCCGTGATCAATCTTGTCACGCTCATAAGCTCTGTCTGTTGTTTTCAACGAACCAAGGTTTGCCGTCTCGCTGCTCTTATAATGTGGCTGAAACAGGAAATTCTTGTTTGCTTATGGGATTCTTTTCGAATTTTGAAGTATTATGCTTCAACGGTTCTTCTAAGTCTTTTCTACTTGGCGAAACTTGCAGTACGCATCCATTTCCCCCCAAATTGATTCGAAGTACAAATTTATCTTGGTCATACAATACTTCCAATATTTTGGGTGGAATTTTGTAATAAGCTTGTTTGGAAGAAGTAGAACATAGGCTATCTCAATCTCTGGAAACGCTATGTAGTCGTTCTATGTAGGGGCGGATTCATCAGCAATTAAGCTCGTGGGTATGCGAGGTATAAGGGGTAAAGACAAGGTAAGAGTCAGGGAGATAAGGCAAGAGTCAGAGACGCAGGCTTCATCGTGGGGGTCTCTACCCCTTATACCCGCGGATTAGTCGTTGATGAATCCGGCCCCTGGAAGCGAAATTCACCTTCATGGAATCCCTAAGAAGTAGTACACATGGCATATTTCCACGCAAATCTTGATGAATAGAGAGCATATCTGTTATATTTATTTATTTGTCAATATTTATTTGTTTATTTATATATATATATATATATATATATATATATATATATATATATATAACAAGTGCTTCGACACGCCTGTCGGCGTGTCTCGCACTTGCGCGCTTCGCGCGACCTTAGAGAGTCACTAAGCCAAGGTCACTCACTTCAAGCAGCTGCTCTGCTTGTGCAGCCTTCTCGGCACCTTAGCAGTAAAAAGAGGTATTTGAAAACCTTAGCAATTTCGAACCTTGGTATACCTTCTTTAAGATCAGGTGAGTAGTTCTTCGATATGAAGCCGTCCAACTCTCCCTCCCTCCATCCTCAATATCTCTTCAACGTCGGCACTATCTTCAGACAGTTCAGAAACGTAATTTATTTGCGTTAATCAGTGCTTTCGTCCTCAGACTGTTGTGGAGCACTCCTTCGGCCATAGTACCCGCGTGTCTCCCACCCCTCCCCCCACCCCGATCGGTTAAATCTGGGAGAAAACCACCGGTCAGGCGATCGATAATATCGATCGATACTGGCCTCCACATTGAAACTTTTCACCTGAGGTGGAGCACCCCTTCAGCTATAGTACCCGCGTATCTCCCACCCCTCCCCCCCCCCTCCACCTCCTCTCCACCCTGATCGGTTAAATCTGGGAGAAAACCATCGGTCAGGACCTCGATTAGCCCCAGGGCTGAAGTTTCGTGCCGCTTGAACGACATCCGCAAAAATCGATAATATCGATCGATATCGATTGTCTCCCCTGCAGTGAAGGCCTTCCGTCGATGATCATCTAAATGCCCAGGCACGGTTGCCGACGTCTTCGGCACGTCTACGGCTCACCATGTACGGTCGCCGACGTGCTCGGCACGTCTACGGCTCGCCATGCACGGCCGCCGACATGTTCTGTTCGTCTACCGAGTCGCCTGGTGCGTAGAAGCCGTCTGGATATTTTCCGCTAATTTCTTGCTTTAATTTGTGCCCCGTAATTTCCCCTATTTTATGACTCATCGCCGATCGACAGTGTGACTGATCGCTTAGCGGATTATTATATAGTATGATAATGCTAGTTGACCCCTAAGATCACCAAAGGCTTTGATCTTGACTGGCCCCTATAGATCGTCACTGGCCCTGATGTTAATGGATTTTGCTATCATACCTCACTTACTTTACTTTGATACTTTGATGGTCCTTTGTCGGCTGGAGGTCTTCTCAGCGGGGACCACAACTCTTCCAGACCGCTCGATCTCTGGCTGCTTGCATCCAGTGAGGCAGACTCGGCTCTCTAAAAGATCTTGAGAATGAGTCTGCCCATCACGTTGGCGGTCGTCCCAGCGGTCTGTTATGGTCTCTCGGGAACCATTCTGTGACATGGAGACTCCATCTGTCGTCCTTTCGTCGAAGCAGGTGTCCGCCCCAGCGATATTTGTACTTCTTCATGTACTGCGGCGGGTCTGCTAATTGCGTACTTCTCCCGTAGCTCCGAGCTCCGTAGGCCTTCTTGCCATTGCTGACGAAGGCTTGTCCTCAGAAGACATCTCTCCAGTGCACGATGCGTAGTTTGCATCGCTCTGGCGATTGTCTTGTTGTCGGGCCAGGTTTCCGTCGCGTAACACATCGCAGGCAGTACAGAGGCGTTGAATATCGAGGCCCTGAGGCTTGACCTGATCGGTGACTTCGCGAATCGAACTGAAGGCTGCCCACGCTGCGCGTCTCCTGCGGGCGATTTCAGGAGCAAGGTCGTTATCCATGTTCAGCTCTCTTCCCAGATAGACGTAGGAGTCGACAGTCAGACCCCACAGTCCGATTAAATGCGAATTTGACGGCGGACGCTCAACTCACTGCTCGCTCACAACTCACTATTCCTTGTGCTATACTCGGATGTACTAGTCAAAAATCAACCACTTCAGCTTTATTCAAAAATCAAATAATTTTATAACATATAAATTTCGAATAAACTTCAAATCTTTAAGTACAGAGCCTGGTTCGAACAAAATGTCAGTGTGTCCAGTTCTTTAGGTGGCTACTAAACAATTCTGCATGCCTTTTGTTCATTTTAGCAAGTTCGCCACTTGATGAGATCTCTGCACTTTTTTTCAACACACTTTGTTGCAGATCCGTCTTCCACGGGAGAGAAATTCTGTGAAAAAGTTGCTGAACGCTGAGACCTTGAGTCAGAGAAGAAAAACACATGAAGAAACTTCTTAAAAACTGAAGAAAACGCGTTAAAAGTGAAGGCATCTGAGTAGAGTACCGATATCACATTTCATCACGGCGCTTTATTAATGCACATTATGTAGGAGTGGCTGATTAGGACACCGTCAGCACTTTCTTTTTGAGGCTGTGAATAAACGGTCTCTCTCTAGTTATGCCCCTGGCAAAAGTGGACCTGCCCAGTTGAATTTTAAAAAATCTAAACTCCGTTAAAAATGCATTTAATCTTTATGTCTTGCCTCATCTCGTATATTTGTTAATAGCTGTTTTGGAACTGAATATTGCCTCCGTATGGTCACCAATAGACTTCCATAAGTTGATATGAATGTAGGCTTCATAGCTACTATCTTCTGCTCAATGTAAAATAGCTCACTACAGTGTAATACTGGACCAAGTTTTGATAACTTAGTTATTATGTAGCAGTGGAACAATAGTTAGTTAATTTTGTGTGTATCGTGTTTGTTCACGCATAGTGAGCCAATATGCCGACTTCGATTTTATGTTTGACGTAAGCGGCTATCAGGACTTATCGTTAGGTACAGTGGAGCCAATGTGTTGCGAATCGTTGGCTCAGCTCGCGAGGGAACTATGTCCCTGTTGAGCGAGGTTCCCCATTCGCCCCGTGGCGCTACGAGATAACCAGGGACCCTAGACCCAGGGGATAGTAGGGGAACCACATGATGTGACCAGGCCATGCTCCCTCCCTGGCTGACGGGGCTCCGAGTGGTAACCTTTAGATCTATGTTATACTTCGGTGACGCTGTTGTCGGCGACAGAGTTGAGCGGGTTCTACGCCGTGCGTAGCAGACGCGAAACACCGTCGCCGGCATCAGCGTCGCCGAAATATAGCAGCCCTTCACACTGGACCGCGTCTGGATTGACGCACGCCCACACCACATGCCAGCCGTGGTGCCGTAGTGTACCACGACTGTAGTGAACGGAGTCATCCTCCAATATTAACCGACTACAACAACATAATACCCAATGACACATAACCATACCCGACATGACATATTAACAGAAATAACACACAATACCGACACTGTACTATTGGGGGACTAGCCACTTTCCTCGCCGTGTGCAGCACAATATAGACATCCACGGTTCATTCCATACACCAGCATCGCACAACAATAGCAGAATATGGAGGGTGAATACCAGATGAGATGGAGGAATATGTAATTGACGGAACCGCTTCGGCTAAGCTATCCGAGGCTTGGCTCGGGACTCGGGAGGACCATCCAGGCTCGCCGTCCTCCCGAGTACAGCCGGCTATAGTGATTAGAATGGAGCGGCAAAGCTCCGCTCGGATAGGGATGGTGTTAGAAGCGGGTTCCAAAGTGCGGCGCCCCACAGCCGCGCCCGTGCGGCCGCTCGACGTGACGACGGAAGTATAGAATGGACCCGGCGGGCGGCGCACAGTCGGACCCGCCGATCAATAGCATGCGCGGGCAGGCTGGACCACGGGAACGCACTCCATCGGAATTAGGCCATAGCTCTATTCAGCGCCAAGCCGACCTCTGCACCTATATCACAATGAAATTGTCTGCGTAGATTCCTAATCAATTAATTTGACATTGTACTGTTAGCCTCTTTATAAGCTTGTTCGTTATTACAGTCTGCTTGTATCTAGCCTTCTAAATCACTGCAAATCACTATACTTCCCAACTGCAGTGCATTTTATGTCATGTTCCACCTTGTTTCACAAGTGTTGAATTCATTAGATTTGTGCAAAATTTGCTTGTTCTTTGTTTCTGTTCTGTGAGCGCACTTATGGTGCATCTAACAACAAATCAAATATTTGATACCAAGTAGCCTGAATTGGTTCCATCCACAGCGTTGCACGCAATTTGAAGTGTCGGTTTTTCCTCCATTTTTGCTAGTTATTTTCTACCGCCGTGCCACCTTTGCTCTATATGTGTTTATTAATATAGCACTTCACTGCAACTTGAAGATGATTTTAAAGGTTTGTGTAAGGCGTCACAGTTGGTTATTTGGTAGTAATCATCAGGCTATTAAAGCCATCTTTAAGGGCAGTGGCTCTTGAGGAGGCCATAGTATGACTAATTTCGTAGACCATTTCGTGATTCCGGGAGCCTATTCGATCAGCGAAACCCGGTGTTTAACCTCCTTTGGTCAGGTTTCGTTTAGCGCTCTAGACAGACTGCCATTATCGGACACTTCTTTCGACTGTTATTATCCCATTCTCCCACTCCCTTCGGTTATCTTCACAGTTTGCAAGCCAACCGTTGCGGTATCTCCATTCACTAACTATTCTCTTACATCAAAGCTTCTCTTTGTAAAGCCTCGGCATAATATGTTCTTCAAGTGTTAGTAGTGTGCCAAACGAGTTTTTATGGTCAATCCTTTTTATTTTTCGTAGTCCAACGCTTTAACGTGATAGTCGTTTTCAGAGGTCTGGACATGGCGCAAGATCAAAGTTTCACTCTACCTCACCAAACGCCAGAGTCACTCTAGCAGTTCCGATAGCCTAGAGAGCATAGCAAAGCCTCCCGAAGAAAAGAATAAATTCACGATTCGATCCACCAAGAGTGTCGATGTCACTCTGCCTTGGTAACGCCGCATGCACACTCGGCAGTGGCGGCAGCGGCAGCCGTGATTGAGCATAGGGGCATCGATTCCAGCCAAATCGATGCTCCTATGCTTAGTCATGGCTACGTAGCACCCACTCAACACTACCGCCAACGTCACCGACAACAGCGTCGCCGAAGTATAACATAGGCCTAGTGTTGACGATTGAGACTTGCTGCAGCTGTCTTATACCTATATGGAACGATAACGACCCTGAACGTTATCATTGCAAAAAATTTCGTTTGGCACGCGAATGACACTTGAAGATCTTATTACAATCCCGTAGTATCTAGAATATAAAGACACTATGCTTTAAAATATTTATATTCACTTTTTCTACATGGACGCGTGGCAGCGCGGTTGTAGAAGACACCGGTTTTGGCATGCGCCTGATTCCAGGTTTCTAGCACGGAATTCCGCTCAGGCCAACGAAGCATTCCATCCCTTCCGTCGGAGTCGGTTAGCTAACAAAACTTGTTTGGAAAGGGCTCTCTCTCGGGTGTTCATGCCAACAGCAACTACCTTTGTGAGTGGGCGTTTCTAGGTTACGCTTTTACACTTTTTTTTACAATAGTAATAATTTGTGTGTTCCAACTTGAACTGAGCGGAGGCATCATTTTTTTCAGACGTTTCGAGAAGAACTGCTGTTTTCATCTGATGCAAGGATTTTACGATTTTTCTCTTTTAAGAGCTTTTTTCTAACCTTGAGTTGTGGATAGCGCACTGCGCGTTCGAGTTGCCTGTATAATACCGCTGTTGTCTATTGGTTTTTAGGCGGAATAGAAAAAACGCCGTTTTCGCCGCTTTCCCATAACTTTCTTCAAAGTGCCCTGGTCAGAATATAAATGCAACCATTCATATCTCTCTGGATGATCTATACAATGAAGTAGGTAGCATTCAGTGGTTCTTTAAAAAGTTGATTCGGTGACCTATATAGTCTCGACAACGGTGGCCTCCCTTCAGCCCGAGATAATTGCTCCCACAGGGAATACCTTCCTAGCTAGTCAGAATGAGCACTTTTTAAGTAAATTTCTCGTCTTCTGCTTGTAGTACGCTCTGCATGTACACTTTTCCATAGCCGATAAAAATTATGATCACTTTGATCTACTTCTTTGTAAAATTTTCCTCATTTAGGCCGTCAGATTTTATAAAATCGTCGGATTTCTGGGGCACGCACTTGGTCTCCTCGGTCCATGAAAACTCAAAGTTTAGCATTCAACTGAGCTAAGAATAGTCCGCAGTATAGCTTAAGAAAGGGTGCCTGCTATGGTGCTGCGACTCTTAGAGTTTAGTCTAAAACGTGAAACAAACGGACTCGAGACTTTCCTCGGCTCCAAATTTTAATCATAATAAGTACTGGGAAAATTATTCTCGACATAATAAGCTTTGCAGTACTTATTGGGGCTTCTAGCTTGCTTTGAACTAGCGGTTATTTTTCCCACAATATAATATTTTCCTACAATCTAAGAAATGGAGATATCCAAGGTTGTGTGAACGTTGTAAATACTTTTTCAGTTGAATCTACTGCTCCTATCTGTGTTCTATGCTTCGATTTCATCATACAGTAAGTATTCCTTAAATTACTTACGATGTAAGATGTTATTGTCCGTTTCAGGAGCTGTCTTTTATCCCGTTTAAGGCGGAGTGTTTCAAAAAGGGCGCATTTTTTGTACGAAGCATTTCGAACAGCATTCTCTGACCTTTCTAGCATTGGTTTCTATATGTTTGCTCTGACATCTGACTGATGTGTAGCTCCAAATGCTTGCACTGACTGATCCAAAGCTATCTGTATTGATCAGATAATCGATTACTTTACGGTTTTGTAAAATCTGCGGCGGCCGCAAGATATGTAGATCACCACTGGGTCTGAGGTGAGAGAAACTGTTGGCACTGTAAAAGCTTAAGAAAGGGAACGATCCATTTTAGATATGAATACTTTGAAACACGGTGTTCCGTTGAGCCATCCTAAGGAATCTCTGTATAAGAAAAAGATACTTTCATCCATGTGGAAAATATATGAATTTTTTAGTGCCAGAAGGGGAAGATGGAATCTCCTGTGCAGATATGCGCTGTCGAACTGGTTATGCTTGTGTACACGGCAGTACCGGTGCAAAGTGCATGGCTGTCGATCCAAGTTTGTGTACCAGTTTTCTAGTTGTTTTATTTATTTATTTATTTATTTATTTATTTATTTATTCGTAGTTCCTTGCCCGCGCAACAGAGCTTGACTAGCCACCCGCGTGTACTCCAGTCAAACACAGCAACACTAAAGAGCCTCATTCCCCTGTCCCCCAAAGAGCACCCGTTTTTGCAGCGATGGGAAAGGCAAGCACGGAGAGGCTGCTGAAATCTCAGGGCCTAACCATGCTGCGAAAATTGAGAAGGACTAGGATGACGATCTGTACTTACAACGCCCGCACGCTCCCATCGGGAGCATCCGTCGAGGACCTGATGATGCAAGCCAGGAAGATCAAGTACGACGTCATCGGACTGACCGAGACGAGAAGACACCACCCCCTACACGCCGCCTACGACTCCGGAGAAGAACTGTTCCTCGGAACATGCGACAGCAGGGGAGTAGGCGGCGTTGGTGTCCTCGTCAACACGCACTTGGCCATGAACATCGATTCGTACGAGTCTCTGGCAAGCCGAATCGGACGTCTGCGACTGAAGCGATGTGGTTCCGTGCCAGCTTTGGCTGTGTTCGTCGCGTATGCCCCAACCCCGTATGCCGTATGTCCGACTACGACGACGAAGAGGTCGAAGCCTTCTACGTGGAGCTGGAGAAGTTCTATAAGGAAGATCACACCTTCCACAAGGTGATCGTCCGCAACTTCAACGCCAAGATCGGACCGCGAAGGTCGCCGGAAGAGCTTCACATCGGAACCCACGGTTTGGAGTGGAACGAGCAAGGTGAAAGGCTGTCTGAGTTTATCATGTCGACCAAGACCATCCATGGAAACTCACAGTTCCAGAAGCCTCCCTCCCTACGATGGACCTGGGAATCCCCCGGTGGCCAGTTCCACAACGAGATCGACCACATCATCTTCAATCGCAAGTGTTTCCTGACCGACATCTCCGTTGTCCAGTGTTGTTAAGTGAGCTCCGCAAATTGAGAATGACTGGGATGACATTCTGTAATTAAAACGCCTCCACACTCGCATGGGAAGCATCCGTCGATTACCTGATGATGCAAGCCAGGAAGATCGAGTCATCGAATCCGACGTCATCGAACTGACCGAGACGTTCACCTGCCCTCGTGCCATATTCCGCAGGATGGATGCGTCGTCCCCTCTGTCCTCCTTTCCAAGATTCAACACGCGATTTCGTCGGCGCTCATCAACATCTTGGAGCGGTTCTTCATACGCTACCTGTCGGAGTGCAAGGCTCCATCTTAGTGGAAGACCACCAGGACCGTCTTGGTGGCCAAAGAACGTGCACGACGTTAGCAACTATCGCTCGATCTACCTGCTGTCCGTAGTCTACAAGGTCTTCACACGAGTCATCCTGAATGAATCAGCCGAACGTTGGACGAAGGACAGCTATGGGAACAAGCTGGATTTCGTGGAGGATTCAGAAGGTTTCAGCACGATCGACCCCATGCGCACCGTTATGGAGCTCATCGAAGTACCGCGAGAGTACAAGCTGTCGCTGTGGCCATCGACTCTAAGAAGGAAATCGACTCTGTCGAAACTCAATCGTTCATCAAGGTTCTGCTCACACAAGGTCTCCTACTCAATACATCAGAATATTTCGAGATTGACAACCAAGATGTCACTGTTTTACAGCGACGAATCCGATGTCTGTGTTTTTATTCAATCTTCGTTGAGAGGTTGTTGCTTGTTTTCTTTCCCTTTTAGATTTCTTTAGATATTAACGACTCCAAGAAAAGCAAAAGAGGTAACTGAGCGCAATCCCACTGGATGGGCCCAGCACACCGGTTATATGAAACACTTTATGAAACAGCTAAAATACGACATATTAGGTTGTAACGAAATAAATGGCACTGAACCACTGTAAATTCAAACAATTAATATCTCGGCTGGTAGGCAAGCTTGTTAATCGAAATAAAAACCTTCTGATTCTACACATCTTTGCCAACGTGACACAAGCTTTTTTATCCCAGTAGCATAAAAATCAGAAGTTCTGGAATTGACGAAATCTTCGAAGGCACTTTCGGCATCCTGTTGGTATTTGCATATTTTCCCTACCAAGAAGTCGCCAAGATGCTTGGAGAAATGGTAGTCTGTTGGGGAGAGGTCGGGAGAAAACGGAGGATGTGGTAGAGTTTCAATGCTCAGCTCATTCAATTTCTGCAACGTCATTCGTGCTACATGGGGGCGAGCATTGTCGTGCAGAAGGAGAACTCGCCTTCGGTTTACCAAGGCCGGCCGGATATCCTTCAACTTTTTCATCATTTCTTCAATTTCAGTGCAGTACTTCTCTGCCGTGATGGATTCACCGGGAGGGAGGAAGCTGTGGTGAATAATTCCCAGCGAACACCACCATACTGTCACCATTACTTTCTTTTGGTGCAATTCCGGCTTCGCAAAAACCTTGGGGCTCTCATCGCTGTCCACCCACTGTGCCGATCGTCGCCTGTTGTCGTACATTATCCATTTCTTGTCACAGGTTACGATGCGATCAAGGAATGGATCCGTTTCGTTCCGTAGAAGCAGTGCGGACGAGATTTCATATCGTTGGTTTCCTTGCTCCTCAGACAGCTCGTGAGGCACCCTCTTTCCAGCTTTTTGGTCTTTCCAATTTCCTTCAGATGCCGGGCAGCTGTGTTGTGACTGACGCCAAGAACCTTCGCCATCTCCCTGGTACCTTTGTGTGGATCCTCCTCTACCACATCTCCCAGCTTGTCCTCATCAACATCAATATGCCTCCCACGACCTTCATGTTCTTCCAAGCTCTCATCTCCATTCCGGAACTTCTGACACCAACGATAGGCCATCCGAATCGTGGAACATCCTTGACCGAATGCGGCGTTGATCTTCTCGTCCGCCTCCTTAGCTGTAGTGCCCAGCTTGAATTCATACAAGTAAATACCTCGGATTACCCTTCTGTCCATCTGCAAAAAAGTCAATAAATCTCTAAAGGTTTCCCACTTTTACATAGAAAATTTGGTACTCACCGGTAGAGCAAAGTTTGCGCTTCTAAATGATATGCCAGATGTTACGGTTTGTTCTTGATCAAACGCGTAAAGACGCGCCAAAAAATGGCGCGAGCCAGTGCCATTTAATTCGTTACAACTTAATAGAATAGAAATAGAATATCAATTATACAAAAAAGTCAATACATACTACAGTCGATCACAATTTGGATAGGACGTCGACACGGCGGGCACAAGATGCGAGAGGAGATGAGCGGCCCGTGCAATGGAAGAATTTCTATCCCTAAACAAAGGACAAAAGAAATGGGATCTACCGTCTCTTCAACTCGGAGCCAGACGAACAACTACTGGCCCTCCGACCTTGCGTGGTGGCCTGTTCCCGCGCTCCCGCGCTTCTCGGATTATCGGACACCGTCCACACCAAAGACATGCTTCCGTACGCTATAATTAAGTCCTTTACTCTCTCACAACATAGCTCCTATCTATAAGGTGAAATATGTTTGGGCGAACAGCTCCTATTTTCTTTTCGAAGAAGGCGATACTGTCTCGTTTATACTTAGACGCGATAGTTATGCGCCAAATTGATTTATCCCGTCTCTCAGCGTCAACTCTATATGACCGGAATAAATCGCGTGTACCTGCGACCAATCGATCAACTCAGCGTGCGATCGCGTCGCTCCTGAAATGGGCGCGATGCGACTATAGCGAATGGAGCGCAGTATTGCTGCCGAGCTGAACCTCGCGTGTAGATTCGCACTGGTCCGTGGTACGTAACCCTGCGTAAAACGAGTAATCGCGTGACCGTGCCGCTCGCCGCGCTAGGTCTGTTCATCGTCGTCCAAAGCCGATGGGACGCATAGTTCCGTTCGAATCGCGTCGCTCGACGATGGAAGTATAAACAGGCCTAAGGTGGAGACGTGGACCTGGTATACAAATCTTGATAATAAATGGCTTAAACCAACCTCATGTCTTTAGATCATAAGGTGATTCCTTGAAAACACAGTGTGGGCTTCCGCTACCCCTCTACCACAAAATTAGTTATTAATATGTTTAGTCGCAATTGTATAACTAAGAGCGGGCTATAGAGCGGAGGAACTCAACAAAATTGAGACCACATAGGAGGCATCGTCTACGTTCTGTTTTCAACAAAGAATACACTGTAGGCGGACTGTGAATGCACCTATTTTACCGGTCTGAGCTCTCGCGGGTGAGAAACTCATGAAAAAGTAGCGGCACCGAGAAACGCCTCAAAATTGACAATTTTTGCAGGAGTAAACTGCAACACATTGGTGTGCGCTCCAGGTCAGAACTGCCTGTATGAAGACAAAGAGTGCCCAGCTGATACGTTCTGCTTTGCCCGGGCAAGATGTGCATTAGCAGGTTGCGAGACAAATTTGTGCAACAATTTAGAAAAAAATCTTTATCTTACAGCCTACGTTCCACCGGAATTTCCACCCGTAATTATCGCTAATGACATGAGCAACTTGGTCTCACATAGAGCTCCTATCGGCGAAGAGCATGCGACGCACAGTGGGTTTTGCACCCTTTTTAGTTTCCATTAGGTTGAAAACTATGCCATCGCCGTTTTTTTAAATATTATATTCCGAGTTTTGCTGAAAGCTGTTGTACGATTTTATATATTATTTAAAAGAAAACTGTTTGCTCTAGAAGAAAGTGTGTTCCATTTTTCATACATTCCGATTTTTATCAAGTTTAGGTCGCTAAAATGAAATGGAAGTGAAAAAAGAAAACCACCCTTGCCGGCAGCTCCTCTCTGTTTACGTGTAAGCTTTTTGTACAACATTATTAACTATTGGAAAGGAATGTGTATGCTCTACGTAAATATGTGCTAGATTTTTGTTTATTTAGGCTTTCGTTGATTGTTAGTGCATTAAAATGGAGTGCCCAGAACATATGGATTGTTTTTACCGGCAGCTCCTACTTCTTGGTTTATATATTTATTGAAATACTCTGTATAAGGCAGGAGTAAGATAAAATTGCATTAGAACATACAAAACACAAGCAAAAGTACCTCCTTAATATCTAGCACGGAAAATGGCTAATTTTTTACTAATTTTGGTATCAATTATATAATTTTTAATTGATTTTGGTTCATTTTTCTTCATTCCATTTCAACGACCTGCAAATGAGCAAGATTTAGAACAACAACGCAGAACAAAGGTTCTGATAAATTGAAGCATTCTCTTTCAAATTACACACGACACTGTGCGGAAAAAATGAGCGAAGACAACGAACTGTATGGTAAGGACAATTTTTATCTTTTTGAAGATTCCGCTCAAAATTGACAAAAATCAGCATGAATAAATAAACACATCACACGCCTTGATAAAGCTAAACATTTTATTTGTAACGAGATATTATTCATGTGTTTAAAAAGGATATAAAATAAAAATTATAAAAATATTAAAAAAATACAAAATTGTAAAACACATAAAAGATATATGTCTAAAAAATTACTCAAAAAGTAGGGGCTTTTAGTAAAAATAGTCTATGTCTTCTTGACACTGCAATTTAAAGCTCTGACAATAAATAAAATCAAAATTTACGAAAAAACAGAATTTTTTGTGTGGAGGAAATCGTTACTTCTCTTTCTTTTCCTTTATTTTAACGACCTAGAAGCTGATAAAAATCAAAAGGGAAAAAAGAGAAACATATTTTCTGATAGAGCAAATCTTTTTTGAATGTTATAATATAATGCAAAAAAAGTTCAGCGAAATTCTGGATACAATGTTTAAAAAACTTTAGAACTTAGTCTCCAACCTAATATTAGGGCTAAAAATTTTTATAATTGTAAAAACTGTCGGTCTAACTATTGAGCGTGTGACGGAAGACGAAACGAGCGTTACTATCTGTGTAAGCCGTGTGAAAGCAAGTGCTCCGAATGGGCTTCCAATAGAACACAGGTTGGTTTGCCATCTTCTACGATAGAAGCGAACAAAGAGGCTAATTCCGTACTTTTCCAGTGTCGAAATCAGAAATGCGTGCCCGGATGTGCATGTATCCCAAGCTGGTGGCGCAAGGACCAGCCCGGCTTTGGCGCAGGAACCTGCGTCAAACCTCGTTGGTGTAATGTGGTCGCACGGAAGAAGGCTATCGTCGAACCGACGCACGCATCAAGAATAAGTGCTCCGACTTCAGGTGCGTCCTTCTGTCTTAACAATACAGAAAAGGCATAGGGGTGCAGAGATGTAGAAATGAAAGAAAAAGGGAATAAATGCTTTGTTTGGGATTAAGAAGGATTCAACAGCAAAGAGAAGTTTTTATTCACTTATGTACTCACTTAGGCTTGTGTAGCGCAGTCGGATAAGGTGCCTCCTGCCGCATGCATCCGATACCAGCTTCTTGGTTCGGATTTCCCGCCCAGGTCAATCAAGCCTTCCATCCCTCCTTCGTCGGTTGATTAGTCTCAGACATGTCTGTGAAGGGTATATAGCGCTGAATTGTACATCGACTGACCACTGCAAGTTGTTGGTTGGCCAAATACGTATACAAATCGCCTCCACAACATAATCTAGAAGTAGTATAATAGAATGAGCCTAATCCTAAAATGGATTGAATAACACGGTCCTTTATCCTGCATTTCTTCCTTTACCTATTTGCTTAATTCTTGTACGAGCACAATCGTATGGAGTGTATACATAAAATTACGGAGGACGCATAAGGATACTATAAAGAAGTCGTTACTCCATCCCTTTTGGGATGCGCCACGCATTCTTCTTTTTACTTCCTCTACTACTTTCTCTCCTTTCTTCATCTTCTTTTTCTGCACATGGGTGTTCCTCTTTATTTTCTGCAGAATTCGGAGCACGTCTTCTTGACCTATAAAACAAAAAGGATAAAGGACGAAGAACAGCGTTACTTAGTCCTTTTTGTGATGCGCCACGTATTCTACTTCTATGATATGCAAGTAGTGGCGGCGTATTTGGCCATACAATGAATTGCCGTGGGCCAGCCGATGAACAATTTAGCGCGTTATCCTTCCCAGATAAGTCTTGTACCAATTCAGTGGCCCGTAAGGACGGAAGGCGTAGCTGGCCCGGACGAGAAATCCGAACCATAAGCCTGGTATCGGGTGCGCGCGACAGCCGGCATCTTCTCCGACTGCGCTACTCATCCCTGTCAAATACAGATGGAAATACCATAATGATTCATTTAAAAATATACCTTCATAGAGCGATTGGAATAGCCATCCTGTTTAGTTAATCCATGCGCATCAGCATTGTGCTTCTATGGGGACAGATGTGTAGTGAAGAAAGGAAAACCCGTCTGCATACAGGTAATGCCTTCGTAATTTGTTCAAATACAGAAGAATAATAGAGAAAGTAAGGAAAAAAGGAAGAGAGAAAAAACATCTGACATCTGCTGATACTTACTCACTGACCAATCAATCCAATTACTGTAGGAATTTATGTAAACGTTTGTGTGCTTCTTTCAGCTCTTTTACAATTGTTGCATGGCGCTGTTGTGTTGTGTTCGAAGTATTTTTTGCACGTTATTTAGTTAACGTAGAATAAATGAATAAATAATAAATCAATAAAACAGAGAGTGTTCAAATGGAAGAACATGCGGTTTTTACGCCTTCCAATTTATAGTAAAGATTGTTGAGACCCTGTGGATTAGAGACAAAGGATCTACGCGTTCCTCTTTTTTTCCCAAAGGCCAGTCAAAGCACTGAGCGAGACTGTATCTCAGCAACATACTCGACCAAGCGCACGCTAGCGGTTCCGACCTATGTAATGCTGGAAACACAATGCGAAAATCCGAAAGGTGAAGACGAACTCACACGACGCTTCACCGCCTAAGTGTAGCGATTGCGCTACCACTCTCCGACAGTGGACCAGTCATACTACCCGGTCGTCATATATTAGTATTGAGGGCAGCACGTCGCTCTCGGTTATTCTCAGACCTCGCAGTGGGGTTCAAACGGGGCGAGATCACTTGTTATGGGCAAACCCTCATTCCGGTTGTTCATTTTTGGATTTCTGGCGCCGAACGCTTCGGGCGCCTTTCTAAATGAAATCTCTGTCTCATGCGTCACAATCGTGTATCTAACATCAAAGCCATCGCCGTGGAGCCGTTCGACCCTATGCTTGCCGAGAAGAGTTGATATGTTACAACGTCTTTTATCGGCTAGACATTCTTTAACGTGAATATATATAGGTCTCTCGTTTTCCCCTATGTATGTGCTATTACGGCGGAGAGGTATTCCCTACACTGCCCTCAGAAAGGGGTGGAGCAAAGGGCGCGCCGAGGGCGAGATGTCCGGGTCCCCGCCATCACATGGAGGGATCGCGTTATTGACCACTTCCCATGACCTGGCAGCTCTATCCTGGACAGATTTCGTTCTTGAGACAAGAGTCAGAATCTTGTACAGCACATTTGGAGAAAAGGACTCTCAACTGCAGCGCCATGGCTTTCGTCAGGTCCCGCCACATTCATCAGTACTAAGGCGTCGTCTGCATTTCCGATAAGTACAACAACACCTTAACGAGATTTGCCATGACAACAACGCGATCATCCACTCGAAGTTCTTCAACATAAGCAGAACTGTTTGATCTTTTAAAATGAGAGGACGGAGCGCACAATTTCAGATGGGCCTTCAATGTAGAGACCATAAACTTCTGACCGGAATCATCCATAGTCTCTAGTTGTAGCGAAAATTTAAAAGAATCCTCCTCCTTCCCTCAACTGTCTCCACAACCGAACTGGCTAAAAAATGAATTCGGAGTTTCTCATCAGATCTGCTCCCCAATCGTCTCCTATCAGCTGTCAGGATTTTGGACGACGACACCCCAATTAACGACGGTTCGCGCGCCGCAATGTTATCCAAATAGGGGGGGCGCGGGTAGGACGGGAAGTGGGCGGCGGGAGGGATCGTATAGGGAACGAACGCTCTGCTATTACAAGTCCCGCACTGGATCTGATAAATCACTCCGTTTTTTGCGCAATCTTCAATTTCAGACTGGGGCTAATAACACTGCTTATCGTAGAGTCCACTCCATACCTACTGTTTTCTAATGTTGTCGCCGGGAATGTTGACTAGAACTACAACATCTTGCAGACGTGCACGGAAAATACATCTACAACTGCAACAGCGAATGTGTCAGAGATCTAGACGAGAGCAATAGTTTCATTGAAATGCTTATCTCGCATGACTTCCAACAACTTGTAAAAGAACCCACAAGGGAAAACCATGTACTGGACTTGATTTGTACGAACAATTTGCAATTGATAGCTGATCTTACTCTTCAGCCTCAACTAGGTAATGGTGACCACATGAGCATAGTGTTTGGCATCCATACCGGGTTAATTGAACAGCGTCCAATAATTCGTAGACTCTTTTCCAAGTGCGACTATGCTGAGGTTACTAGTTATCTGTACAGTGTCCTGTGGATTGACTCATTTGAATCGGTAAGAGTAGATGAGAAGTATCGCATGTTTCTATCGATTTTGCACCATACTGTAGATATGTTCGTTCCGTGGTCACTGGTATATCCAACTCGATCCATTTTGCCTCGTCATTTGCAGAATATGTCCAGGCACAGGGATTATCTTTGCAATTACGCAAAACAAAGCGGGGATTGGTCTGGTTACAAAGTATTTTCCGCTCGGTTCGATAGAGAATTAGATAAGTATAATAAAAACTTGGAAAAAAGGATAACGAATTCAAAACAGAGAGGTGCCTTCTTCCGGTACCTAAAAAGTAAATTATCTGAAAGGCAGCACCTGTCTGGTCTTAAGGTGGATGGACGGTACTTTCCCACAGATTTCGACAAAGCTAATACGCTTGCAGACAAATTTGCCAAAGTTTTTTCTAAAGATGATGGAACCCTTCCTCCTATTAGCTTTTCCATTCAAAATAAAATGACGGATTACCCTTATTTCGACGCTACTGCCATCTATGAGCACTTCTCTAGATGGCCAGCTTCAAACTCTGTTACTCCTGACGAAATTCCTTTCACCTTTATTAGGAATATAACACATGCAATTGCCTTTCCCTTGGGCTATCTCTTCAACCAGTCCATCACCTTCTCAGAAGTCCCGTCTTTGTGGAAGCATTCATACGTTACTCCCATTTTGAAGAAAGAGCCTGTTTCTGATCCTTCAAATTATAGACCAGTGAGTATTACCTCAATATTTTGCAGGTTGTTCGAAAAGATATTGAATAAGCATTTTTTGGAGCACCTGAATTCCAACAGTATCTTTCCTGCGTCTCAACATGGGTTTGTAAGCGGTAAATCTATCGAAACTAATATGCTGGAATGCCTAAATGACTGGACTGCGGCTATAGATAATAATAAAACCATAGACGTGGTATATTTTGATTTTGCTAAGGCATTCAATAGGGTTAGCCATCCCAAACTGATTCACCGCCTGAAAGCTCTCGGAATACATGATAAAGTTGTCAGTTGGGTACGTGAGTTCTTATCAGGTAGAACATATCAAGTGTGTGTAAACGGAACCTTTTCTAATGTTTATAGCCTGCATAGCGGTGTTCCCCAAGGTGGCGTCCTTTCACCTACTCTATTCAACATTTACGTCGCAGAACTTGAGGATCTTTTCTTGAAAGAAGGCGTAACCTCCGTGCAATATGCTAATGACTTGAAGATTTACAGAGAAGTTTCCTCTGCTCGGGACACTGATGCTATTCATTCTGCCATTGACAAGCTCTACATGTTTTCCGTTACTTGGCAGTTACCACTTGCTCTACAGAAAACGTATCACTTACGAATTGGCTCCTCTGAGCTGCCTTGTTCATACTCAGTATCTGGTCAGCCAATCTCTAGAGTGAATGAGATTAAGGACCTAGGCTTTTCTTATATGGAGAAACTAGACTTCAGTCCTCATATAAAATCTATTTGCAGAAAAGCTACCGTTAGAATCTTCCATATATTTAAGGCATTGACGACTAGGGATAAAGAAGTCCTTCTTAAAGCTTACAAGGTGTACGTGAGACCGCTCGTTGAGAGTTCATGTTCCGTGTTCTCCCCTGCAAAACAGAAAGATGTTCTGATGATAGAGAAGATTCAGAACAATTTCACAAGGAAGATTCTATTGCGAAATGGTGGATTTCTGTATGGCAGAATCCCTAGAGCTAGCATTAGGAATGCTTATCTGGGTATTCCATCACTCAAGTCAAGGAGATACTACTTCGATATAGTTATGGTCTATAAACTAATCAACCACCTGATCCCAGTTTCCTGCACAAAATTTTACACCCTACGACCCTCAGTCACTAGGGGTGGAACCGATAAGCTGTTTTTTAAATCACCTAAGACCTCACTAAGAGCCACCTTCTTTACGGTTAGAGCTGGTTTGAGGTATCTCAAATGGAGTAAGACGAGGACTGTGCCGACTTTTCTTCCTTCGTTCAAACGTATGGCAAAAGCGACTATATTCAGTGCAAAATAGGAAATCCGGTGGTGCGTTCTCCACGTTTCCAGTCATCCAACCATTTACTATCCTATTGATCCTCCATGTCTACAGACGCTCTATTATCCTATTGTTGTTCTGGTTGTGTTGATGTGGTTTGGGTTCTGCATAACGTCTGTCTTAAACAGCGTAATGAATGAAATGAAATGAATAAATAGGAGACATAAGGGAACCATGTTTTGGCGGCGTGTAACATATCTCCTCTTTCGGTGCGTTGAAGGGTATCGAGTAGCCATTGTCAAAGCTAATTGCAAGGACTTCTGTCGTTCTACTTCTCCGCTACTCACATCAGCCGCTGTTCTGACCATGTTTTTAGGACTGGTGTTTTTAATAATGGCACAGCCTGGGTGCACAGACGAGGCGTGAAGTAAGATGTTCTTGGAGTTTTGCTTTCAGTACCATTTTACGCTTGTCATGTCATTAGACATTTTGACCTGGATGTTTAGATAGAGAAGCCAGCCGTTTTGCAGTATCTCTCGCGTGAGTTTAATGTACTGCGATTGTTCATTCTTTATGCGAAAACAGTCATCTATTTCGGGCTGTGTCGATGTTACAATGAAGCAATCATCATGATATATCTGCATTATGTCAAAGGGAAACGTTGCAGTACCGGTTGTTCAATTCTACTCATGAAGCCCATCGCAAGCCTGATGCTAATAGTTGTCCCATAGCTAATCTTCTCATTTGTGAAAAGCAAAATCCTGACCAATTAAAAATGTTACAGCGAAGGCATTCCCCGATTCGTGTCATGATCCTCCATTTACTAAGTCTAAATGTTTCAATGTACCATGTCTATCAAGCATTTCAGATAAAGCTTGAATGGCCTGGTCGTTTTGGATATAAGTGAGAGTGAAGTGACACCATCCAATCCTCATGTCATTTCAGGACAGTGTACCTTCTGGAATATATCCTTCAGCGCGCCCGCACTACTCCACTTCTTCTCCTTCAAAGCTTTCTACGTACCGACCATCGGCTTCGGAGAAAGCACATCAATCAAAGGATCAAGCATTTCCTTCCCGCGCTTCAATGCAAGGAGTAATACGTCCAACAACCGCGGCTGCACCTCGCCAGTCCTACTCTCCAACTGCTGCAATGCACAAAACACGAGCATCTGGCATTTCTTCTACTCCTTCATACTCCTTCGCCGCCTCTCATTTTCCACCTCTTATGCCAGTCAACCCTATTCCTGCTCGATCCTCTTTTCCTGTCACGACCACCCCATTAACGCTACCACGAGATCCTCCAGGGGAAAATTCTTCAATCGTCAATCCTTGTACGAGTTCGTCATGCATTCCATCAGCTCCAACACGCCAGCCGTCAACGACACCGGTTCTGCCCTATCGTATTTCTGGTCAAATGCATGGAAACAAGTGAGTTACCTATTAAATTCAGAAGATCAATGGGCGAAGAGCGAATATGTTCACGTCCGAACAAATCTTTGAAATAAACCAGAACATTTTTCAAATCGAAACTAGCTTCTTACAGGCTCAGGAACAGACTCTCCAAGACGGCTATAATAACTTTTCTTTAGAAGGAAATGTTTTTTCTTAAAATTTTTTTTTTGATGTTTGATTCACCTACCCAATAACTGAACACATTGTTTGAGATTTTATTTAATTTAAAATTTGCATTTTTATTTAATACATTATTCGTTTTTGATTAATTTGTAGACTTAAATCTGTTTCCATGTTAAAGCAAAAATAGTTTGAAGGGCGCTTTCCGTGCAACAGGTGAACTTATTTGATTTCATATATATTTTTTAGAATAGAATTTTTCGAAATTTTTATTTTTCGAAGAAAAATCTGGTTTTAGAAAAAATAGTGATTTAAAGCTTGTTTGAAAAAGCAGGAAAGCAGCTGTTTTTCAGCGCAAAAAAAACCGGATCGAGCCATGCCCTCGTCTGAGATTTTTTTATTCGAATGATAGAAAATTGTTTGTTTACCTGGAGCTTCACGCCTGCAAACTATTCAGCGAATACAATTGTAAAGAATGGACATATCCTCACTTTGATGACTCATGTTAGCAGCATTTACTTTATCAATCAATTTAAAGTCGCGATAAGTTTTCGAATGCATGGCGCGATCTCGTCTTTCACTACATTAAATGATTGCTGCTTCTGTCGTGTTTGAAAACAAACGTAAATTTATTGTATTTTCTCAAAATTTCTTTTATAAAATTATTACACGCATTCGGGCAGCACAACAAAAAAAGTTATACGAAATTTTATTGAACAAAAAAAAATATTCTAACTATCTTGGAGAATTTGCAGTTTGTAATAGCCTACAAAAAAAATGTTTCAATTTGAAAAGAGTTCACTTTGATTTTAGGAGCATCAACTTTGCTTAAAAGAATGTCTAATTTGACGTGAGAGTGGTACATGTAATCAATGTTCAGGGGGGGGCGTGCTGCGCAGTCGGAGGAGGCGCCGACTGTCTCCTGCACCCGATACCAGGTTCCTGGTTCGGATTTCCTGTCCAGGCCAACCAAGCCTTCAACCCCTCCGGGGTCGGTGAACTGTACCAGGCTTATCTGGGAAGGACAAAGCGCTGACCTGTTCATCGGCTGACAACTGCAAGCCAACCGTATGGCCAAATACGCATTGAAATCGCCTCTACGACATCTCGTAGAAGTGCACTGCGTGGCGCATTCCAAAAAAGGATGGAGTAACGCCGTCCTTTATCCTTTATCCTTATTCTAATCCATTTTCACGTCGAATTGGACACTCTGTTCTATGCCTAAGCCTAAGACTTTTGAAATTAAAGCTAACTCTTCCAAATCAAAACGACCTTTTCAAGGTCGTTTTGATTTGGAAGAGTTAGCTTTAATCAGGGTTTTTAATCAGGGTCGTTTTGATTTGGAAGAGTTAGCTTTAATCAGGGTTCAAGGTCAACGGCCTTTTTAAACTGGAGATTCTCCAAGACTTTTTAAATAATTTTTTGTTCAGGGAAAATTTAGTATAACTTTTTTTAAATTCGCAGTTCAGCTCTTGAATGAATAGCATTAAATGGTTAAATAAAGTTCTTATTCTTCTCAAAAAATGACAAATTAAATGTTTTTTAAATCGCAACAAGGAACCAGTCGTATAGTGCATTGAAAGACTAGATCGCATCATCTGTTCAAGAAGTGTGCCCGATTTTTATTTGAATGATAGTGTAAATGCTGCTTACATGAATATCTATAATTTATAACCATATTATACTTATTTATAATTTATAACTCAATAATTTATCTACCAAATTGATGATATGTATGTTTTTTACAATTGTTTTGTAGATAGCTCACAAGTGTGAAACTCCTGCTACCAATCGAATAAAAATCGCGACGTCTTGGACGAACGCATGGCGCATTCTCTTTTTTGTCAGAAACAAATGACCGCTTTTCTGCCATTTAAGACGTTTTTAAAGCTATTATTAATAATAAGAATTTTACAAAATTTCATACGAAATGTTCACTTATTAGATGAATAAATTAAAACTTCAAAGTAAGCTATACTAAAATTTTCTTTGAACAAAAAATTATTCTAACCTTTTGGAGAGTCACTATTTTAATGTAGAAGAAATTCTTTACATTTTGGAGAGTTCGCTTTGATTTCAAAAGTCTTCGGCTTGCTTAGAAGAGTGTCAAATTTAATTTGAAAAGTGTCCAATTTCACGTAAAAATGGTGTATATAAACCGTTTAGGAGTCATGGTGCGCCACGGTCCCAATCTGACGGAGAGACAGTGAGCCTCGTCAAATGTGCACCGAACGAGTACCTCACGCGATGCGGCGGCTGTGAGAAGCGCTGCCACGCCGGCAGCTTTCGAAAGCAGGTGGGATTCTGAAGAACTGAATACTCCACCCTCGAATTGTGGACGATAGGCACAATCTTCTTCTGTATGCAGGTCCAAATCTGCTCCAAACCAAGTCCCTGCTCTTGGCAATGTATGTGCAAGCCAGGATTTGCTCGTCTTAAAGACATGTGCACGATAGCAAGTCTATGTCGTACGCATTACCGGACGAACTTCCCGCTTACCACGAAAAGGTTCATAAAGAATTCGTCATCGAAGGCGATTCTCAGACGGCGGGGAACGTCAGGAGGTAAACGATTCTTTTTTAAAGTGCTCCATAAGAAATGATATTCACAAAAGGTCACGTCATCATTCATTTTGCTTCTAAAAAATTATGCCAAGATCTTCTTGAACAAAAAGCTATTCTAACCATCTTATTGAGTCTGAAGGTCATCTTGATTTGGAAGAATTCGCTTTGGTTTCAAAAGATTTAACACTAGCTTAGAAGAGTGTCCAATTTGATTGGAAACTGTCCAATTCGACACGAAAACGGTATATATGTATATACCGTTTTCAAGACAAAACAGATAATTTCAAATCAAAATTCACATTTTTCAAACCAGATTTTTTAGTTTTTCCCAGATTCTAACGAATTCTCTTCTTCTCAACTTTGCCGCTATTGAGATTAAATTGAACTTCTTACAAATCGAAACGAACGTTTTCAAATTAACGAGAATTTTCTCTTACTTTTTTACTTTTTCCATATTCTATTGGACACTCTTTTTCGCATGTTTGACGCCCTTTATGTCAAACTGAAGCCTCTTTATCAAAACGAACATTTTTAAGTTAAACCAGAAATTATTCAGGACGGTTAAAACAATTTTTTGTTGAAGAATCATTTAGCACAGTTAAAAATTTTTATTTCACCTTCCCCATAAAGTAACATACATTTAAAAACTTCAGAAATTTTCTAGTTTCTAGGGAAAACAATGGACTAATTTTTTAAGCGCGGAAAATAATTCATTTACTCCATTCATTGAAAATGGATAAAGGACGGCGTTACTTAATCCTTTTTGGGATGCGCCACGTATTCTACTTCTACGGGATGTCGTGGAGACGAGTTGAATGCGTATGTGGCCATACAATGACTTGCGGTGGCCAGCCGATGAACAAGGCAGCGCTTTATTCTTCCCAGACGAGTCTGGTACCAATTCACCAACCCCGGAGGGATGGAGGGCTTGGTTGGCCTGGGAATCCGAACCAGAAACCTGGTATCGGGTACAGGCGACAGTCGGCGCCTCCTCCTACTGCGCTACACGCGCCCACTCCATTCATTTACTGCATTAAAAAAAGAAATAGCGCCATGCATTCGAGTGGTTCAAAGCCATTTTTATTCAATTTATAGCAAAAGTTCTTGTTGCGTCATAGTAGCACATATGTAAGCAGCACGGCAAAAACAGATGTATGAACCACACATCGCTGCTGCACGTGAGCAAAATTTTATTGATTTTCAAACAGTGTGAATAGCTTCTGAAAGCGAAGAATCTCCGCTTTCTTATCGGTTATAGCTTCTGTTACATGATTGCCTCTGAGGAGATTTTGAGGTCGTTTTACTGTAGGAATCAACGTGATATTCGGGTGCTTAACTTATATGAATGGAAAATTGGACACAACGCCGTGGCCGCAGCTCGTGACATCAACGCTGCATTGAGAGGACTTCAATGAGGAACGCAAAACTCACCACTGGTTCGAAAGGTTTCGATCTGGAGATGAAAGTTTCGAAGATGAATACTCTGGTAGGCCGCCAGCACTCCTTAACGACGAACAACCCAGAGCCATCGTAGACGCGGATCCTCGTCAAACTGTGGGAGAGCCGGCACCGCATTTCGACGTTGACGGCAGCACTATCAGTCGCCACTTGAATGCGATCGGAAAAGTAAACAAAGTGGATAAATGGATCCCGCAGAACTGACCGCCAGGCGGATGCTGAAGCGCCACGACATCTGTGTTTCTTTAAGGCTGCGCCATCCGAGGGAGCTTTTTTGGACAGGATTGTGACATGCGACGAGAAGCGGATCCTCTATGACAATCGCTCTGCACAATGGCTGGACAAGAATGAGAGTCCCAAGAAGATGCCAGAACCAAGCCTCCATCCAAAGAATACCGTGGTGACCATATCGTGGACAATGGCTGGTAAAGTCCATTACAGGTTCTTGAAGTCTGGAGAGACGATTACAGCGGAGAAGTGCTGTGCAGAACTGAAGTGATGCAACTGAAGTTGCTCGAAAAGCAGCCGGCTTTGGTCAATCGAAGAGGCCGAATTCTACTGCATGACAACGCGTGTCCGCACGTTTCAGAAATCGTCGTCCAGAAACTATATGAATTGGGACACGAAACTCAGCCACGTCCAGTATATTCACTAGATCTCTCCCCTACCTACCGATTATCATTCTTTTCAAGCATTTAGATCGCCACGTAAAGCATAAATAATTCAGCAATCAGGATGACGTCGAAAACGACTTCTTATAATTTATTAATTCTTGTGGTTCTGATTTTTATAGAGACGGAATGTCTAAGCTAATGCCGCGTTGCGAAAAGTATATTAATTGTAGCGGTGCTTATTTCGATCAACAAAATTGCATCCAGGCAAAGTTATGATCTGTCAAAGTTTACAGTCAAAATCGGTCATTTCATATGCAACAATCTAAGCAATGCAGTTTGCGAAATACGCAGCAGTTTCTAGAGTTTTGCAGGTCAACGATGTGACGCCAAATGTAGCATGGACATGTGATGCGTTCTAGAATCTGAATTCAACAGTTGTTACAACCTACTCTGCCCACCGGTGCTGGCTTATGCGCACTAAGCTATGCTTCTCATGCCATACTTTCTATGTTGGTAGGATCTTTATTTTTTACGTGAGAGAGGTGTCTTTGAACCCTAATTTATGCGGTTCGGTAAATTCACTTCGTAGTTTATTTTGGTTTGTTATTTTGTTATTATGTGCGTAAAGCTGTTTTACTAAACTGGCACAGTTGTGTAATTCAATTTCCCAGAAGAAGGAGGTCAGCTCTTCACTAACCAGCTAAGCGATTTCCCACCAGGTAGGCTAAATAAGCTAATGAACACTACAATTCGGTATGACATCTTTTCAATGTCGGCAAAGATGGCACGTTGCCCAACTATTTATTTTCTCAAGACATGCGCTACATATGCAGTGGTACGAGATATTAAATTGGCACCCAATCTAGAAACTACTTTTGTAATCCTAAGACTCTGATTTAGTAGTTTTTAATCTCAAATGAGTGGACGCAGAGTCAGCATTCGCGAACACCTTCTTCATGAGTTCCAGCTCGGTCATTCTGCAGTTAAAGCCCGACAGAAAATGTGTACTGTCGTAGGATATGAAGTTGTCCAACAATCGACAATGTTCAAATGTGAAGGTCATCTGTGAAGGGGATAACCAAATTTGCCAAATGAGGTGTGTGGTATTTAAAGTGGCCTGTATGACATGTGAGGAATTCTACATTGGCGAAACAGCGACACCACTTGGTATGAGAATGGATGAACATTATAGAGCACTGCGTAGCCCCAGAGCTACCCAGATAATCCATTCTCTAGACATCGTACCCTCAGACATACACGTGATCAACTGCCGCAGCTGCGAGTCTCGATCCTGCATAGGAATCTAACAGATTCATTAGAGAGGAAGATCAAGGAAGCCCTTGAAAAAAAGCACTGGCGACCACCCATCAACAAGAAGGAAAAAATGAAGTGTGCAGTGGGCCTTACCATTTGCGAAGGGCGAGCGATGTGACTGCTGAGGATGATGGCTACATTGAGAGACCGGTCACTCGCTGAGATTCTACAGTACCGGATGCGTCTTTTGAATAGACGTCGAAAAAACCGCACTTTTGCGGTTTTTGCGTCTTTTTGTTATAACTCGCCAAAGTGGCATCCATTTGAAAAAGCAAGAGCATATTTGAGCTTAGGAGAACGAGCTCTATCGTTTGGTTTATACACTTCATATGAAAGATGAAAAATTGCCGAATTTGGAAAATTGCGCTCCATTGAGAAGGCCGGCCGCGGACGAGTTGTCGGCCGCAAGGCGTGGAAAACGGTTGCATGGTCACAATTCCTCTAATTTGAGGTTTTTCGAGAACCGTTCGATTCGTTTCGTCGAGATCTACACGATCATGTATACAGTTTCGCCAAACCACCGCATTTTCGCAGTGGGTGGTCAAAGATGACTGGAGCAGACTTTTGGTACTGGAGAAGCTTATCTTCCAGGACTTGCATGTTCTCGGAGCATCTCAAGCATGGCGTAAAGTGTTTTGTCATGTCAGGAATCCTCTGAGAGCGCGCCATGCACAATGCATATAGGATCGAACCTATCAATCGAGGGGGGGACAGTTTGTAGAGTGAGCATTTAGGGAGTTTTATGAGAAACTTTCAGCCACCCTACTCAGGAATTGCTGTCCTCTGTTCCGGCGGGACTTTAGAGTGCGCTGTGCACAATGTATATGGGATCGAACCTATCAATCGACTGGGCGCGGCAGCTCAGCTCAGCTCCGCGGGCGTGTTCTGAGCGCAACAACTCTGTAATGTTTGAATCTTTCCGGCTGCAAGTTGTGGATTTTGTAGGCAATAGGAAGATCAAGAAGCGCGCTGAAACATATCGACCTAGCTTAAGACTGGACAAAGTTACAGCGGTTCGAAAATGCAGGCAAACCTTGTGTGACACGATTTTTTCCGATTTCAGTCGAGCACTGCAGGAACACGAGATCAGCTAGCGGCCTACGAATGCGTAGTCGAGCACAAGACTGAAAGCACTTTACGATGACATGCTCGCAGCTGTGGCGAGAACTGTTATCTGGGCGAGTAAGAGCACGGAGAACATAGACCGTCGTTGTGCTAAATTACACGCGCGTTTGGAGCGCGATAACTCTGTCAGCTTCCAATCTTTCTTGCTGGAACGTGTGGATTCCGTAGGCAGTAATATGCTCTAGTAAAGTGCCAAAGCACAGCAAATTAGGCGAGTTATAGCAAAAAGACGCAAAAACCGCAAAAGTGCGATTTTTTCGGCGTCTATTCAAAAGACACATCCGGTACTGTATATAAACAGCTCAGAGACCCCTGCACCTCATTTTCGGTCACGCTACACCACTCGAACTCCTTGGCCTTCCCCTCTTCCTTCCCTTATAACTAGCCAGGTCTGTAGTGCGTGTCGTTTTGTTGCTGTTGAGTGCATATTGTGTAATGTATAACGTATCAGCGACATGATTCTTTTAGACCTGAGGAAGTGCTTAAGGTCGTCAATAAACATTTGACTGCATCGAGCTTCACTACTATGAGAACGAAGATTCAAACATGAAGATCAGTAAAACAACTGTGTTAAGAAATGTTCAAATGGTTCCAAGGGTTCCATGAGGGCAACTTTTAAGCTGAAAACAAACGCTTTGGACGACCGACTGGCCTTGGGCTCTTCTAGGAACTCATTGAAAGCGGCACTAGGAGAGCAGACATAACTTCAACGCCGCGCAAACCCACCTGGCGTCGCGCACGGTGCGCGACGAGATTGGATGAATTGTCGCGGTCAGAATGCTTCCGACAGGGACGGCTAGTAGCGCTTCCGGCAGGCTATTAACTCTCCCTAGAGCGCGAAAGTGTGCGCCAGCGACGTCGACCGCACAGAAAGAATATGAGATTAAGATGAAACAAGTTTGATGTCTCTTGGTAAGGAAATGGGAGTAATTGTTAACAAACAGTTTGTTAACAGTTTGTTTTGCGTGAAGAATCAGACTCAATCTATTTCAAATAAAGAGAAATGATCAAGCTGGTGAGGAGAACAAAACAAACAAACAAACAAAACAATAAATGGGACGGGATTGCTAACTAGAAGTTTCGGAAGCAAGAGTTTGTAAGTTCCTATTGGGTTGGGGGATGAGCGCACTAATCCATAGCTTTTTCTTTAATTCTAACTTTACGCTACACTTGACCGTCACCAACTCTCTTGTGATAGTCCACGTGTAATGCCATTGGCAAGCACCTCCTTAGCAAATGCTAAGGACCTCCTTATTTCTCCAATCTGCAAGCAGAGGCAGAGGCGTTTTACTGCTTCCTTTTTCTTCCAAGCGCCTCCACCAAAAGAGTTCCCCTTCAGTTTGGGACTTCCTGTGGCAAAAACTAGTCGAGGAGCTTAAACACTGGTAAAATTTCGTGCTCCACGGCTAACCACGCGTCACCGAGCGCAATTCCGCATTTAGGGCTCCAGGGCGTAACTCCAACACAACGTCGCGGCTAGCGCGCGACGTTGTGTTGGAGTTACGTCCTGGAGCCGCGGTAACAGCATTGATGCCGAAGTCTACTCTTCTCAACTTGACCGCGAGCAGGTCGAACTTCGCCAGAACTAGTTCCGACAGCTCTTCAGGAGTGGCATCACCCTTTAGCAGGATAACGTCAGACTACACGTCGCAAAACGGACTCTTCAAAAAGTCAAAGACCTTGGCTAGGAGCGTATGTACCACCTGTTTCCATCGCTGCAGCATTTAGTGGAGACGATTCACCAATGTGAACCCGGTCGAAGTGCATCTCCGAGGTTTTTTTTTGCCTCAAAACCACAAAAATTCTACAGCAGTGGCATAAACCAGCTATTTGATAATTGGGATCAGTGCTGCATTCGATGGATCTTAAATCGATTAAAGATCGTTATTTGTTATTTGATAATAAATGCTTTGTTGAAGACGCTTGAGAGTCCACGAATTTAGTTGCACACCGAATACAGTGAACACATGCAGAGGGAATTATTGGGTCGTTCGATAAGTAATGTACTTTTTCATGTTCTTCAAAGTGAATTTATTTATGTTAACAGCCAACGCTGATCACTGATATATTGGCCATTTTGTTTGATGACCTTTTACCATCTTTTGGTAGGTTGAAATACTTCACAATCGATGAATCATTGGTGTTTCATTTGGAGATGTTTGTTTCGTTGAGCAGGAATGGAGCATGAGAAACTCGACCGTTCCTCAAGAACATCGTCATCGAGAATCAGCTACAGTCCAAGGTTTCCACATACACGACCGAAGCATTCACTCCGCCTGACCCGTGCTAGGTGTTATGAACACGATGTCGTCAGTGAAGCGAAGGTAGTGCGGCTGCCGGAAATGGTGCAGCTGCAAGAAAGTCATCGTCGACCGACATGCGCATCAAGACTAAGCGCTCCAACAGGCGAATCTTTCTGCCTGTACACCACAGAATAGGCATAGGGGTACAGAGGTGTACAGGCTGAAGCGCTCAATCCGGACAAATCTAGATTCAAAAGTAATCGTGGGACTAACCCAGCACTTCGGCACATAGGCAAATAGAAGAGTTATTATGAGTAGACAGCCGAAGACACGACGACAAGCAATACCAGGTCGAACCACTTTAACTGACTCATTCCGCTATTTATAGGCTTTTTTTCGCTCCGAAATACAAACCACGCCTATTTCCCATCGCACCTGGCACTTCCGGCCCTTGGGAAAGGCGCACGCCACGCCTCTTTCCCATCGCTCCATGGGAAAGTCGCACGCTACCCTATGTTTAATCGATTTGCCGCGTAGCACATCCGGCACACAAATTTCTCGCCACACCGTGATTCCGTCTGAGGTAGCGATTTCCGCCTTTGACAGCCAAAAGCTCCTAGAGAACAGATACAATCTCAGAATGGCCTCGATATTGCATACATTTGCGGAGTAAAGGGATCGTTGAGTGTTCACGCGACACGCGACGCGATGTTATTTCAAGCTCGTATATCGATCGCGCGATGCGATGAATCGATATGGGAGCATATCATTTCATCGCGTCGCGCCTCGCGTGCACAATAAACGCTCCCTAACCGAAAAGCCACGACTATCGAAGGTATTCGACTTGGGAGTTCACCAACTGAAATAATTCGATTCTCCGGGCTCCCAAGATCAACCGCTTACGATGATGTGTGGCCAGGTAAGTGCTTCTGAAGAGTCTGAAGAAGGTTCCAGAAACCCAGCGAGGAAAACCCATTCGCGGGAACGCGTGTGAAGAACTGCAGCATTGGTGGAAATGGCTTAGGCGTGTTTTATACTCCCGCCGCGGCGCGGCGCGTCAATTAAGGGCGCGGCGCGGCCAGTCGCGCCGCGCCCCGAATTTGACGCGCCGCTGTGCGATTGCAGTTAGAAAGGGTGAGCGTCAGCGACGCGAGGCCACGAGCTTCTGCTCATTATGGTTCGAGCACCGTGACGGATGACGGAGAAGACGGTCCGTGAGTCAACGGAGCCAAAACAGAAAGGATTCGTCTGGCTGATCAGCGGAACGCATCTTGCCAATGTTAGTGGTAGGATTTCTGTGTAGAGCAACAAATCCTCTCTTAAGACTGAAGTCAAAGTCGTCTGCCCAACCTACAGTTGAAACTGGTAAATGTGGTATTGGTGAGTCCCCTGCAATGCAAACGTCCCTAAACGACACTTTATTTTGCAGCTTGTGCAGGTTCAAAAGTAAAACTGTTGGAAGGTACTCATTGTCGATAATCACTCAGGATTCTTTCTCATATGGCCATTCTGGGATCGTTGTGCACTAAACATATCTTTAGCATTGTAGCTAAAACTTCGGGAATGTCTACAGATCTCCACTACCTTCCTAGGTTATGCAATGTACGGGTGACTAAGGACATGGTTGACGATTCCGCCCAAACTTTAGCGTAACACGCAAAACGGATGATAGATTCGTAATCAGCACCCCTAAGAACCTCCCTAGTCGAAGTTCGTACAAAATGACTCATCTTGGTGGTGAAATCTCCCACTCCACACCGAGCCAGCCGCAGCTGATCGCGCCGCGCCGCGCCCTTCCCTCCAGCGGCGCGATTCGCCGAATACCGTAACCCGAAATTCCGTCAAATGTGGTGTTTTGAGGCGGCGGAGTATGAAAACGATGCGGCGCCGCCGGGCGGCGCGAAAAATCGATAGCCATGCCGACCATCACGCCGCGCCGCGCTGCGGCGCAAGTAGAAAAGGCGCCTTAGGCTCTGATTCTGGAGGAACAGGGCAATCCTGGAAGAAATCGGAGTCAGTGTTAGGTATCAGCGAGTGAACTATGAATAGGATTGCAGAGGAGGGACAGCGATGGTGCATCAGATGCTATCCGAGGCTGCCAGAACCAAGCGGTTGCTCGCTGCCATCTGCAACTGAGTTCCTTCAAAAATGAAGCGGCGGGATCAATCAGGTTCTTTTCTGATTCTAATTCTGAAAAGATGTTTTCTGTTGACGAGAAGTTCAACCGTAGAAATGGTAGTTGCCTCGCCTACGGTCCCGGGGACGTCCCGATTGTTGCTGGAACAAAATCTCCAGAAGGTGCTCGCGTCTGCTCGTCTATTGTCATATCTCTTCGTACCGCTATTGAAGCAGCATTCACAAATATGGACAGCGCTCTTTTGAGTGGAGTGCGCGACGCTTCAGGCCAACGATATATTGAGTAATCTTACTCTTGAGATAACCTTCTATTTTTTAGTGAGACAATTTTTATTTTATTTGTATTTTGTGTTAATAAATTTGTTCAAAAAGAGAAAGCTGAGTTTGCTTAAACAAAGCACCCTGTATATTTTTGAACTCGCGTTAAGCAGTCACAGTCACTCTTGTGAAGAAGACTAACGGAGAATGCTTTTATTTAGTGATGCAGTTCGATTGAGGAGATACACGAAAACACAAACAGGTACAGTTTCCGAACAGATGCAGTTCTCTATTATTTCCTGTCACAGACGTGGTACTTCTTGTAACAGGTCGATGGCTGGTAGGTTGTGCAGTCGCTGTCTTTTTGGCAAGGTGCTCCTTTAGTGTAAGGATACCCTTCGTAATACCTTCAAGAAGTTAATTATTTCTGATTTCAGAAGAGTGGCTTTCGATTGCGAACCTTTCGTTGTAGATGCACAGCATCTCAAGCAGCATTCCATTGTTATCATTCTCCACATTCGAGAGCTTGTACGCACAGCCGAGTCCAGTAGCTTTCGCAAGGATCATCTGGAATACTCCTCTATGAGAGAAAGAGAGCAAAGTGACTGCAAGGAATCACAAAGAAGAAGTCACCTGAGCGAATGACTCGCTATTTCCCATCCATTGTTGTACAGCCTCTTTGGCTTCGAAGTCGAGGCGCCTTCCCTTATAAATAACCCTGAAGGAAGGTGGTTTCAAAAAACGAACACATTTCGAGAAATTGTTTGATGGAAAGACCTTGAAAAGTAGTTTCTGCCAAGCTCCACCGCAGTTGCATACTGCTTATAGAGTTCATCGTGAGCTATCTCTGCTAGTCTTTCGCTATAGCCCTGAAATTTGCAAGAAGTAAGGAAATTCAGATGCTACTAAGGATTCACGAATGACATCACATCACATCTTCCCTCTATGTAGCCCATGATCCCATAAATCTTCTCCAGTCATTTCTGAAAGAAACGAAACACTGACTAGCCAGTTAATTTACCACTTGAAAAACCCACATTTACCCAAGTATCTATCTCTTATCACGGGTGCCCGGTAGCGCAGTGCGAGGAAGCGGTGGCTCTCGCACCGTATTCGATTTCAGGATCCTGGCACGGATCTTCCGCCCAGGAACTCTGGGGTCTGTTAAATGGTATCAGAACTTGTTCCTTCCAGCTACGGATGTCTGTTGGTCCAATGTCATCCACCTCGAAGTTTAGTTGTACCCGCGGTGGAAGAGGAATTCGCGATCAGCAACCCAGCAGGCGACGGGGAGGTCCTTATGCTTTCGACTGGCGACCAGGAATCCGAGGTGCACCTCAAACTTGGGTAATTAAACCGGATCTGGGATGTGTCGGATCTTGCCTCTATTTTTCTTACCATTAGGAAAAGCATTCTATAGGATGGAACGGTGGTTGGGAAAATAGCAGTTTCACGAATGTTTCCACAGTTATAGGCTGACAAGAAAACAGAAGCGAATTTTTCTTTCGGAAAGGACCAGTAAGGATTTCGTGTGATCTCAATTTTTTCCACGACCTAATGGGTCTAACGCCTAATCTTTAACCATAGTCTTTTAATGAATTAATATATACCATTTTCAAACCAAATTAGACACTTTTCAAATCAAATTGAACACTCTTCTAAGCTTTCCTAAAACTTTTGAAATCATACCGAACTCTTCCAAATCAAAATGAGCTTCTTCAACATTAAACTAGAGACTCCCCAAAAATGTTTTTTGTTCAAGGAAAATTTCACCATACCTTTCTCTCGAATTTTAATTCATCTACCCAATAAGTGAACACATGGTTAGAATTTTTATAAACATTTTATTTTTTTTGAGAAAAATAATTTAAAGCTTTGTCTTGAAGAGCAGAAAACGGCTATTTTTGTTACCAAAGCAGAGAATGCGCCATGCCCTGGTCTGAAATTTCGCGATTTTATTCGATCGATACCAAAATTTCTGTTTGCATGCTGTTTCACGCCTGCAAATGGTGCAACGTAAAAATTTAAAAAAAACACGCATATCCTAACTTTCTTGCTACACGTGAGCAGTATTTACACTATTAATCAAGAAAACATTGCGACTTACTTTTCGAGTGCATTGCGCGATCTAGTCTTTTTATGCACTACATGATTGCAGCCTCGCTGCGCTTTATGATAAAATTTTTATGTATTCGTTTTTCCCAAAATAATAAAATAATTACACATCTTCGGACAGGAGAACTAAAATAATTCAAAGGAAGTTGTACCAAATATTTCTTGAACAAAAAATTATTCACACCATCTTAGTGAGTCTGTAGTTCAACCTGCCTAAAGTTCATTTCAATTTGGAAAAGTTCGCTTTGATTTCAAAGGTCTTAGGCTAGCTTAGAAGAGTGTCCAATTTGATGTGAAAAGTGTTCAATTCGAGGCGAACATTGTATATTTGCTATGTGGCTGTAATTACTGGATGCGTGGTAGCGAAGTTGGAGGAGGTGCGGTCTGTCGTCTGCACGCAATACCAGGTTCCTGGTTCGGATTTCTCGCCCAGGCCCTTCCTTACCTCCGGGATCAGTTATTTGGTACTGGACTTGTATGGAAAGGATAAAGCGCTGACTTGTTCATCGGTTGCCTACCGATAGCTTAATAGAAATATATAAAATACTTAACCGTAACTACAAAATGTGTGTAAGAAAATTTTCACAAGAAATACCGTCATGAAAATCGGTCAACTTAGCGACCTCTCTGTTCGCTTTGCAAGCATCAGCGTCCTCATAGGCAAGAAATGGGGTGAATTCAAGGAATTCAACCTTTTGCTTGGTAAGCACGAAGGCCTGAGGAAATGTCTGTTCAAACCTGCAGAACCCGGATTCATCGACGATTTACCGGCCAGTAACGATGTAACTTACCGCGATTCATCAACGCACTGTGTGTTAGATTTATGGTGGAAGCCCTTGTAACGGTTACCCTGGTAGAGCGTTGGGTAAACGACGCGGTAACGCTCTAATGCTAATGTCTGACTCAGTGGGAACGACGTGGGCGCGCAGCCAAGGATAGTCGGACGCATGTGCGCCATACCTCACCGCGAGCTTCGTGAATCACAAGTGCCGGTATGTTTCTGGCAAGGAGCCGGTTAGGTGTATCTGTGGTATATATGTGTATCTACCGTCATCTTCGTTTATGAATCTGGACCCAGAACTTTTGCGAGGTTCATTAATTGCCGCGGGCTGTGATCCTGTGTATTTATCTCCCGAAGATTGCTTTCTGAAGTAGAGCAAAGCAGAAGATAAAGCTGCTAAATTACCTGAATATGATGAGAAATTCATTCAGCACAAATGCATTCAGAATACAGCTGCTCTATCAAATAGAGGATAACCAGGGGCCGGATTCATCAACGAGTTACAGCAATTTAACAGAGAAAATTACAGCCGAAATCCCTGATAGCGCGGCTTATCAAGCGATATGGTGAGCGATAAGCAGCTTCAAGTGATTGTTTCAATACTTCTGTGCCACGCAGGTTTGATATGATGGAACGTTTACTTCGGCCTGACGTTTCCAGAATTTCGTCGTTTTCAAAGGCCTGAAAGAAGTTGGAAGCCTAAGATCAGGCACTCATCGGCGATCGTAAAGCCTATTGCGAACTAGGAGCCGTTTTATATTGCTTCCTGGTATATTACCCAACACAACTTCATCGTCCAAGTTTGCTCGCACTAGGCAGAGAAACTCTGGAAACGTCAGGCCGAAGTAAATGTTGATTCCGCCGTGATTTCATCAGAAATGAAGGGCAGTTGGAGACATACTCTGTTTTCCCGCGCATTTTCACCAGGTCTGTATCCCATCCGGCTACTTCGTTGTCTTGGTTCGTACCCATTGAGACGCGCAATATTGGAGGCCAGCATGCGTGACTCCTCTCGCTCCTCTGTCCCGTGCACACACCCACTGCCGTTCTGTACATGTTGCGGAGCACAGCATGTTTGACTGCAAAAGGGTGAGCGGATTTTGCATGGACTATGATGTTCTTGGAGCCGCCTTTACGATACCACTTCACATTAAAAACGCCGTTTGATACCCTAACCTGAGTGTTCAGATAAGGTAGTCAGCCTTCATACGGAGTTTCTCGGGTGAACTTTATGTACTGAGATTGTGCATTGAGGATGTTGAGCAACTCATCCATTTCGGACTGAGTTGTCGTTATAATAGTCATCAATATATGGACAGTACATTAGTAGATAACGCTCCTGTACTGGTTGTTCAATTCTGCTTAGATCGCCAGGGTTGGAGCTATACGCTGTCTCACTGCAAGTCCTCTACGCTGCGAGAAATAATTCCCGGACCACTTAAACACATTGCACTTCAAGCATTCTTCCACCAGCATCATTATGTTTGATTTGCTCAAATCAAACGTATTGCTCATCTAGCATCTCTGAAAGTGCTTGTAGAGCAGCGTTGTTATTTACGTTGGTATACAACGCAGTGACGTCAAATGATTCAATTACACAATTTTGCTGAAGAGTGCTAGATCTTAAGCGATCCAGAAACTGTTCCGTTTTTATAAGGTGTGATGGTATGAAGCTGAGAAGCTGACCGATAATTTAGCGTTATCTAATTTTTCCACTGTGGATTCCTTGTAAAAGTTATGTAAGTCGTTGATGAATCCGATCCCAGATAGATCAGAATTGGTATATGCAATCAGCTCACCATGTGCCTTCAAAACGGTGTCGCTACATCCAATTATGTCTCCTACTAAGAGGAAAGGTACAGAAATCAGAGCTGTCGATTCGCTTACTTGTGGGGATCCTCTTTATGAAAATGTGTATAAATTATTGATAAACTGAACTCTTATGACCTACCAGCCTGTACATATTTGAAGCCGGGCCATATGTAATTCCTTCGAAGTAATATCCATTCGCAACTCCGATGCGTAGTCTATTGTGCTCTCGTTTGAACATCAGCTTGATGTCCCTATCGTTGATGACGAAATCCGACGCAGTTGGAGCTTAAAAAATGGCCGACAAATAATTATAAGGAAAGGTTCCTAACTCAAGGTGAGCTTTTGAGATGCTATTTTGACAGGATGTAGGACCATGTGAGCTGAGTCCAGAAGTACAGTTAGTTTTTGCAGAAAAGTCCTGAAAAAATGAAGAAACGTGTGCGCAACACTCATCAACCCCTATGACACCCCATCAAGTGTGCCACGGTGGCGCACTTGTTAGGAGTGCTGCCTCACAGGAGCACACGGGCGAGCTTTTGAGTTCGAGTCCGCGTACTGCGGATATTTTTGCACATATTAGTTTGTTCTTAATACGCTTTCTCATAATCACAGTAGTCAAGAGCTGGCTCCAGCTTCATCTTGCTAAATTACTGTGTCCAAGCTGTTCAGGCACATGGCTATGAGCAAGCTTTTGCATTTCTATATTTTACAGTTGTTCTTCTTGTATTGGTGATTCATATTGTTCAACATCCTGTATCACGTATGCTTTCTGCATCGTACAGAAATAAATAAATAAATAAATAAATAAATAATCTTAGACCATAAATGCTTACAACAAACCAAGGCTGTCTAATTGCGAGTTCATATGTGCTAGTTGTTCAAGTTGATTTCAAACGCTTCAAGTTTGATTAGAAAAATGTCGAATTCGACAGCAAAATGGTGGAATAAAACTGTAGTACCTGGCGGAGTCGGCGGTATGGCGATGTCGGCTAAGTGACATGGAAATTCGAGCACCTGAAGAAATTAATGTACTGATGTTATGTGGAAAGAAGAGGGACAACCACTTACAGTGACGAGTAGGAGCACTCTGACAAGCATGGTAGCACGGCGAGCGATTCTGCGGTTCTTCCGGTTGTCGTAATTTTATAGCTTCACTGAGGATTGCAGCGTGTAGTGCATCGTAATAGATGAGCAGTTTCAATGCGCTAATATGTAATAACAGCGTCCTGAATAGAAGGACTATAGACCGAAAATGCAGTAATCATATTTTGCCTAACAATAGCTCAATCCGGAGTTTGATATGTACACAAGTACGAAAGAAGAGTTGTGATGGGCATACGACCGGCTATTTCACCCACCTGTGTTGCACCGAACTTGAACTTCTAGAATTTGAAATCCCCTGTTTATCACCTGAGTATGAGAGACGAGGTTTAGTTGGATAAGCGAATACGCTGATTGAGTTGCATTCAAAACATCATTTGAGCTATTCGTATACTGTTCGTGTAACAGTCGGATTCTTCCGCTTCTACACCTCAAACCAGATTCACTAGTACACTTTAAATAATACGACGAATAAGGGATATGAGGACTTTTTGCGAAAAATTGAAAACGCAAGACGTATAGGGAAGCTCAATATGGCCGGAAACTATGTAGTATGGCTTTAAAAGCTACTGTAACGACTTAATCGCTTACTTAATCGCTTTTGGGATGCGCTATGCTTTCTACTTTTACGGGGCGTCGTGTGGACAATTTGAATGCGTATTTATTTATTTATCTTGATGCACGCAAAGGTGCGCCTCACAAGGGATTGAAAAAATTCAGAAACCAAGTGTAGTTGAGAAAATTCTGAACTATTACTACGGCAAAAGAGTTTCCCAGGTCAACCCTGTAGCATTCATACATAGCATACTTACATAGCATACATACATGCATACATACATACATACATACATACATACATACATACATACATACATACATACATACATACATACATACATACATACATACATACATACATACATACATACATACATACATACATACATACATACATACATACATACATACATACATATTGCCTAAGTTTGAGGATACAAATTTTTGTTGGAATTTTATATGATAACGAATTTTGACTGTTGTGGTGCGTGAAGTCGGTAGGTTTTTTGTGGAACCTATCCCAAATACAGGTTAGTTCCTTTGTACAATCTTATAAAGTCAGTCTTCCTTACTGAGGAGGCCAGGAACTGACTTTATATATTTCTCATTTTTGATATTGTCCGTCTAAGGGCATACAAACAAACATACGTACATACATGCATACATACATACGTAGATACATACATATCAACTGTGGGAAACTGGTGAAGAGGAGCAGTGGCCCTGCAAGTCGCACGAGAATAACGGCTCCGGATACCAACTTAATAGGTCCGTAGACTTCATCAGTGCTCGCATAAGTGCTGCTTGAGGTAAACCTAAGTAGGAAGACTGAGGAATTTTTGGGAGGCATTGGTGGTGCATAAGACAAAGAGAAAACGTAGGAAACACTATCAAAGCTAAGCGGTGAAAATAAGGATGTCATCAAGGTAACAATTTAGACAAGAAAACATAACAGTGAAACAAAAGCAGGGGTTAAGGTAAGACTAGGACAAAACAACAGAATGTGAAAAAATTAGTGGAATAGGAAATTAAACGCTGGCTCTAGGCGATGTCAACAATGTGCAATGTTGCAAGTAAATCTATTTTCTTCATGTTTTTTTAAACATAAACATTTGGAGCTTCTAAGAGGCTAAGAGGCAACATCTGTAACCAACGAGCACCATGACAGAAAAGTGAGTTGAACACTTTTTCACGATTTTTATTTTTATTTTGAAACACTGGATTCTATATATATTTTTCTATGACTCATCGTTGGCAGGAATGTCAAATACTTGCTAGCTCGAAGCCGGGATTCCCCTTTCAAAACTTTAAAGCACAAAACTAAGTCATTGAAAATGCGTCCTCAAAGCCTCGTGCACACTTGCTGCGGCGATGAGTTTTGCAGAGCGACGCGAAAGGATGTAGAGTTCTCAGTAATCGTTGTATCGCTCATCGCTCTGCAAGGGAGCGCGACGGCGACCTGCCCAGGACCTATGCTGAACACCGCGCGCGGCGCTAAAAAGTATGTCATGTCCGCGATGGGCGTTGGAACCAATCTCGCATGCAGTTCGTCGTTGTTGCGGCGACCGCGGAGAAGTTTCCCTTGACTATTCGTCCGCGTGCGGCGGATTGTTCATGAAATGAGCGCGCGATGGCATCGTGGCGATGAAAGTATGCCCCCACCTAAAGACTTTAAGGTTAAAAAGTCCGAGCCTCTCTTGATAAATTGGCAACTCTCTAAAATCACTCGAATAGGATACACACCTACAAAACCAAATTTTTGTGAGTCTTCTGAGCCCTCTCCATTTTGGCTTAAAACTTCAGTGCAAAAGAGCTCCAAATCTGTGAGCAATACTCAGATACAGATCAAATTACCTGGTTGTTCGTCTTATAACTCATTCTAGGGTGATTTCCGAGGTGGAGAGCGGAATTTTCGGAGAGATTCACATGTATCTTCCGGGTGTTAGCCCAGTCCAGCATTGAATCGACAGGAAGAGATATGGCTTGGTAGACATGAGTCATACTGTCATTGTTATAGGCCCCACAAATCTTTATATCGTCGACATACATCTGCACCTTCACAGCAGGAACAGCAGCTGAGCTCGCAGATAGATCGCTTGTGTACACTAGAAGGAGAACTGGCGAAAGCTCACCTTAATGATCTCCCCTGCTGTAAGCATAGCTTCTCGTGAAAGAGTAGCCAACCTTAACACACACAAGCATTCCATTTAGGCCTGATTTACACTTGCGCCGCAACGCGGCGCGGCGTGATGGTCGCCATGGATATCGATTTTTCGCGCCGCCCGGTGGATATCTATTTTTACTATGCTGCCGCGCCACGCGGCGGCGCTACTATAAACCAGGGCTTATACAGCAACGCATCCATTCCAGGAGAGACGCTTCAATTCCGAGCTGGTGTAGTTATTTGGAGGTTTTTCGTGGTCTACCTTTTCAAAGGCTCTTGTCAAATCTAAACAAATGACAACTGAATCTCCATTATTTATTGCGAGCGAGGTTCCAATCAAAAAGACAGTCTAAAAGCTGAGTGGCAATAGAATCATCTGATATGAAACCATCAGCTGGTATTTTTGTATGTCTTTCATAGAAGTTTTAACTTACCTGCCCAATAAATAAGATTTTATATTATCTACTCGATGTCCTTCTGATCTTAAGATGTTATTTGGCAAACTGCTCGTGAGAAAAATTGCCGTGTTATTACATGCCATTTTCACATCAAATTGGACACTCTTCTAATCAAGCAAACTATCAATCAAACTATTAATCAAACTGAACAGCTTCGGAATCAAAACAAACTCTTTTGACATTAAACTGGAGAGGAGATACTTAGTGCTGGGGTAAGGTCTAATGTCTCCACGGCCATGCGATTTTCACATTCATCGGAGCATCCGATGTTTAACGGGAAGCACACGCTCCACAACACAGCCTTCATAGTACACCTTGTTCCTAACGCTCTCCACAACTTCATATTTAACGGGAAGCACTTGTGAGCAGGACCAACGCACTAGAGCACTGTCTTTTGAGTCGTAATCTCCGACTCCTGGACCCAATCATTCCTTTGGTGTTCGTCCACATCGAAGGATTCTCCTAGCAACCACGTCCCGGTATCAAGACAAGCCGAGATGGTGCATTGCTAGTAAGCTGTTGGCCCTTGGCGTCTGGCCATCGCCTCTCGATGTCACCACATTCTGCAAGGAGCAGCTGCGATTTATCAAATGCCGCGCACTCTCCCCACAGTGAACTCTGTTCAGAAACGCGAAATGGACATCGTCATCGTCCTCACTCGCGTTCAAACGTCAATCGAGAATCAGGAGATGTTCTAGATGACCCAAAGCGACTGGACTTCGCGATGGCCAGATGCTTTCACGGATACGCTCATCAACGTCAACGCCTACGCGTCCTCCGTAACTGGGCTCAGTGTCGTGACTTGTGTACGACTATTGGGGTCACGCGTGATCGCGCGCCCGGTCACAGGGGTGCGTGCCCCCTTGCGCCCTAGGCGAGCCAGTCTCTGTCGTCTCCGGTCATCGCAGCCGGCAGTGTTATCGTAGCCGGTCGCCATCGTCCTCGTCATCAACCGTAGCCACTAGTATTACCTCGACGTCGTCTAGTCTCGGCCCGCTACGCCGATTAGTCGCTACCTCTATTCACTACGTCGTCCTCATCGGCTCTTTCCGCAGCGAACGTCATAACCGTCCGTCGCTTGCCTCGTCCACTATCAACGCCAGTCGCAGAACATCGGACCATCTTCAGCCGCAAGAATGGGGTCGTCGCAGCCCTGCGAGTGATCGGCCGCAGCGGGCGTCGTCAAGTGACCGCGCAACGGCTCCTATCACAGCTAGGGCTATCCACACACGTGGCAGTCCACTGTGATAGCCCGCCGCGCGCGTCGTTCTGAGGTTCTGCCCACCGTAGGATCTGGGTGTGGCTCCCCCTTTGACACGTAGGGTATTATACCTCAATTGTTATGTTGTATATATCGATTACACTTACATAACAGTATCATGTACTATATCGAAGATGATATAGGTTTATCCGTCAATGCCTTCAAAGTGTGTGTATTATTGATTGATCGATCCATAGAAGTGAATGTCCATGCAATTCCGCAGACGAGAGACATGCCTAGGAAGGCTTCACTCTATCGGATACCGGTGAATACGAACAACTACATGCAGGACGGGGCCGCAGGAAGCGGGCAGGCGTAGGCGCGTAGGGATAGGCGCCTCCTTAGCCTTCGTATACCGGGACTTTGGGTCCGAAGGGCCTGTAGTGTCGTAGCAGGTGAACGTGGCCATAGGCGAGCTCGTATCGAGCCGGGACCCATACGTAGCCGACCCCACGTTCACGGCGCAGGGTGACGCCTTCGCCCACCGATGCGTAGCGAGGCGCCGCCCAGCGTCGCGACACTCAGGAAACTCGTGGTCAGCCTCCCGGATGTATTGGCATAAGCAACGTCTTTTATGGCTAGCACGGGTGTGCGTTAATGAAATCCGAAATCTCGTAAATCATAAACCGTAATTTTGAAAAAACCGTCGTAAATCATAAAGCATAATCGTGAGAGTGTACTGACGTGTAAAGCAGTACAACTGAATTTTCAGAGTTTTAATTGTCAATGTTAGTCAAAACTGATTCAATATTTGTTTTTTAATTTTCGGCTCCAGCCGTAAATTTCTTCCTAAACTTTTACTTTTTCGTTCTTTCTTTTCAGTCATGCAGTCATACCTTTTATTTTTTTATAAATCATTACACCTTTTAAGAGCTTTCGTTTCTAATCGATGAAGGGGTTTGCTGTGATCCTTTAATCATCATGGGCTGGTTCAGCGACCTGGCGCAAAAGGTCTACGGACGCCATCGGGTGCTATGCGATGTTCCGGACAAAGGGAAAGAGGAGATGAATTGAGGCAATGAAGAGAGATCAAGACGAATTACGGAACCGGAGCGGCATTGGACCATCGAGGAGCGCGCCGTAGTGAGGCCAAAAGTGTCGTCAAATCGAGCAAATTCAAATTTCCTTATTGTGATTTGTTGGTAGATTGATCATTGTGGAATGTTGTTGGTATTTAGCTTGATAACTTGAAATGTTATCTACACTACTGATCTAAGCGGTGAAGAAAAACAAAGCTGGACGGCGCAATATAACCAGCGGAAAGATCGATTTTCTTACAAAGCTTTCTCTATTTTCAGGTTAATCTCTATCTGATTGTGTTATAAACATTTCTTTTATTTTTGTGTGTTCGTTCATACTACTTTTATAATAAGCGGTTTAGCTACCCAAGTTTGAAGTTACCCGCCCAGTATCACCCCCGTGGCACTGGAATTTTTGGCGAGCTTCTTGGGCATATCGTGTTATATAAGACTTGAATAGCTATCAAACTGCATGAATATGGTGAAACAATTTATTACAGGGCAATAAATGGTGAGTGTTGAAAAAAACAAATCGAATCGATATCGTCAACTATATTGATAACTATGAAGGAAATGCTTTCAACAACGTCGTTTGACATGGTGCACAGTCAACAGTCAACATCACATTGAAAGGCTACCCAAGTAGCTTAATGAGAAACAGGTCAAATCGTTATATGTACAACATAAGCTTACCCGGATATGGATTAAATCTACGTATTCCTCAACATCTTCTCTGGCATCTCTAGCTGGTTGGATTTATCTATGACGCAGATTGCAAAAAAAGTGACCAAAATTAAGTGCGGCAACAGATGCTGCAGAAGTGTGATGTGGGTCAAAAACCTTCAGGCAATTCACACATAGGTTAGAATGATTAAAGTAACTTTTTACAGGAAAACTTTTTTTGAATATCTATTCTTTCACCAAGGTGTTATTATTAACAAGCTCACCAAGCTCGAATTCTAGTCAGTTATAGATCCATAGCTGACGAAGATTAATCAACAGACACTGAAAGTAGTAGAAAGAATAGGACTTCTGGAAGCGTCACAAGCTTAGAATCACTGAGGCTCAGAGAAGAAGAAAATGTGCGAAATGATAACATACGTAATGATAACAACTGAGACGACATGCATGGTGAACAAATCCATAATGATAAACCGGATAGCTGTAGTAGACTAGATATGCGTTAAGTGTCATCGTAGAGAACATGGAAGAGAACATAAGTAATTCCTACGCGTCACTTAATATCCCGCCGGATAAGTGGCAGTTTGTCGTCGGAAGTCGCTGTTACCGTGAATAAAACCTGAAACAAAAAATACTGTAGGCTTTTTGCGGAATGCGTTGTATGCAAACACGCTAAGGGTTTGAGAATGAAAACACGTCCCAAAGTAGTCCAAGGTTATCGTGCCATGGCCTTCAAAGAAATCTCATATGATTACAGGAGAAAATACCCAAACCGTTTCGGTGCGAGAAACTGCACACAACTAGGGAGCCACAGAGGAAATGTCCTTAACCATTGAACGTTTATTACATAGTTGAGACCCCTCTATGTCAGAATAAAAGAGCATTTGGATGGCCTTAGAAAAGGTAAGGTCCAGACTCCTTGGGGAGAACACAGGGTTCCTTGCCATGCTGGCGCGTTGGTAGAGGTCTCATTGTAGCGCGAGGGAGAGACATATCGGCGCGCAGGACATTAGAAGCACTTTGGATCGCTGCTACTAGTCCTCGGATCAACCGGAAGGAGCAGTGCCTGGCCTAACACAAAAGCTGGCACCCTTCGCACAGCTCTGTGAGTTTCGATCTTCGTGATCTTATCCGCAGGCTGATTAAGTCGGTTTGTTCCAGGGCCAAAGCTCATTCACCCACGTCTACGTCCATCTGCGGGTGTTGGTGGCCCGCTTCTGCATCAGTTTCTGATTTTAGTCATTAGAAACTGTGGTGCGGATTACGTTCCTGTTTTCGTTAAGACTAGTACCATGTAGTATGAAATGATGTTTGGGCTGGTAGTCTTGTAGATGTTATCGGCTGTTCCGGGCTCTGAAGAAGGCGAAGCTCGCCGAAACGTAAGCCGAATAAAGAAGAGCTTAACAATCTTGGTTAACGGCTACAACAAGAATAATACTTATTGAACAATACACATTGAACGTTTTTCTACAGAAACCGTACAACAACACACATGGTTGTCACGTAGACAAGGATACGGTTTTGTCTCATAGCGTTGACATCAACACAAGACAGTTCGTGAGTTCTGCAGCCTATAGAGTAATTAGTTGTTATCACAGCTGCAGGAAGAAATACCCTAAGCCAATTCATTCCATATACAGCGATCATGACTGCGTCCTACGGACAGTTCTACGAAAGTTGTCATGATGCTCATGAGAAGCACTTTGGCGGTCAAATATACTGCACAGTGCTCCGGATGTCGGAAAATGCACATGGCAGTATATGCGAAGCCCTCACAGTTCTAACAGCATAAGCGAGTGCATCTCAATTGCAAGTGAGTTCTTGCCTTTTATTCCATTGTGCGAGATGTGAGGGCTTCGCATGTACTGCCATATACTGTGCATTTTCCGACATCCGGAGCACTGTACAGTATGGTTAACAGCCAAAGTGCTTCTCACTTGCTTCATGTTGGCCAGCTGAGTCTGTATTCTTCCGCTGGCGAGTGTCGGTGAGTCAGCATACTAGATTTGGGTTCTCTGCCTGACTCTCCGTGGACTGGTTGATACTGACCAAAGGGGGGATACGAAGTTTCTGACCCATACAGCTTCACAGATGGGAACATTTCGAGCTTCTTTCAGGCCTTGAAGAAGACGAGTTGGCCGAAACGTCGGCTGTAGTAATAAACAATTGTATGACAAACCTGGGAAACACAGGAGAATAGCCTATTGATAAGAATAATGCCCAGGTTTCAAGAACGTCGAACTTGGAGATTACAATTGGCTATATTTTGTATCGGCTCTCCAGTTGCTTTGCTCTTGTAGTCGTTTATGTCTCCTATATCTTTTAGTACTTCTGATTTATATAAAATATCCCAAGACATTAAATTGTTGGAGCCTGAGATTGTCTGCACAACCACGTGGCAACGAAACTCATACAAATTCCTTGCTTACCATCTGGATGCACCTCTAGCGCCTGAACGACCGATTTCTGCTTATCAACCATAGTGAAGTTCTGTTTGAACACGTCGACCAATATCGTGATGAGTTCCTAAAAAAACATTTGTAGGATCATAGTGTGGAATAACTTTGGGCAATTGAGTGAACGCATTCGAATTTTAGATTTGAAAAGCAACAGTGAAGTCCTAAGTGGTTGCGAATTGGATTGCGATTTGATTTGAAAAGTCTTAAGTTAGCTTAGAAGAGTGTCCAATTTGATGTGAAAAGTGTCCAATTTGGTTGGAAACTGTCCAATTCAACGTGAAAATGGTATATAGGTAGATCTGTTGTTGTCACACATGGTAACGAAACTCCTGGAACACACCTAGTCATAGCTCAGCGTGTACGTGTAACGATGGGGTCCCGGAAAATGGCGGTTATTAGCACACACGCGTTGTATTATGCGTGCAGTCTTTTCAAACTTTTATGGAAATTCTGTTGAGATCTCCGCACAGTTTTGCGGCAAGCGGCGGGTGGCAAAACTATTGAAACCACGCCGCTCACGCAACCTCGAGCCTTGGTAGCCGTAGCGGCAAGCGGCGGCGGCAAGTGCCAGAGGCACTGGACTCTTTCTAGACGAGACCTACTGCTTCTATTCGTTTCTCGTCCTCTGTCTGCGCTCTGGCCAATCCCTGCCGTGGTCGGCTAGAGCGCTGATAGAACGCTGCGGCGGCAAATCGGCGGCTTGTCACCAAGGGCGGTACCGGCAATAATGATGTGAATCATCAATATTGCAGCCGCCAACCAACAACTTGGCGCAGAAGTGTGCGGCTGCGACACTGCACCGTCCACCGACGGTTGGCCCTGCGTCCCTGCCTTATGGTTAACACATTGACGACGATACGCAGCATTTACGCTGCCTAAGAAAGCAGTCGCGTGGGACGACGCGCTTCATTTTTGGTGGGGGACTTTCGACTCGATTTTCTTTCAAAATGAGGCAGCAAAAAGAGCGGTTCTGAAGGATACAGTCGGATACAATACACAACATAAATCATGCGTACGGGGCAGCTAGCTTAAAAATCAACTGTCCCACATGCGCACCATTGCGAAACCGAGTCGCCAATGTGTTACGGATAGGGCTGCCACTTGCCGCAAGTGTGTGAAGGCCTTTAAACACTACGGCATAGTTTATATCTACATGCATCTCATTTTACGGCTCCTCAAGTTACTGTATTCGAAAAATCGTGCGCAGAATGAGTGGATATGGTGTGGAGCGATAACCAATGGTTAAACGGACTTTGTTGAGCTGCGCTTTATCGTGCTTCAAAAGTGATTCAATGCGCCAAGGGTGTATAAAAACCCCCTAAAGGAATATTGCTCACCTTTGGCATTGGTTCTTCATACTGTGTGACGTGGGGTAGAAATTGGTTGTGTAGTCGAGGAGCATCCACAGCTTCCTAAAATCGAAAGACTGTCATGAAAGTTCGGTGAGCTGCAAAATTACGAGTTAAAGTCACACATCCAGAACGATATTTGGAATTGATGCACTACCTTTACAGTTTGGTTGAACAACATGGTCCTGATGACTGCTTGAGCGGTAGCAGAAATAATGTATGATCCGCCAGACGCACCGACCACCATGGCTACCTTCAAACAGAAAAGTTAGGCCCCAACAACAACCTACTACCACTGACATATTGTAGAGGAAGTGAAATAAACGCACCTGGTTCTCGTTCTTGTTGTAGATAATCATTGGGCTCATGCTGCTCATCGGTCGCTTGCCAGGTTTGATGAAATTCGTTTCCGACGGAGCGAAACCAAACGCGTTTGCAGCACCAGGAGTTGAGAAGTCGTCCATCTGATCATTCCATATGATACCCAGCGTTTGTGATGCCCTCATAGAGCCGAATCTAAAATCTTGCAACTAAATGACGGAAAAACGTACTTGAAAGCACCAGCTCTTCTAAGTCTATCCGAGCTGGAGTTTCAAGCTTACACTGTTTTCCAAAGCTAGTATTTTTCAAGGTCTGACTACATCACTACATCACGCGAAGCTTGAAGTAACCAATTTGTAAAGAAATTGAGTGCAAGATATAAGCACCCACATTTGATTTATTGTAGATGTGCAAGAAATTGCATGTCCATCATGATCAATAATCGTCACGTGGGAAGTGCCGTGATCAGGAACCTGAAAGTAAACTTAACCGATGAACAAACTGTGGACAAAGCGATCAAATAAGGACGATTTGGCACAACAACAAAAAAGAGAACACAATACAAAGCGTCCTCTTGTTCAATCTTCTAGCCATATAGATCTTTAGACTTTAAATTCGACCCGTGTGAATAATCTCTAAAAAAACCACAGATCTGGACAAGAGTGCGAGTTTGTGCTGCCGAGTACATAATTCTGTCCCTTGGGCTGATCGGTATTCGTTACCATTCCCAACAGCACTAGTTACTGGAAATCGCAGACACGAATCCGGACATTTCCTTCTAAATATGGACCATAGCACGACGTCGATGCCACTTTTTTGAATCTAGACGTTCGTTGCATAACCTCGGTGACACGCCTTTTGAATACGAACGCTGATCCGACGACGTCGGCCAGACGCTTGTTGCGCGACATTGATGGCACGTCTTCCGAATCTAGACGCTTGATCCTCCCTCACACGTTCCTTCTTACTGGATTCCCTCACCGGTCCGCCCTTACTGGCGCCCTTATTGCTAACCCCACTGGTCCCCCTTGTAACCTCCACTTTCTGGTGCCATCTCCTGACCCTCTTTCTTTTCCTTCCAATCACCCCCTGGGGGCGGTCAGGAGAAACACCAGCCTCCTCACGTGTGCGCGGGCAATCATGGACGAGTTCGATGGCCGTTGTGTTTCTGTATTAGGCACTCCTGTATTCTACGATATAGGTCTGATTCCCTCCTATATTCTAGATACAGCGGCGGCAAAATATTTACGGACACCTACCTCGGCGGCGTTTCGCAGTCGTAATTTTAGAACCAAGACGTCCAGACAAAGACAGAGTAGGTTTTTGGAATCCACTAAAAATTTTCTACAACACACACTTGAATGATACCTTAGCAACGCTAAATTTACAGAGAAATTTGAGTTAAAGAAGAATGGTCATGAGGTAATGGATGACTAACACCTCTTGAACATCACACTGTATTACAGTAAATCATGACCAACGCTAAAATCGATAATTCGCGCGGGTCAAACAACTTTGCATAGTGTTAGTCGATTACTTTCCTCTTCAACTCCAAATGGTCCTTCTGAAGATGGCGAAAGGCAAGTGGCTAACCGCAGCCGAGCGGGCTCAAGTTGTACTTCTTCGAAACGAAACTTGAAACGGTCCTAAGATAAAACGATAAAGGACGGTGTTATTCAATCCTCTTTAGGATGCGCCACACCTTCTACTTCTACGGGATCTCGTGGAGGCGGTTGAATGCGTATTTGGCCATACATACAATGATTTGCGGTGGCCAGCCGATGTACAAGTCAGTGTTTTATCCTTCCCAGACAAGTCTGGTACCAATTCACCGACCCCGAAGGGATGGAAGGCTTGGTTGGCCTGGGCGAGAAATCCGAACCAGGAACGTGGTATCGGGTGCAGGCGACAGCCGGCGCCTCCTCCGACTGCGCTCCGCGCCCAAGAAATGGTCCTACAGCGGCAAAAGCTCAAGTTGTACTGTTGTACTGCACTACTGTTTTTCAAGCGTACAAGAATGTGCAAACGAACGGAGGAGAATGTGGGAGGAGGAGAAAGCAACAAACGCGTAAGAAGAAACACCGGCAGCCATATTCATTGCCTCCCATTGAAAGATCGTTTTAAAGCGGCTGTTAACGTCCACAGAGAAGTAACAGGAAGCAGCACCATAAGACTTTCAAATCGAAGCATTCGGAATCGTTTAGCTGATCATGAGTTTGGATTGAGAGGACGTGTGGCTCGATGAAGACCGTTGGTCTGGTCGTGGAATCGGATAGCACGCGTCAGATTCGCAAGAGAACATCTGGAGTAGGAGGTCGAAGATTGAAAAAAAGGGCTATTTTCGGACGAATCAAAGTTCAGCAGGGTCGGAGCTAACGGCATATGCTATGCTCGTCGACGAGGAATTCAATCCCACTGCACACAACGCGCTGTCAAAGGAGGAGGAGGTTCGGTTATGGTATGGACGACAATGAGCAGACACGAGCAAGGACCAATACACCCAATCCTCGGAGCTATGGACCACCTGTATACGGACATTCCTAGAAATGTGGTATATCCGAACGCTCCTAATTAAATGGGAAGAGGCTTTATTTTCCAGCACGACAACGATTCTAAGCATATCAGCAGAAAGGGGAAGCAGCGGCTTGAGCGGAAAGAATCAAGGTTTTGAAGTGGCCTACGCAATCTCCCGTTTTAAACCCTATTGAACGCCTTTAAAACGACCTGAATGCTTAAGACCAAGGAATCTGGATGAATTGGAAACATTCATTAAGGAAGCGTGGAGCGCTATCCCAGTGGAGCTGTGCTCGAAGTTGGTCGACTCAATATGGAATTGACATCTGTCTGTGATCAAGAACAAAGGCTTTCTAGCCAGTCCTGTTGAGTCCTGTTAGTTCTTCGATAATAAATGTGTTTTGATGATCTTTTGTGATAGTATGTGATTTTGAAGAGGTGTTTGCCATCCATTACTCATGACCATTTTTCTCTCACTCAAATTTCTATGTAAATGTAGTGTTGCCAAGGCAACATTTAGTTGTGTGTTATAGAAATTTTTTAGCAGATTCTAAAAATCTACTCTGTTTTTCTCTGGACTCCTCGGTTCCAAGGTTACGACTGCAAAACGCTGCAGAGGTAGGTGCCCGTAAATATTTTGCCGCCACGGTAGCTCTGACATTCTACAATACTCGGACACTAGGAGCGGTGGTCTGTTAGGCCTAGTGCGTACTTACCGTTGCCGCGATGGAATCGCGGTGATGAGTTTTGCTGCGCGACGCGAAAGAATTTGAACTTCTCAGTGCTCGTCGCATGGCTCATCGCTCTGCAAGGGAGCGCGACGGCGATCCGTCCTGGACCAACGCTAAACACCGCGCGCGGCGCGAAAAAGTATGCCATGCCCGCGCCGGAAGCCATCGCGCATGCCGACCGCCACTGTTGCGGCGAAGTTTCCTTTGACTATTCAACCGCGTGCGGCGTAATGGCCATGAACTGAGCGCCGCGATGGTGTCGCGGCAATGGAAGTATGCCCCCGGTCCTAGAGAAAGAGATTATTGGTAGCTCGCGTGAAAGGAACGCTGAAGCACAATCTCGACGATAACTTGCATAATTACTTTGATGAAAACCACAACTACAATAGCGATGGAAATCGAATTTGAGGCTTCATCGCAACTTTAGGAGCGCGTTAATGAAAAACGGCCATCAGGCAGGAACTGACACGTTGCGTTGACCCCTCCTCACTCACTGATCATTTCGTTTGCCTTTTCCTGGTACCACCTCCAGGTCCCTCTTTTTGTTGCTCTAGTGGTCCCTCCCCTCCCCCTGAGGTCCCCCTTACTGCACTTCAGCTTTAGTGGTCCTCCTGTGCTCACAGCAGACGTCTGCTGCACGTATTCTGAATGGCCGCCCATTACGCGGCTTCGGCCATACTCCTTCTGAATCCACTCAGCCATTGCACGACGTCGGTATGAAGAACTTTTTCTGAATCCAGGCGCTCCGAAATGCGTGCAGTTGCAGTTGTGTCAACCAGGGGCCGGATTCATCAACGACTTACGTAACTTTAACGGAGAATTATAAGCTTATCAAGCGATACGATGGGCGATAAGCCTCGTTAACGCGACTTATCACTCACCGTATCGCTTGATAAGCTTACAATTCTTCGTTAAAGTTACGTGAGTCGTTGATGAATCCGGCCCAGGAAGAGGATGCACTTTCCGTGCTGCAGCAATATCCCATGTTAAACGGAAAACTTCGCCCGCGCGAGGAAGATCACTCAATCGTCATCGACAGCTTACTCAATTATAAGGATATCTGAGGGCACTACCTACTATATCTCAGGTATTCAATCTACTTTGGTGTACCGGCTATTAGCGGTTCGTTTTTGCAGTGACAGAACTGAAATAGTGCTAGTGGGTGCACGGACGACACATTGTTATGAGGAACTCACCTCATCTAGTTCAAGCGGTTTCTAGAATGTTAGAGATCGGTTAGCGCAGAATGTTAAAATGTTAGTACTACTCCAGAACGAGCTAATTTGTCCACTCACCTGTGAGGTCATGCCGCCCAGATAGTAATCCTGAGGCTGAGCCGTGTCTTTGATCATCGATGCTATCCATTTTGTGTATTTTCTAAACGTGACGGCTGTGATAGTTTTTTCAAATGGATAAAATTATAAAATGTTATAAGGCGTCTTATCACCCGACAAGGAGATTGAATTGTTATTAGGTAGAGTTCGATGGTAGATTCAACTCCTGCCTCTGTGACCTACACATGCGGAGTGCGGCGGTTGAATTTGGAGAAGATTAGATTCAAATTCTCCTCCTCACCGTATTGGGCCAGAGATTGCGATTTGCGTCCTTCAAAGTCTTAAGTGTCGCAGTTTCCCCTGCCCATTGAAATCTTCACCGAGTGTATTTCTTTTTACTGTATTTCTTTTTCTTTTTTACTTAAATAATTACATTGTGTATATTGCTTAGAGGTAAAACAGGATATAACTACTACTTTCTATTAAAATGGCTTCTTACACCCGTAATAACTCTCCACTCATTTAAATACATGCTATCCGTCAACCTTCCACCTCATACAATAAGACAGCGCACATAGACAAGTTAGCGTCCCGCGCTTTCTGTCACTTCAAATAAATCTTCTTCTTCTTCTTCTTCTGAGCGTTTAGTCCCGCGCAGTCGCAGGGTCCGCTCTTCTTGTGATCTGTCGCCACCTCATCCTATCAAGGGCGGTTCTGTGCGCCACTTCCGGGTGACGTCCTAGCCTTCATACTGATTCCATTGCGACTCTAGGTCATGATTTGTGACAGGTTTCTACATCAGCCGGCCTGTCAACCTGGGCCTGACGCTGGAACCGTTGCCATTTTTGCAATTTTTGCAGGGCATGGCGTGCCGGAGCCGGGTGTCGAACCTGTGACCGTTTGTACATGAAACTACACTACTAACCACTAGGCTAACTCGGCTCGCTGTCACTTCAAATAAATAAATAATAATAAATAGTAAGGAAGTTTCAATAAAAATGAACCTCAAATATATAGGGTCCAAAGATTTCTGAAACATACACATACACATTATACCAATAGGACTGTTCGAGCTGAGGAGCCAATATTGTTAACCACACTTTATTCGACTGACGTTTCGGTGTAACCGCCTTCTTCAGAGTTTAGAAAAGTCAAGCGAGGTTTGAAAGGTTACTCGTCCAAGAACTATTTCAAGTCACAGGAGTTTCCGGGATTAATAGGAAAAGGAGACAAAGAGGAGTGAGACAGCCCAACTAACCTTATGGAAGCAGCCAACAGGCTCCCATAAGGTTAGCTGGGTGAGGGTTAAGGAACACATGGACAGGCTTCGGAAATGCCAGATTTCCACGCCGTTGGGGGAGCACAGGCAGCGTAGCCATGGTGGCGCAGTGGTTGGGGTCGCGGTTACAATTCTTGCTCGAGAGGTCGATATCGCCGCACGCGAGAGTCTCGAAGCGCTGTGGATTGCCTTCAAGAATCGCGCGATCAATAGGAGGGAAGACCACGTAGCGCTAACCCAGGAGCTGGCCCCATTTGCTGACCTCTGTGGACTTGGCCCGGAGGGCAACAGCCGGGGGTCGCTGAGGGTTGTCCTTAGGTCTCATTCACCCAAACTGCCTCCGAGGATGACGCACCAGCCTCTTAGCTGCTTCCATAAGGTTAGTTGGGCTGTCTCACTCCCCTTTGTCTCCTTTTCCTATTAATCCCGGAAACTCCTGTGGCTTGAAATAGTTCTTGGACGAGTAACCTTTCAAACCTCGCTTGACTTTTCCAAACTCTGAAGAAGGCGGTTACGCCGAAACGTCAGCCGAATAAAGTGTGGTTAACAATCTTGGCTCCACAGCTCGAACAGTCCTATTGGTATCAACGTCATGCCAAGATTCAACCACAGTCGATCATGGAATGATACTGGAATGATACACATGGATTAGTTCAACAAGGATCCAAGAGATCAAAAGCAAAGTTTCAAAGGAGGAGTTTCGAAAGTGGTCGTAAAAGCAAAGTTGGTAAGGGATAGTGTTAGCCAACCCATTTTGTAAGACGCTAGGGAATATTTTGGAGGCTATTTGAATGCGTATTTGGCCTATACAATTACATACGGTGGTCAGTAGATGGATAGGCCAGTTTTTTACAATCATTCCCAGATAATGACAATTCACCGACCTCCAAGGATTGGGAGGCTCGGTTGACCTGGGTGAGACACTAACCAAGAACAGGTGCAAGCGATATCCGGCGCCTACTACAACTTCTACCACACTACCCTTTGTGAGAGTAGGCCAAGAAAATCCAAAAAATCAAAATAAGAATAAACTTGTCGGTTTATGGGTAAAAAGAATACTGAAGTAAAAGTAAAAGAGCCATATTTGTCCGTTAGTTGTTGTCCTACTCTTCGTTTTATTCTCCTCATTTCTGTTATTGTTTGATTCGTGTTTTGCTCTTTGTTGTTGTATAAAATCTCTACGCATCACTGGCTAGCCACCAGAGAGATGTTATGACAAAAGGTTCATCTGTCTTGATTTAATGTTAATTCTTTTTTACTTTGCGTAGGTTTACGTTATTTAGGATATACCGTGACAAAGTTTGTAAAAAAGCCAAACCTTGAAAAATAAAAAACGAGCACAGACAGATCCACATTGCTAGGCTTATTTTTCAAAGCCTAATTCTTAGGTGTGAGCCATGCTTCCAGCAGGAAATAACTCACGGTGTGCTCATGTTTGCGACGAGGTTTTTCGCACTTTCGACAAATCTCACATCGCCGAGTTTCGTTCGCTGAGCATAGGCGAATTTTTCAGCTTCAATGAGACGATGGTAAACCAGAGGATCGTTTAGATCCACCTTTCCTCCACGGTAGAACTCTGAAAAAGGACACAATGAAAGGCGCTCAGAAAAAAAATCCTTATGAATAAAAATAAAAGACTTTTATACATCGGTTAGATCTTTCACTGAGCAAGCCGAAGCTCTTCCTTGAACTTTATCTATACCATTTTCATATCAAATCCGGTAATCTTGTGAGCAGGATGAACGCCTCTCGAATCGAAACAAGCTTCTTACAGGTTAGACTACGGACTCTCCAAGATGGTTGGAATAATTTTTTGTCCGGGGAAAATTTGGTATAAGTTTCTTTGAGCTTGTTATTCAGTGACCCGAATATGAATATAACTTTATGAAATTTTTATTTCTTGAGAAGAAATAATGAATCAAATTTTGTATTTAAACGTAACAAGGCAGAGATCATTTGGTGCTTTTAAAAAACGAGATCATGCTATGTATTCGTTGAACTCGTAGTGATTTTTATTTGATTGATAGTTTAAGTTCTGTTTACAGGAAGCATCAAAGCGAGTATATGTGTCTTCTTTACAATTGTAGCCCATTTCTTAAGGAAAGCGTAGGCCTTCTTTAACCTCAGTAGAATCCAGAAGGGAGAGAAACACACAATGAATGGCTTATAATGGGTCCATGGTGATACTTGTTCCATGCACATTAGATTTTGTGTCCTTTTCCAATACATTTCACTAAAACTAACCAGCCATCACAGCGATGATGCTCTGCGTGATCACGAACGATGAAGGTGGTGGTGGTCCACACATCTCCAGATCGCCAGACAATCCAGTGGCGATCAGGGGAATCTCGTCGATCAGAGTCTCATAACTGGCCAGGTCCTTCGAATCGATGTGTCCGCCTGCAAAATTAAGGGATAACGTTTAGAAGTATTTGCTTTGTGGAATGCTCCGCACTTCTACTCGACATCGCTGAGAGCATCAAAGGCCAACCAAATCTTCCACTCTTCCATTGAATGGCAAAAAAAAAAAACTTTTCAGGGAAAGATGATACACCGACTTCTTTATTGACCGGCCCCGCAAGGCGTTGTATACGCCATGTTGCGATCGTCACCGCTCCTCTCTCCTGTCCATTGGTGCCCACGATCGGCCTGAGAGCATGGGAAAATCGCTGACGTCAGCAAATCGATCGGCGTTCCGCCTCTCTCGCCTTGCACGCGCCGCATTCGACGTCCTGCGCTCTCGCGACGAAGTCTACCGACCTCATGTCCCCTTCTTCCATTCTGAATGGCAGCCGTAGAGCCGGAGGGGGCCCGTTCTTCCCCCCCCCCCCCCCCTCCCCCCAGCATGCGGAGGGCGGCGCTATTTGCGCGAGGAGCGCCCATCGCGGACGAGTTCACGCGCTCGGCGGGCTGGGGGAACAACGGGACCCCTCCCATTCCCAGCCATCAGCTGTTACCATCAATGGGATCGTCAGGAGGCCGTACTGCGCTGTGTTCTTTCTATTTCTGCCATTTTCGTAGTCTGTTTTGTACTCACTTGCTACTTCATGAAGATTTCCTTGTGATTTTGGCTACAAGGGCCCTTCATGATAAGCAAGATGGTACTTCGCCTTCGAGTGGGCACTCACTGAGGGAGGGGCTCGTTCTTCACCAGCCCGCCGAGCGCGTGAACTCGTCCGCGGTGGGCGCTCCTCGCGCAGTTAGCGCCGCCCCTCTACATGCTGGGAGGAAGAACGCTACCCCGCCGTAGAGCCTGCAGGTCAATATGCACACAATACGAATTGCAGCACCAAAAAAGGGCCTTGAGGTCTAGTGAGCACTGCGTTCATCCCCCTGGCCTGGTCATATGGTCATCGGCCAAGGAGGACGCCTAATCTCCTTCCTCTCTCCCTCGCTATCGATGTGATATTCGATGTTGATTACAAAGAGTAATAAACCTCATCGAACCCCACGGCTCTGTGTCATGTTGGAGGATTGAGTGAGTCCCTCATCTATAAGGTTGCCAAGGTTGTTCGCAGGCAGGCTTTTCTGCTTGGGTTAAGCAACACCTAGGTGGCCCTCCGGTGCCCATGGTGCAGTTAGGAGCCTTACTTGCAGGCTCTTACGAGCCGCTTATCCTTTATGTCAGCCATACAGCAACTGCCGAATATTGGAACGATTTATTGCCTCGGATTCAGCCCGTGCTTGTTCAGCGCCTCATGCTGACTGCGTCTTGGCTCTGTGTGAACCAAACATTGCAAGCAACAATTTATCACGTACCGTTGTCGGTGATCTCTCCGGCAATGGTCTGTCCCATTCCACCTTTGTAGAACAACTCGACCGGGTCAGAGGCGTTAGCGATGAGTTGCAGGGTGAAGCCGTATCGCTCTCGCTTCATGATATCTCCTTCCTCGTACACTCGTCCCGTGGCGTGGTCGACGAAAATCTCCCTGAAAAATTAAAATTGCTTATGGGATTTACTTCATTCTATTTTCTTTATTTTCTATTTTACTACTTCAGAAAACGCGTACTATATGCGAGAACAACAAAAACAAAAAATAGGCAAGGCAGTCATTTATACCATCTTTGACAAATGAAATTTTTATAACATTTCAAAAAGTATATTCACTTTTTGCCTAGTACAATTCTGGCGTCAAATAAGACGGATTTGGTCCAACTTTGTAGTATTCTTTTTGAAGGGTTCAATACTGGCGTAAGATAAGACGGTTTTAGTACAGTTTTATTTGTTCACTTATTCGTTTACTTGTCTATTTATTTGGTTTAAATACGTCCCAAGGATGCGCTCTATATGTGAGAACAACAAAAAATCAAGAAATAGTCCGTGCAACTAAAAAAAACGAACGCACAAGATTGTGCTCAGTGACCAAGAAATAGACAAAATGACAAGCCAAAGCCATACGGCCATTTATAACATCATCGAGAAGTAAGTGAGTAATCATTTTTTCAGGAATGTGGTTAAAAACTTTCCAAGGAGTTCACTAATTTTTGACAATAAAGATTTTGTCCTTCACGGAGGGCATCTAGTTTAAAATGAAAGAGGCTAATTTTATTTTGGAATATGTTTCGTTTGACTTCAGAAACGTCAAGCCTGATTTGGAGCGTGCTCAATGTGTTTCTAAAGGTGTCCGATCTGTTTTGAAAATTGTTCAGTTTGATTAGAAACGTGTTCAAGATCATGTGAAAATGGTATAACTGCCATATAAGCTAATCAGTACAGAGCTGTCATTTTTCCATCAATCTCATCTTCTTATTATTCTTTTAAGGTGAAAGCAACATCTAGATATCCACTACATCTACTCCTAAAGTCCTCGACATCCTTTACGACTACTGTAGTGCTCAACACCCTCTGAGTCAGACTGTAGCTGTTCCTTAGACCAATCGATAGGATTCCCTGTCTTCTGCCTATTCAACGGAGTGCGCGATGCCCTTCCACAATAACTTCTCTTGCATCGGCAGCTGTGCACCGCCCTTTCCGCATTCTGAGGAACTCTGGCGGACTGTCCGCCGCCATACCACTTCCCTGCAAGTTTAAAGGTTCATTTCCCATATCCTCTCCTCCGCATTTACACGGCGCGCTAAAATTACCAGCACAAAGATATCACAGTGAAATTTCAACACAACTGCGGATTTGGCAACGAAACTTAGCCCATAGCTTCTTTATTCCCTTAGTAATAAAATCATATTAACGTATTCGAGGTGACCGCCTTTCATAAGAACACAAGTCCACAGAACTTGCTGAAGTGGTTCGCGAATGGCACGCACCGCGCGATCGACTCTTCCAATGAGAAAGTTTTCACCCTGGAATCCACGGTGAATCGTCAAAACGATCGCATTCTCTCATTGAATGTTGGAGCTGCTATCTGCGACGGGAAACTGGGCGGTAGAACGGTACATCCGGCTTCAGTTGTGGTTTAGGGTGCGATTACTTCGAACGGCAAGCCCCATTAGTTTTTGTCGAATCCGACATCAAAATTAACAAGGACGAGTACCGGAACACGATTTGAAAGGACGTGTTGAAGCCATAGGCCAACGCACACTTCGGTAATGACAGATGGTGCTTCCAGCAGGACTCTGTTCCCGCACACAAGGCGAGGACAACGGAGCAGTGGTGCAGACGTGAGCTCCCGGATCTTATTGTGTACGAAGACTGGCCTTCGAATTCAGCGGATTCGAATGCTCTTGATTTCTCTGTCTGGTCAGTTATTGAGAGCAAAGTTTGCCCTCCTCGACGCACAAGCTTGGTTTCTCTGAAACCTTCCTTGACTGAAGCATGGAACGATATGAGCGACGACTACCTCCGTACCACGTGTTATGCGTTTGTTACTCGTCTGAGGACCAGTGTTCGCAGGAGAGGAGGTCGTTTCGGATGACTTTGATAAGGTTTATTAGCAAAGGAATAAAGAAGCTAAGTGTTGAATTTCGCTGTCAAATCCGCATTTGTGTTGAAGTTACACTGTGATATCTTTGTGCGGGTAATTTTTGCGCACCCTGTATATATATATATATATATATATATATATATATATATATATATAATGCCAATAATTATGTATCTATAAAGAATAAAGTTTAATTACCCAAGTTTAAAGTTGTGATCTACATTCAAGACAGTGCAAACAATTGGCGAGCCTCTACATCCACTGCACCAAAAACTACGGAATGTGCCATGCACAACACTTTCACGCGACCAGTGAAGGTGATACAAAAAAGTACTCCGGGATCAGATAAGCCTAATATACACCCGAAATACTCCATATCCCCATATCTAAAATTGAATCGTTTATAGGGAGATATGCGGACAATTGTACACAAACTTACTTCATAGTCGGTTCGGCTTGAATAAGACTCTCCTTTTCGCTCAGTTGCATAGCCAAGTTGCTCGATACAGGAAAGCCGTCGGTCGCCAATTTGATAGACGGCTCAAACAAGCGACCCCATTTCACCTAAAAAGACCCCGTATAAATGGTTTGGGTCCAAGGGACCATTGGAAAAGTGCAGCGATACCAGCTAATAAAAATTTGGCGGTATATGTCGCGAAGGCGGGCAGCATTGGAAGGTAGGAACGCCCGATCCAATCAGACCGCATTGAATGGGCGTGGGCGTGCCATTCAGAGAGGGCGTGTACAGTCGGCGCCCTAATCGGCTGGCATGTGTTCGGCATGTGCTCTGCTGTGTTATTATTGGCTGGCGCGCTTCCACCTACCAATGCTGCCCAGATTCGCGACATGTACCCTCTTTGATTTAGTTGTCTTTGATTTTCTAAAAGGTCGTTAGAGTAATACTCACCTTCCCAGAGCCAAACTTTCTGAACACCGTCCAGAATCCGTGAAGCTCTGATGGAGTCGCTATGGCACGGTAGCCTAAATGGTAATGTCTGAGTCAAGAAGCTTCACCTGGGGCCAGATTCATCAACGACACCGCTGGTATCGTGTCACCGGGATTCTCCATACCAACCTACGTAGTATGTGATACAGAGAGATAGAGATACAGATAAGATAAAAGGTATATCGTTACCGGCTGGTAATCGGTTCATGAATCTGGCCCTGGAGGCTTTTAAAATCTCCTATTGAATTGCGATGTTTCTAAGAGAATTTCTTCGGAAGGAAACGTTCTTCTTGAAAAAATCGATCACATTTCCAGAATCGATCACATTTTATGAACAGAAAACTGAAAAAGTACCCAGCACAAGTATTTTGTTAAACATTTAGTCAAGTGGAGCAAGCAGGGTTCACTCAGAGCCTGAGAGTATTGGTCCTTCAGGGAAAAAACAACAGCAATGGAACTGCCCATAGAAAAGAGTCCACTTCCATGCCCAAGTTTTACAAGTTCAGAGTTGAAAGATAGAGGACGGCGATAGTGAGTCTCTTCGTGGGATGCGCCATGCATTCTACTTCTAGGTGATATCGTTGAGGAGGTTTGTGTGCGTTTTGCCCTAAAAGTCACTCGCAATGGCCAGCCAATGGACACGTCTCCCAAATAAGTATCGTATCAATCCAACGTACAGAAGGAAGGCCTAGGCGAAATATCCGAGCCAAAAACCTCGACTCGAGTGCACGCCTCAGCCGGCGTCCCCTCCGACTGCGCTACTATGCTAGGCGCCTGCCTATATCTTTTATTTTGTCCCTCACAGTTGTACAATGTTTAGAAATACATAATTCACTTTCAAAAATCAGTGTCCCGTTTACTACGTGTACGAACCGAAGCAAAACTCCTCCCGAACAGATTAGGCGTCGGCGCTCCGCCTCTCCAGGGGCGATGAGTTTCTAGGCGAACTATTCTGCCACTGTCCTATGATTTATATAGACCTGATGAGACGGGAATTTTCTTCACAAATCCAACAGCTTCCAAAAATTATAGCATAAAGGATAAAGGATAAGGGACGGCGTTAATCCTATCACTTTTTGGGATGCGCCATGCATTCTACTTCTGCGGCATGTCGTGGAGACCATTTGAATTCGTATTTGGCTCACACAATGACTTGCGGCAGCGAACAGTTGGGAAAGTCAGCGGATTATCCTTCCCTGTCAAATATGATACCGATTAGTCGACCACGTAGATAGAGAAGTGTTAGTTGGGTTGTCAGGGACTCGAACGAAGAACCCTCGATTCGGTGAGCACGCGGCAGCAGGCACCTCCACCGACTGCACTACCACGTGACTATTTATCTCCTAACAGTTAAAAAATGCTTAAGACATCCATTACAAAGAAGGCAGTTCATGGCTTAGCACCTGAGTTGAAGGATAAAAGAAAAAGTTACTCAATCCTCTTGGGACGCGCCGCGCAATCTACTTCTACGGAATGTCGTGGAAGTTGTTTCTAATTGTCATACAAAGAGACTTGCGGTGGCCAGCCGATGAACAAGTCAGCGCTCTATCCTTCCCAGACAAGTCTGGTATCAATTCATCAATCCCGGAGGGTTGGAAGGATTGGGTGGCTTGGGCAGGAAATGCGAACCAGGAACGTGGCACAAATTCAGTGTATTCATCTGCCAACGAGGTTTTTAGGGAGTAACTTTATTATGGCCTGACGTTTCGACGATGTCGTCGTCATCAGAGGCGCAGTGTTCCACATTTGGTGTGTAGCGGTTGCGCTACCACCCTAAATCAGTCAATAACGAGTAGGGAACAGTACACACCAGTCTGAGGACGACGACATCGTCGAAACGTTAGGCCATAATAAAATTAAAAGACAAAAAGATAAAGGACGGCGTATTCAATTCGCTTTGGGATGCGCCACGCATTCTACTTCTACGGGATGTCGTGGAGGCGAACTGAATGCGTATTTGGCCACACAATGAGTTGCGGTGGCCAGCCGATGAACAAGTCAGCGCTTCATCCTTCCCAGATAACTCTGGTACCAATTCACCGACTCCGGAGGGATGGAAGGCTTGGTTGGCCTGGGCGGGAAATCCTTACCAGAAGCCTGGTATCGGGTGCAGGCGACAGCCGGCGCCTCCTCCGACTGCACTCCACGCGCCCATAATAAAATTACCACCTAAAAACCTCGTTGGCAGAAGAATACACTGAAATATACATTACGACAATGCAGAGGTTTCAAGATGATAACTTGGAGTTTACCTCACCAGTTCATTCTATGAGTATCCGATCCTCCACGAGGTGGAGAGTTTCTAGGTGAACTAGATATTTGCAGCTCTCCATGATTTATATAGGCTTGATAAAGCGGGAATTTTCTTAACAGCTCCAACAGCTTTTCAAAAATTGTAAAGTCCATGTCGTGAAGATGGGCAGCATTGGGAGGTGGAAAAGCACCAGCCAATCATGAAAAGAAGAGTACCGTGCGAATACACCCGATCCAATCCGGGTACTGAGCGTAGAAGCCCTCTATGAATGACATCCCCGTTTATTGCGATCTGATTGGCTGGCGCGTTTTCGACCCCTATGCTGCCCATCTTCGCGACATGTACCAATTATAGATGCCAGATAAAGGATAACGGGCGGTGTTAATCCCACCTCTTAGTGGAATGCGCCACGCATTCTACTTTTACAGGATGTCGTGGAGACAATTTGATTGCGTAGTTGGTTTGTACATGTACATACAACGACTTACAGCAGCCAATAGTTGGGAGGTAAGCTATCATCCTTCCATGACAAATCTGATAACCAATTAGCCAACCCCGTAATGATAGAAGGGTTAGATGGCTTGTCCAGGGCTTGAACCAAAAACACCAGCTACGATGTGCACGCGACCGCCGGAATCGTCTCCAACTGCGCTATCCTATCTCCAAATTACAGCAGTGTTGCTCCAAAATCCCTAGAATACAGCAAACGTACCATAAACGGACTGCGTCGTATCGTTCACGAACATGTCTTCAGTAGCGGCTAGCGGTGCCGTCTCGCGGGCGTTGATCGTCTGGCAGCGACCGGTAGACCTAGAGTTCATCGTTGAAGGGTGGGGACACCAGGACGGAGCAGCGCACGTCTTCACAACTTACGCATTAAACAGCGTCATCACGAAGCCGCCTCCGAGTCCACTCGACTGCGGATTCACGACGCCGATGCAGAGCAGCGTCGCGATCATCGAATCCACCGCGTTACCGCCGTCAATGAGCACGTCTCTGGAACTTCCTCTTTGAGAACGTAGCCAATTTTATTACCCAAATAATATTATACCCAAATATACCATTGTACTACCTAAACATGAAAGGATAAAGGACGGCGTTATTCAATCCTTTTTGGGATGCGCCACGCATTCTACTTCTACGGGATATCGTGGAGGCGATTTGAATGCGTATTTGGCCATTCAATGACTTGCGTGGCCAGCCGATGAACAAGTCAGCGCTTTATCCTCCCCATACAAGTCTGGTACCAATTCACCAACCCCGACGGGATGGAATGCTTGGTTGGCGTAAGCGGAAAATCCGAACCAGGAACCTGGTATCGGGTGCATGCGATAGTCGGCTCCTCCTCCGACTGTCCTACACGCGCCCACTTACCTAAACATATACCCAAATAATTCGTGGGTAACTCTCCATACCGACGAGATCTATCCTAACCGGGAGGAGGCAGCGCTAAGGTAACTGTTAAATCGAGCATCCCACGACGGGACACCACAATCTCTAAACCCGCATAGTCATCATACTATCCACTGTGACACAATTTGAAGCTTTGGAACAAATTCAAAGAAACGGACCGAGGGCCCGAACACCGCTTGACCTCCTCCGATTAGGATAGGTCCCATTTTCACATCAAATTTCACTTTCTAAACCAAATTAGACTCTTATAACGTCAAACTGGCTACTCTTCTAGGCAAACTTACCTCTTGCAATCAAACTGAGCGTCCTCCAAACCAAGACGAACATCTTCAAGATTAAACTAGAGACTCACCGATAAGGTTAACATATTCTTTATTCAACAGAAAATTTAGATTGTAATTCTAGAGTGGGAGTCCACAGAGCAACTCCACAACATTTGGCAGCCTTTTCCAAGCCAATGCAAGCTGTATGAACTGAGATTTCTTTTAGCAAGCTTCTTGCGGTCATAACATACACTCATCCGTATTCAATGTTTTAATTTCAAACGTTTTAGTTAAAACTTCATGATTTTACAGAGAAAAATAAGGGTGGACCCTTTGTGTTGACATACGCTAAGTTTAGCATTACTTTCTTTGAAACGTTTGATTTTACAGCCCTAAAAACTAAAAAACACCTTGTTTGAAATTTTTTGAAATTTTATATTTTCGGAAGGATTTTCTGTTTTGAAAAGTGTTTAAATTGAGGAAAAAATGGTATATATGTATTAGGTAAAATGAGGACTTTCTTTTCTCAGTAAGGCGCAAAAGCAGTGCAAGAAAGTAGCAATTTTCAGAAGCAGAGAGAGAATGCCATAGACTTGACAGAACGACAAGATTTTTCTTTGATTGATGACAAAAATTCTGTTAGTGTGGGCAAAAAGCAGAGAAACAAAAGAGAAGAATCCAAAAAAGAATGAAGAAGACACATATACGTAGAGAATTTACACTAACATTCAAACGAAAGCCGCGTCGATGTGAACAAGTACGTGGCGCAATCTCTTTTCTTTTATTAGAACTGCAGCCTTTTTTCAACTTGAAATAAGCTTCACGCCATTGCTTTTTTTCGAAACTGCAGCACCGAGCTTCATTTTGACGAATAAAAGGATGTGCTGGTTTCAACCTTGATGTCTTCTAAATCTACAAAATATCAAAGAGTTTATTGCCGTTTTGAGGCAGATGAATCAGAAAATTCGAAAGTCAATCCAGACATTCCTTGGGTAAAATATACTCTAACGCTAAAGGAGTGCCACTATTTTAATCTGAAAGACGCTCATTTTGATTTGGAAGACGTTCAACTTGATTTCATATAATTGATGTTGTCCAGGGGACGGATTCATCAATGCTTACACCCGCAGGTATGCGGGGTATAGGGGTAGGCATACCCCACGATGAGCCATTCATGATAAACCTTACCCGCCACGTTGTGGGTATATAAGTGGGTAGAGGATACTCGACGATTGTCGTGGGTATAATAGCATACCCGCTAGGATTCCGCGCCCCATTGACAAAATGGCGCTCCAGTGAGATCAGCTGTTCTCGCGAGAGGCTTAGTTCTATCTTACCCTTGAGTCCTTTCACGAATACGATTGGTACCCATCACTTACGGCGGGTAGTAGGTACGATTCCCTTATGGTATCTCTACCTGTGCCCTCTACTTGATAAATCCGGCCAGAAAAGATGAAGCATTTTGACTTGGAAAGCTTCCAGTTTGCTTCGAAAAGTGTCCGATTTGAATTCTGTCCGAAAATGGTATAACAATCGCTGGACTTCGACAGCCATTTGTAGGAGACCCACCGCCCGATCTCCGAGCAGAGGCCATGGTCCGACGCAACGGCGGCCTTCTTGTAGTGGGCGTAGAGACTTCCAGACGGCAGTGGCCACTGTATACGGTGCGGTGCATCAAAGGAGTTCTGTAAAATCAATAAATTGATTTCTTCCTACGGTATCTTTCGATGCAGTCGTGCAGCACCGGACAACAAGCACATCACTTCGAGTTGAAATAATTGGACAACGTAGCACGTCTACAGTTCTATGAGGAAGGAGTTCTTCTAAATACTACAGTGCTGCTCAAACGGTGGCCGGACATTCCGTGGCCTTGATATGGTGCAGTCATTTCATGAGGTGAACCACATGTATGGTTCCGACCGTATGAGCTTCTTCAGATGGTGTATCAGTGCTATTGACATGATGATCGCTGCTATTCGCGTGATGGAAGTCTTCATCGTCCAGCTGCAATTTGGGTTAGAAATCAGAGCTGTTTAATCGGTAAACGAAGTGGGCTTGATCGAGGATTTAGAAAATATAAAAAAAAGATTTTTTTTGAAAATATGTGGCGCTACATTGTCAGAGCTCCGCAGGAGATCCCACAGGTGTTTATTGGCGAAGATTTCGGCAGTGGCGCCTCCTTCAGAGCCTTATATTAGGGGGGAGGCAAAAGTAATGAGACACCCCATGGCGTGTCCATATTTCTCGTGGCTGGAGTCTGGCTTCGTGCTTGTCGTATTTGTATGTTTGTATGCTACCTACATACTGAAGCCCATCTGAGAAGTTACCACTTCCGCCCTTTCCAGAAGCATGGCAAAACCTCAGCTTGTCTCATGCCGAAACCCCAGTCTGACGAGTCGACCTGTGTCGCGCAAATCTCGCCCAATTCCCAACCCCGAGCAGCCTAGGCTCAATATTCACGCAAGATGAGAAGTGTCGCGTCTCGCGACCACGGCGCTCCCCTCCATCCTCCTGCGGGCGCGCGGGCGTCAGCGAGCGGCCCCTCGCGCGGCCTGCCCCCGCCTCCGCTGGATTGATCCGCGGGCGGGGCGCGCGCACCGGAACGGGTATATCCCGCTTCCCGCGCAAGCCGCGGTTTCCATTCGACGCCGTCATCGATCGCGAGCGGCCGCGCTCGCCTGCCAGCTCCACTTCAGCCGCCGGGTGTCTGGTCACCGTGTCGTCCCAGCGTTGCTCGGCATCGACTGCCGGTTGGATGGGAGGCGACCCTTCCTAGAAGGGTCGCCAGGGCTGAGGGCGCGGAGTGCCTAGGCACAGTGAAGCGCCCGGCCTATCCTGGTCCCGATCGTCTTGCTCTTCCGGCTGTGATTTCATCATCCACGTGTCCGGCCTATTCCGTATCCTACTATGTCGGTGCTGGTATTGAGATAAACCTATGAAGGTGTGTGGTGTGCAAGCGAGGGAATGCGGTGAGTCCGTTGCAAAATGTATCTGGTATTGGTGTTGTTATTATCATTGTTGTCGCTGGGTTGCCGGGGATGAAGCCCGTTAAGCCCCTCGCGGGGTCCGGGCAGGGGGGCAGACTCTGGCCCCCTGCCTGGACGTCGCGAGGGCAGTGTTATTGGGAGTCGGGCTGGCGACCCAGGGCTAGGGTAGTATTCCCCCCACGGTCTTGGGCTGGCTGCGACCCAGGGGCTGAAGGGACACAATTCATGTGGACGGAGTGAAGGGATGGACCCGGGGAATCCCCACTACGGGAGTGGCACTTCAGGGCATGGGACCCTTCACCTCCCCGGGGCATCGGGCCTTGGCAGCTTCGGGTGCCCCATGGGGCAGGTTGGTGTCCCACGTGTTGACGGCACAGCCACTGCACTGGGGCCGCCGACTTGCAACATGGTGCATCGGACGTTGGCAAGCGGACCCGTTGGCCAGTCGGTCTGGAGACAGCCGGCTGGCTGTAAAAACGGCCCTGCCACGCCCGGTGCAGGGGCTGTGTTGCCCTCGGGGCCTGTAGGCTAAGGGGTCTTTTGCGGGGATCGGGGCCAAAAGTGGGCATAAGAGGGCCACGGCCGGGGAGGCAACGGCGCAGGGGTCCAGGCTGGACTGTGGCAACCAGCCAACTTGTGCGCCGTCCCCGGGCGTGCAGTCCCTCGGGGTTCTCCAAGGCCAGGGGTTCTCATGGGGGTAAGGCGACGCGCTGGGCGTCTGCGACGGGTGGGGTCTAGACCGCGTATTAAGTAGTACCAGGCAGAGGTAAGTCCTGGTCGCACCTAAGGGGAAGCGCTTCCATCCACTGCCGTACGGGCTGGCCACCCGGTTAGGTAGCGTGGTAAAGGTGTCGGTTGGTAGCCCCGTCGCATGGTCCTCAGTCCCCCCTCTCGTTTAGCTCCCTGGGTCCTTTGGGTTATCCATGCCCCTTCGCCCCCCCCCTTTTTCTTTAGCACCCTATACACCTACAGTTGGCCCCCATAGCTCTTTTGGGCTCCGTCTGTAGGACGGACGAACTGGGTCCCCCTTCACGACTCCAGGTATCAATTCAGCAAGTGAAGGGTTGCAGCCACCCCCCCCCTTTTTTTGTAGTACATCCCATAGCAACAGGTAACTCATCACATTCCCTGCACCTAGCGTGGGTTTATCTCAAACCTTGCCAATTTACTTCACTCCTCCCTCATTCTTTTGCCTCTCTACTCAGTCTCCTCTGTTTTTCGGTCACTTCCCTTTTCTATCTCTCTCAGTCCTTTCTTCATCCCCTAAGTTAGCCTTTCTTATTTTTCGGTAGCTGCTTACTTTATCATAGTTCCCTCTTTCCTTTAGCTCCCATCACCCTTCTCTCTTAATATTTCCACCCTTCTCATCTTCTTCATTTCTCCCCCCGGCGCTTTACTGTATTCGGGACGCGAAGTGCTCTCAGCCCCCATCCATCCCATCTCCTCATCCATCCATCTCGTTACCTCGCGCTACCACGGGTGTCCGCCATCAGGCGGCCCCGTGAGTCGTCATTTATAGTGCGCATTTCAGGTAATCGCAGTTGTTGACTCCGACGATGACGACGATCGGTTCCATCAAGACCCAGATCACCAAGGCGGCGAAGGCGCTGAGGGCCTCAATGGAAGAGGCCGAGAAGCTGCGGACGGGGCAAGTACCATCTGACGCCCCCGCAGGTAAGTCCGCGTCGGTCGACCCCCTCACGTGGTCGACCATTGGAAACGCGTACCTCCGACTAAAGCGACGCATCGAGTCGCTGGAGGAGCGCTGGGAGCGGGCTGAAGAGTTCGCTCTGGAGCAGGCTGAGGACGCGCCCGGCATCCTCGAGGAATTCCGCGCGCATTGGACAGCCAATGCATGCGCGGAGTCCATAGAGGAAGCCGAAAGGCTCGCACTCGATTTGGGTACTGCTCGAGTGCAACTCGAAAGGCAAACTCCCTCCAGTGGTGGACTACCAGAGGTCAATTCAGTTGCCGACTCGATCGGAGTCGAGGGTCGTCAGCCTTCCACTCCATCTCAAGAGCGACCTACCGACCGAGGCCCGGCACAGCCACGCTCCGGCCCAGGGGAGGAGCAGCTGGCACAGCGGAGGGAGAGTCCACAAACTCCTGCCCCCATGGCCAGCCTTAACGGGCTCCCTGCAGGCCAAGGAGCGTCAGCATACTTCAGCCATGACCCAATTCAGTTAGTGAAGCTTCCATCATTCGAGCTTCCAGACTTCAACGGAGATATGCACGCCTTCCCAGAGTTCTGGGAAATGTTTGCCGTAGCAGATCATGATAACCCAACCGTTCCGATTATTTCAAAGTTCCTATATCTCAAAGGCAAACTTAAAGGCGAGGCATACAAGCTTATCTCCCCACTTCAGTTTTCCGAATACAATTATCAGCAGTTCAGCTGCTGAAGAAGACGTACATGCGCCCTGACATCTTACGCATCCAGCTCGTGCAGGAGCTTCAAGCTGTGCCTCCGGCGCACGATATTCCAACGTCACAGCGCACCACATTGTGTACGCTGAAGGCGCTGTGGGTACAGCTGGAAAAGCTCGGAGAACACCCGGCCTCCACTGCGCACAAGTGCACGATAGGAGAAAAATTCCCACTGCGCACGATGGAAAAAGCTGGTGAACTCAAGAACGCCGGCGAGGACTGGACAGTCAACCACCTATTGGACGCTCTTGACCAGGTCATCGACCGCCAAGAGGCGCTCCAAGGAGTCCACCCAGCCTTGGCGTCGGCACACGTCAAACAGCAGCACAGTTCACGCTCGCCATCCCGAGCCGAAATACGGCGTCCGTCACCACGCCGTCATTACACCGAGCGGCGCAGGAGCCACTCACCAGGGAGGGATAACACATCCCAGAGGCGTCGCTGCCCATTCTGTATTCGTGGAAAACACGAGCCGGAACGATGCTATGAAGTTCCAACGCGGCACGCCAGAAGGAAAATCGTGAAAGACCGTCGACTCTGCTGGAAATGTCTCAAGTCCGGACATCATAGCAGCGACTGTACGGCGCCATCATGTCAGTACTGCACCCGCAGACATCACAAGTCGCTATGCTATAGGCGAGGAAACTCGCAAAGTCCGGCGCGTCGAAACACCTCAAGACGGGATCGTTTCTCAAGACCACGTTCACCCCGTCGGAGATCTTCCAGCACGGAGTCTCGCTATTCAAACGGCAGACGGTCACGTTCGTCCAGCTGGTCCTCCAGGACCCCCTCCCCTCGTAGAGGCCGTTCCCCTGAACGCCGGGACTCTCCCCATCCGAGAGTCGGGTTTAGAAACCCACCTGTTAGTTCAGATCCAGTTCAATCTCATCATTACACCACGACATCCCTGGAGACAAGCGATTCGAGCGATAGCGAGCTCGAGCAGCTTCAGGAACCAGGGTCGCAGACTAGAGTTCACGTCGCGATCACTCCAAACGCGGCCGCCAAAACGGTCGCATGCAGGTCGCGATCACCTGGTAGGGAGCCTCGACTCATGATTGTCGAGGCACTTACGCACAACTTCAATACAAAAGCCGATCAGCTTCTTACTGTCTTTCTAGATAGTGGAAGTCAGCACAGTTTTATCTGCAAAGATACTGCGCAATCTCTCGGCTTGCGGCTCAAAAAGCCTAAAACCATTACGGCCATTACATTCGGTGGATACCAGCACACCGAAAAGTCCTACCAAGTCAAAATCACACTTCAAAACCCAGTTACGGGCACCCCGGTGAGGCTGAAACTCTGGACACGCACTCACATTACATCTGTGCCAGACAGCATGAGCGTCAAGACCACTCCACAACACCAAAAACGTCCCCGAACAGGCTCCGTAAACGTCGATGTCCTGATAGGGATGGACTACTACTGGAGTGTCGTCGACCTCAATCGTAATCGTCAGCTCTCATCGGGTTTAGTCAAGTCATATACCAAACTGGGTCCACTTCTCTCCGGTCCAAACGCACCATTTCCTCGAGTCCTTTCGACTTCGGTCGATCAGAAGGCGATCAATGCAGACACGGACTCTGTAGTCCGTAAACTCCTCGCCCTAGACTCAGAAGGATTGGACGAGGACCGCGATACCGCGGACTCAGAAATAATTCAGCAATATTACAATACAGTTCAGGTGATTCAAGGTATGATCCACGTGCAGTTCCCTTGGAAAACCAACCATCCTCACCTGCCGGACAATAAGGCGCTCGCAATGCGCCGGCTCGAAAGTCAATACAATAAACTCCACGTCAATCCCGAGTTATGGAGCGAATACAGCAATACATTCGAGCAACAGTTGAAATCCGGCATTATCGAGGAGGTTACACAAGATCCGACAAAAGGGACTCCCGTGTATTACATACCTCACCAGGCTGTCATCAAAGAAGACAGCAACACTACAAAACTTCGCATCGTATTCGATGCGAGCAGTCACATGAGAGACGCTCCTAGTCTCAATGACTGCATACATCAAGGGCCAACAATGTTGCCCGACTTGTGCGGAACATTGCTCCGCGCAAGACTCACTCCAATTCTCATTACAGCCGATGTCGAGAAAGCATTTCATCAGATCAGGCTACAGGAGAGCCAGAAGGATGCGACGAGATTCTTGTGGCTAATCGATTCATCTAAGCCACCTACCAGGGACAACATCCGCACCCTTAGATTCACGCGTATTCCATTCGGCGTGAACGCTTCTCCTTTCCTCCTGAGCATGTCCATAAAATATGCCCTGGAGAGAAACCAGGACAACAGCCTTAGGGAGGAGATCCTTGCCAACACGTACGTAGACAACCTTCTCATCGGCGCCACAAGCACCGAAGAAGGCATCTCAAAACAACGGCAATGCAAGGATGTATTCTCCAATATGGGTATGAACCTTCGTGAGTTCATGTCCAACGACCAGGCTGTGACAGAACGCGTTCCTGAGAAGGATCGCATGAAAAGGACACCAGGAGCGACAGTGAAACTTCTCGGCATTCGGTGGAACCCCAATTCAGATCAGTTACAGGTGCCTACCAGAGCGTTGAAGGCAGTCAATTCAAAGCGAACCGCCTTAAAGGCGCTCGCATCGACGTTCGATCCTCTTGGGCTCTTAACCCCTCTTTTCGTTTCAGCGAAAACCTTCGTTCAAGATCTGTGGCTCAAGAAGACTGACTGGGATACGCCTCTGGACAACGACACCATGGCCAAGTGGAACGAGATCATCCACGGCATCTCCGGATTCGTTGGAACCGTGCCAAGATACGTCGCGAGCACATCGGATTGCAGGTACGATTTAGTTGTTTTTTCGGATGCTTCGAAACGGGCATTCGCAGCGGCGGCATACCTGGTATGCAGGCCGCTTCGCGGAAAGCCCTTTAGTCACCTCATCTATGCTAAGGCTAAACTCGCTGCGCCGGAGAAGACCACCATCCCGCGACTAGAATTACAAGCTGTAGTCTTGGCCGTTAAGATCGTTCGGTTCCTGAAGAAGGAGCTCACAATTCAAATTAGTTCAGTTCAGTTGCTGTCTGATTCGCAGATAGCACTATACTGGATTCATTCCAAAAAACAGCTCAAAACCTTTGTTCATAACCGCGTGAAACTTATTCACGAGGTCAAAAATGAGCTGGAAACGGCCAACATCCATTGCCGTTTCTTTTACGTCAATACAGACCAAAATCCAGCAGATTGTGCCACCAGAGGTCTCACGGCCTCGGAGATCAAGAATCATATGTGGTGGCATGGGCCCAAGTACATTCTGCAATCACCATCTTCTTGGCCCAATTCTAACATGGATTTCACTTCAAACGTTCCAGTCTCCAAAGAGGCGGAAGTTGAGTTCAAATCTATCACTTCAGTCTCAATCCAGTCATATAAGTCGTTCGTACCATTCGAACGAACCAATTCATATGCGAAACTCGTTCGGGTAACGGCCTATGTGCTCAAGTTTGTAGCTAAACTACAATCTCTCCGTGCCAAAAGGCACGAGGGCCGACCACCGAACGTAAATCGCACTATCAGTCAGTTCACTACGTCACCCTGTATTACCACAAGCGACTGGAAGGCAGCAGAGCTTGTCGTCATCCGCGAACACTATCGCGAGAGCTCTGACCAGCTGCAGAGTCGCGTGGTTCAGAAATTTCAGGTTAACCAGAGCGCTGACGGGATCTACCGCGGAACGTCACGGATGGCCCACGCAAGGATTCGATCAATATCGAGTAATCCTATTTTACTTTTACCTTTCCATCCGTTGACACGCATGCTGATAACTTATTATCACGTTAAACTGCTCCACGCGGGATCCCAACACTTGATCTCCGCGCTTCGGAATGAGTTCCACATTCCTAGGGTGCGTAGGCTCGTCGCTAATGTTATTTCAGGTTGCATTATCTGTCGCCGACACCAGGGTCATCACTATCCGTACCCGAGATCGCCTGATCTACCCGCTGAGCGAGTCAACCAGAGTCGACCATTCGAAAATACCGGTCTCGACTACTTTGGACCGCTCCTGATCCGTACCGACGACAACAAGGACCAAAAGACGTGGGTTTGCTTATTTACTTGCATGTCTACTCGGGCAATTCATCTGGAATTAGTTGCGGACAATACAACAACCCACTTTCTCCTAGCGTTCCGGCGCTTCATATCGCGACGAGGCACTCCAAACCTCGTAATGAGCGATAACGCGCCCACCTTTAAGCTAGGACGAGAAGTCCTTGTAAATGAGTTACGTCAATTCATGGAGGACAGGGCAGTCCTCGATTTCAGCTCCTCATCGGGATTCGAATGGCGCTTTATCACTCCGTTATCGCCGTGGAAAGGAGGCTTTTACGAGAGGTTGGTAGGCTCGGTGAAAACCGCCTTGAAGAAGACAGTTCATCGCAACACTCTCGACCTTTGGAACCTCCAAACGCTCCTTACGGAGATAGAATCCACGCTAAATACGCGCCCACTAACTCCACTTTCAGGCGAAGCGACGGAACCAGTTCATATCCTACGGCCCATCGATTTGGTTAGCCCACAGTTCAGTCTAGGTCACTTAGGAAGTCCTAAGATGGCAGTCACTCCAAGGGACCCGTTCGCCGTTACGGAGTCCCAAGAATTTCTTGTCTGCCAGTACAGTCTCCTCAGAGACTCCCTTAAAACCTTCTGGGAGTTGTGGCATAAGGAGTACTTGCAAGCACTCGCGGAGCGGAGTCAAATCCGTTCTGCGAAACAGCAGAGCGCAGCACGACAGCCACATGTAGGAGACGTCGTTCTAATTCAGACGGACAATACTTCGAGGTCTAATTGGCCGCTGGGACTGATCGTAAAGATCAACAGCTCAGCTGACGGCTCGGTAAGATCTGTAGGGGTTAAAACAGGCAAAAATAAAATTCTAGATCGATCCGTGAACCAGCTGATCCCCCTCGAAGTCGTCGCTGAAGACACTGCTCTCGTCAAGACCAAGAAGCAGCCCGGCACGCCAACAAGGATCCAACGGCCTCGAAAGGCGAAGAAGACCTTCATCAGATGAGTTTCTTCCATTTTGTCCGTCATACTGTAGTTTTGTCCCATTTCGTGTGTTTCGTAATTTAATTGCGCTCCAATTGCACTTTGGCCAGTTCACTAGGGACCCTTACAGCTCATTTCCTTGTCTCGTTTCTCCTTTAGTATCTCCTGTAGAATTCTCCTCTTTCTTCGCTCTTCTGATTGTTCTCCCCTTCTCTCCATATCTTCCTCGCTTTTATCGCTTGTTTTCTTCCTTTTCCATATCTTCTCTCCTCTCGGGCAGACTCCTCTGAGCACTACAGTACCCGTGCTACGCCGCAGGTGAAACAACCTTAGGATACAGCCGCTATGGCTCGCGCTCTGACCTCATCGCGCTCATTCTCCACCATAGCGGCAGCGCTCGTTAGTCGCACTCCTATCCCCACCGGCAGCACGTCCTCCGTCATTACAGTCTGCCCATTAGCACCATTTCACTTCCTTTTTCATTTCCTTGCTCCTCTAGCTCTCTCTCGCCAATTTCTCACTCTACTCTCTTTGTCAATATCCTTAGTCCATTGTTCTTCACCCCCTTGTGTGCTAAACCGACTCTAATTGCTCCTAACACATTCATCTTCTCTCCACCTTCTCGTAGTTTTTCTCTCCTTCAGGTTCTCAACTAAATTTCCTACTCTATCTCCTCCTTCTTCTACCCCTTGTACTCTATATTGTTCGTTTTTGCTGTTCAAGGTTCCTTTCATTTCATTTATCCATGTTCGCCACTTCATCATCGTCCACGGGCTCCCTCATGATGACTCATTCATGCGAGGCACAGTTGCACTATTAGCGGGTCCCGCCACGAAGTCCTTAAGGCGCACGGACCCTGCTACCGTCGCAGCCCTAACGCCGATGACTCATCGGCGCGTGATACTTCAGTCCACTTAGCCTGCCCCCTACCGCTCTCTACCCGTTCCGTGTTCTCTCCATTTCAGAATGGGCTTCACTATCTCTTAGCATAATTCACGTGCATTTGCCGCCACTACAGATGAGAACGGTTCGAAACTTTTTTAATTTCAGATATCCTCAAGCATTTTCGAGCGACAATGCCTTCGCAAACCCGTGGTCAATCCCGTCGAGGACGAGGCGATCGTGGAAGCCGCCAGCAGCAGGAACCTACCGCACGTGGCGGACGAGGAGGACAGAGTCGAGGGACAACTCCAACCACCAGGCAAGTTCCTTCGCGTTCCTCCTATGCTTCCGTCACTAGACGGTCCACGAGGCTGTCTCAGCCTCGGGGTAGTTCTTCGATTGTTCCTGTTGTCTCGTCCGCCAATTCAGTGTCTCGGTCGACGGCCGTGCTCGCCACTGCCCCCGTAACCGTAGCGGCGCCTACTGCGCCACAGCTACAGGGCATTTGGGCTGAGCACATGGAAGCCGAGACGTCAATTCAGAGCCAACAGGCTCGGCGCGAGGCTGACACCCAAATTTCCCCTTCTTTGGTCAGTTCAGCCAAGAAGCCTCGTCACCAACCCCACTTCAAAAGGAGGGTAAGGCCCCAGCCGCTCCAGAGCCGCCTGTAGCTCCTCCACAAAAGGAGCCGGCTCAAGTAGGAGCAACCGGGCAGGAGACTGCCCGCGAGGAGCCCACATCAGCTGCGGACTACCCGCGCTACCAGGAGCTCCTCGCCCTACTTCAGATAAGGCTCAATACAGGAGCCCCCTCCGACAATTCAGCGGCACCACAGCCTGCGGTGCTGGCTACAACACCCGTCCAGCAGACCGCTTCTAGGAAGGAGCCACCAGCGGAAAAGCCCGCACCTGCTCCGCAACGACCATCCACTTCAGCTGCAAGCCAGCAACCATCCACTTCAGCTGCGAGCCAGCAACCTTCCACCTCAGCCGCAGGACAGCATCGTCAGGCCCAAGGGCAGCCTCAGCAACAGCGTCCGCAGGACGAGCCTTGGCCCCTTAACCCATACAGGGGCCGCAGTCCAATTCGGTTGGACGAGGAGGCCCGAAGGTACCTACCAAGGACGCCGCCACCGCATCCACCGCCATCACAAAGGCGTTCGTGCGCATTCTGTTTCGATGTGGACCACTACAGCTCAGACTGCCTACGTCATCCAAGCCTGAGCGAGCGCGAGAAATTCGCACTACAATTCAGGTACTGCTCGAACTGCCTCAAGCAACATCGAGGCACTTGCTTGCGTCGTACACCTTGCACTATGTGCAAGAAGGAGGGCCATCACCGCGCGTTTTGCGTCGACAACCCCCGCGCGCTGCCAGACATTTCAGAACGGCCAAACGCCTTCTACCGCCGCCTCGCGCAGCGCACGTTTCGTCCTTGCCCTCCGGACCAACAGGACGTACAAAAGTACGACGTCCCACTCAACGTTGCCATGGCGCAACGCCGCCGCGAATCGCGGCAGAGGGCCGCTCCTCCTGCTCCACCCCACGCTGGTCGCCGGGAGGCCTCGCCCCACGAGGAACAGGAGCCCCCGAGGCAGCAGGAGGAGGACCAGGACCACGACAGCGAGGCGTCGTGGTGAAGAAATATAGCCAATTCAGCGCTCAGCACACCGTTTAGAATAATGCACCCAATTCAGATAACCCTTTAGTTATTTCAGAGTAGTGTAGAGGCAGGTCAGCGACGGACTCGAGCCAACATCGACAGCGATCCGGACACAGACGTAAGTGAACTTTGAGACTAATTCATGTTCAGGATCGCGCCGTTTCCCAGTTGACCTGCAATAGAAGACGCCGACAGGAAGGAGGCCCACGTCATCGTGGGGCCCGCCAGCAGCCAAGCCGTCCAGGACGTGAACCGGTCGCCAAGAGCAACGCAGCCATCGAGCCGAGCCTTAGTCATTTCATTTTTTTACAAGTGAACAGTTCATCCCAACCTTTTTATTTCCAGATAGCTCGAGTCAATAACGAATCGATGGCGCGAACCACAACGACGGGACAATACATGGCGACCGACGACAACATCACACGCGCGCTGGACATCTCGTATAGGGCTAATTCTGGTGGTTGGTCGTGCGGTCCGTGTGGAAGACGTGGTCCCGATGGATGGATGGTTCCGGCCCATGGATGGGTCGAGGTACGGCGAGTCGGACGGACCGACCCAGGCGATGGTAGTAGGCCCCCCGTGGCCGAACCCAGCTTTCGACGGCAGTTCAGTATGTCTGTATGGTTGAATGTTTTTGTATGTATTTTGATTATTGTTGTATATCTGGCATTTCATATTTGGTGTATTTTGCTATTTTGTATGTTGTTTATATTTCTGTGTTGCCAATTCATTATCGCTCTCATATCCCGCCGCATCATGTAGGTTTTGTTGTTCATACTCCCCTTCGAGGAGGCTTTGCTCAGTCAATCCATTTCCTTTTGGACATATTAGGCTGTAGTTGATTATTCATCAGTGGCTTAGTGTCATAGCTTAGTTCAGCCACTCTTCCTCTCATGCATTTCATCCCATTTCTGCAACTCCTAGCCTAGTGTCCCCATCCCGTGCAAGCCTCCTCCGATATGTGTGGAGTCGAGGCATTTCAGATAGGGCCGGCCGTAGTAGTAGCCATTCCATGTGTGAAGTTATGTGTGTTTTCCTGTCAGCCGGCAGAGATCCCCCTTGCCATTTCATCCTTTGTTGGTCGGGTGCTCCACTTACATCTTTACTTCACGGCGTTCAGAGGTCCTGGTCGGTTCTATTGGGGGGCGGTCGTTCTCCCGTGTGATCCGCAGTCGATGTCCCCTAAAACAATTCAAACCGGGCTTTAAGCCCAATGGTGACCAGGCAGCCGTGCAGCTCATTCCCCGCGGGAGGCTTTCTTTTCTGGGCGGGAGTGTCGCGTCTCGCGACCACGGCGCTCCCCTCCATCCTCCTGCGGGCGCGCGGGCGTCAGCGAGCGGCCCCTCGCGCGGCCTGCCCCCGCCTCCGCTGGATTGATCCGCGGGCGGGGCGCGCGCACCGGAACGGGTATATCCCGCTTCCCGCGCAAGCCGCGGTTTCCATTCGACGCCGTCATCGATCGCGAGCGGCCGCGCTCGCCTGCCAGCTCCACTTCAGCCGCCGGGTGTCTGGTCACCGTGTCGTCCCAGCGTTGCTCGGCATCGACTGCCGGTTGGATGGGAGGCGACCCTTCCTAGAAGGGTCGCCAGGGCTGAGGGCGCGGAGTGCCTAGGCACAGTGAAGCGCCCGGCCTATCCTGGTCCCGATCGTCTTGCTCTTCCGGCTGTGATTTCATCATCCACGTGTCCGGCCTATTCCGTATCCTACTATGTCGGTGCTGGTATTGAGATAAACCTATGAAGGTGTGTGGTGTGCAAGCGAGGGAATGCGGTGAGTCCGTTGCAAAATGTATCTGGTATTGGTGTTGTTATTATCATTGTTGTCGCTGGGTTGCCGGGGATGAAGCCCGTTAAGCCCCTCGCGGGGTCCGGGCAGGGGGGCAGACTCTGGCCCCCTGCCTGGACGTCGCGAGGGCAGTGTTATTGGGAGTCGGGCTGGCGACCCAGGGCTAGGGTAGTATTCCCCCCACGGTCTTGGGCTGGCTGCGACCCAGGGGCTGAAGGGACACAATTCATGTGGACGGAGTGAAGGGATGGACCCGGGGAATCCCCACTACGGGAGTGGCACTTCAGGGCATGGGACCCTTCACCTCCCCGGGGCATCGGGCCTTGGCAGCTTCGGGTGCCCCATGGGGCAGGTTGGTGTCCCACGTGTTGACGGCACAGCCACTGCACTGGGGCCGCCGACTTGCAACAAGAAGTACGTCTTCTACCTTAACCCTGCCAAGCAGCGAGTCTGGGTGAGGCCTGGTAACCTGTTAACGACCTTCGTTCATCGAGATGTTCATGGCGAGAAGCACCTTCAGAGCTTTTGGGTCTGTGCCCATGGACCGGTACACTGGAAGCTGTTTCCCAAGAGCACGTCGATGAACTCCAAGGCCATGGTGAACGAAATTGAAGAGATGGGCCGGCGACTCGCTCTTATTCATTCACAGCGCTTCAAGAAGGTTCTCCTCTTCGACAACGCCGCACCCCATCAGGAACAAGTAACCACGGATAAGCTTGGCCAGCTGGGCTACGTTTACATGCCTCACCCACCGTATTCGCTGGACATCTCTCCATGCAACTACCACTACTACTTGAGCCTACAGGACTTCCTAGTCGGAAGGGACACAAGAACCCAAGCAGTCCTTGACAACCATATCGAGCAGTTGATCAACACCAGGCCCAAGCAGTTCTGGAAGGATGGGATCAGGAAGTTGGCTGAGCGATGGCAGCAAGGTCCTTGCCCTTAATGGCAAATACATTCCTCAGCATCGTTGAGTTGTAATTGAATTATAAAGAGATAAAGATTTTTTTCATTTCGTCTCATTACTTTTGCCCCCCCCCCCTAATAGGAAGCCAGACGGACTAATCGTAAGCTGTCGGTAGCAACGGCGTTATGATAAGAATGCTTATCTGTGTCCTAATAGCGGGAAGAGAACAGTCCGTTCAGTTTCTTTCATAACGACAGCGACATTGTAAGTGAACTAATTTTACAAAAACGACACACTGAAGGGCAATACGAGAAGACGTTTCTTTGCCGATTTCTAGTAGGCAGTTCTGCCATCCTTGTTTTGCGTTCGTGTTTGCTCTGCTTTCTAGCGGTGCCCCCACCGACTAGGATAGACCCGAAGGCTCTTCTGTGTTGTTGTGGGAATCAGAAGGGTTATCTCACAAGGAGTTTCTGGATTGCGATACCAAACCGACAGAGCTCTTCTACGCTATGAGGCCCTGACCGACTTCACGAGCCAAAAACGCCCGTAATGTCTTTTTCTTCACCACAAAGCGCATCCCCATGGTGCAAAAGTGAGCCGCGACAAAAATTCAGGAACCAAACTGGAAAGTTCTACCTCACCCACCATGCTCTCTGGGCAGGGCTCCTTATAGATATCCTTTATTTAGAGCTGAAGCAGCATTTCCATGATAGAGAGTTCGAGGACCTACAGCAACTGGAGATGGAGGTCTCACTTTTTCCATCACAGCTTGGGGAATCCGGGCGGAGAGAAACCATAGGGCTTCCAGCAAGATAGTGAAGAATCCTGGATTTGAAGGGGAACTATGTCATTGGGTGGTATTCATTGCATAAGTGTTGCTAATTTTCAAGACTTTTCCCAAAAAAAGTTCTAAGTAGCCAATGTTTTACCCTTTTGGTTAAGCCTGGAGTAACGGCTATAGAAGATATAAGCCCTCTGCGGGTTTCGGCCTCTGGGTCATGACCCTTTAGGTCCCTAGAGTCGGTGGTCCTAAGGGCTCTAAGCTCATTTACCCATCTTTCGTCCAGCTAGGGTGACGATGGACTTTTCTGTCCACATCTAAGGTTAGCCTTATTTTCGACTTCTTACGACGTCGTTTTCGTGGTCGCTTAGCCTTTTGGATGGCAGAACGGAATGGCATTTGGGAGGGTAGTTCTCAAACGACTTCGACTTTTCCAGGCTCTGAAGAAGGCGAGAATGCCGAAAGTCTGGTAACAATCTCGGCTACTCTGAAGAAATTGCTCGACTACTGCAACGTCAACGATGCCAGGATTCATGGAGAGTCGGATGTGGAATGTACTGGAAGGTGAAAGCACATAGAAGGATGCTTAGTGGCGTCCAAAACTTCTGCGCTGGGTGCTACTGGAGAAAACCCATCTTACACCGCCAGCGTAGCATGACGGCTCAGAAAGCAGAAGTTGCGGGTTCGAGTCCCGCCTGACGCAAGAGTTTTGGTCGCAAATGAACACCTTTCGAACTGCCTCTACATACGTGAGCAAGCTCTGAAGGATACATATGGTCTACCATTATTTCCTTAACAAATTCCTTCAGGTTTGCTTTCAGGTTGGACAACAAGGCAGGGCAGTCTTCTGCAGCTGATCTTCATGGATTTTACTCCAGCCGTTCCCCACAATCCCTTACTCCACTCGGTGCCACGAGCTGCCGCCGGCTTCCGCCGCACATCGATTGATAATCCCCAAAAAGGCGATGAAGTGGAGAGAATCGTGCGGCCAACTCGACGGCATTATTATCGCAATTTGCGACCTCGTCAACCCCGGCGTGCTCATGCCTCACCGGTCCGCCACCTACCGGTTACCACCAGTTCCAGGCTGGAGATATCGATCAGCAGCGGAAATTCAAATAAACATCCACAACCGGATATGCGCCTACATGACACCAGACAGCGTCTGGACACAAAACAAAGTGCTGGAGGTTGGTGGTCGGCAACTCACTCGATGCAGCACCTCCTCGATGAGGTCGTTGTCTTTGGAGTACTTCACTCCGACCACGACGGCCAGTGCCACGGTGGAGATGAGGAACACGACTGCCAGAACGGAGCACAGCACCGCCATCGTTCGATTGCATCTGAAATCAGTGAAAACTTCAATCAACTAGGGATAAATGATAAAGGAAGGCGTCAATCAATCCCGTTTTTGATACACAATGCTTTCTACTCCTACGGGATGTCGTGGAGGTTGTTTCGAATGTGTGTTAGCCTATACAGTGATTTGCGGTGGCCGTCCGATGGACAAATCAGCGCTTTATTCTTCCCAGATAGGCCTGGCATCAATTCGTCAACCCCCGAGGGATGGAAGACTTGGCTGGCCTAAGCGAGAAATCCGAACCAAGGACCTGGTATCGGATGCGCGCAACGGCCGGCGCCTCCTCCGACTGCACATACGCTCTCGAAAAAAAACAACTAAAAAATCTAGTCTTAGCAGTGAAGGATGGAATGGTTAAGTGCTGGGCAACTCCTTGGAACTCGGCACGAGCTATTCTTTATTTCTGAATAACCGAAAAAGAGGTGAAGAGTGTGGACTTCTGGAGTTGAACCCACCCCACAAAAAACTACGGTGATGTAGATGTGAGCTACTTCCAAAGCAAATCTTGTAGCAGTTCACCAAACCAGGCCTGTCTAGAAAACCTTGGGTGAATGAAAAACGTGAGGCCCAGAATTATCCTCTCTTCTCCACATCTTTTCGTAGAATTCTGACGTCAATTGTTTGTGAAATATTTGACTCAGTCAGCCTCCTGAAGCCCAGTATCAAGGTTGTAAGCTTTAATGCGTTCTAAACTCATAGTATACATGCCGAATGCACACGATTCCATGTTCCTGGTTCGAGTCCCGCCCCGGTCAACCAAATCTTCGACCCTCCGGGGTTGAAGGGTTGGTACCAGATTAGCCTAAGAATTGTAAAACCGTGACTTAAGCATCAGATGTTCGCCGCAGGCTATAATAGAGGCAATGCGCGCACACAAATTGAATCCACAACAGAATGCGTGGCGCATCCCAAAAAGAGATTGACTGACATGGCGTTTCATCGTTTTCAGCCTTTTATTCGCTCAGAGAACTGGCTGACTGATGTCTGTCATAGTATAAACCAAGGTCTCGACCTCATAAGTACGGCTAAACTGCCCCGCAGGCCTAAGTCGGCTCCCCGCCGCCCTCTAAAGCGCAGGTTGCAGTGCTTAGGATTATGTCACTTTGAATAGCAGACGAAGTTCAAGGACTTATTGCAAAGACGTGGCAAGGAGACATTGTGGCCAATATCTGCAATCAACTTCCTAACTGCATTTTATACAATACTTGTGAAAAAAATAATATTTTTACAATATTTTTACTAAAATTATAATTAAATATTTGTATGGTTTCAAAATATTTGTACAATTTTGTGCATTATTTTTTTATAACACCTGCGCGTGTGGTGCAGTCAGATGAGGTGGCGACTGTCGTGCGGACCCGATGCCAGGTTTCTTGTCCGGATTTCCCACCAAGGCCAACCAGGCTTTTCATCCCTCCGGGGTCGATGAATTGATATCAGACTTGTCTGGGAAGCATAACACGCTGTCTTGTTCATCGGCTGGCCACCGCAATTCGCAATATGGCAATATACGCATTCAAATGGCCTCCACGATATCCTGTAGAAGTAGAATGCGTGGCGCATCACAAAAGGATTGAGTAACGCCGTCCGTTACCCTTTATACTTTATCGAACACGTAGGACGTTTGTAGCACACTCGGAAGAGGCGTCGCCTGTCACGTGTGCTCGATCCCTTCCTCCAGACCAGATTTAAGCAAGACCTCTAGATCTTCCTTAAACCTTATCTAATTGTTTTCATCGCCTTTCTTTCCATTAATTCACAGCTTTGCTCGTCAGATCTCCCTTCAATTTTCATACTCCTGATTCTCTTCTCATGTAGACACACTTTAAATTATCTGAACATACACTCTTCTTCTGCACTAAACGGGAGTGACAGATTCGTGTGAAAACAATAGCGAAACAAATCTTTTAAATTTTTATTATGTAACTTAGTTTTGTTTATTAATGAAATATACAATAAATCATAAGTCGTGGTCGAAATATAAAATAAATCATAAGTATAAGTCTTTACGTCTTTCTTTCTTCTTTGAAATTCTATATTGTCTTATGCTCTAAGCTATGTATCTAGGAGATAACGACAGAAACCTGTCTCTGTTGGCCACCACAAGCCGGTGTAGGCGAAATACGCATCCAAAGGGCCTCTACGAAGTTCGGAGAAATTGAATACGTGGCACACCCCGCAAAGGCGATTAACAAACGACGACTTTTACCCTTTGTCCTTGTCCAACTGGCGGGCTGTATAACACACATCTTGATACAGATAAGGTTAAGAATAAAGGACGACGTTCATCAATCCCTTTTAGGATACGCCACGCATTCTACTTCTACAGGATGTCGTAACGGCGATTTGAATGCGCAGTTGCTGGCCCTACAATGACTTGCAGTGGCTGGTCGATGGACGTGTCAGCGCTCTATCCTTCGCAGACAAGTCTGGTACCAATTCACCGACCCCGGAGGGATGGAGGGCTTGGTTGGCCTGGGCGGGAAATCCGAACCAGGAACCTGGTATCAGGTACGCGCGACAGTCGGCGCCTCCTCCGACTGCGCTACACTCGCTTTTAAACAATGTTAGGTATCTCACAGGTTTTCATTGTTTGACGTAATTTTATTCAATGTAGTAGTTGTAATAAATATAAATAAAACACACACAGCCCTCTGGACGGCTCCTGGACAATAAAAGTTTTACACTCTTGGAAGGCTGGTACTCCAAGATGTTCTATTTCCAGATCTTGTTTTAGTTTTTTTAATCAGCTGTATCCCTTTGTTATACTCCTTACATTTTGATGACTTTTCGAGTAAAAATATCGAATATCAGTAAAAAATCTTTTTTCGAGGCGTAGGTGAATAATGGAGCACTGTTGCTGCGACTACGGTCAATTCTATTAGAGAGACACTAGGAAGTTCAGTGAAAGTGGTTGAATTTGTGTATTTCACCGGAATTTTTTAAAACAGGATTTCGTCACGAAATGGCTGCGGAAGCGAATCCAGCAGCTTTGTGGAATAACATCGGAAACAGAGCCTTCCTCTGGCCTACTAATTGGGTTGCCCCATCCATTTTTCATTTCGTAGACGAGTCAGATAAGTTTGGCCGACTAGTCGACTCCAGAAGGATGGAAGGCTTCACCTATTATGAGGATGGGCACGTAGAAGAGCAGTCGGACGAGGCGCTGACTCTTGCGTGCACCCGATTCCAGGTTCATTGTTCGGATTTCCAGCCTAGGCCAACCAAGCCCTCCATCGCTCCGGGGTAGCTGAATTGGTGCCATTCCTAACTGGGACGAATAGAGCACTGACTCCCGCTACCCCGGAGCACTCCAAAGCACCAATTCAGCAAAAATAGGCTGGCCAATCGATGAATGAGTCGATTGGCCAGCCTATTTTTGCAGAACATAGACTAAATGCGTATTCAAAGTGCCTCCTCGATTTTCCGAAGGATAAGAATGCGTGGCGCATCCCACAACGGAATCGATTACAGCTCAACTTTATCTCCATTATTTGCTGTTTTCATGCATAGTAATATCGAGAGGACGATGCTAGGAATGACGCGATTCGCACAAGAGAGAGAAGGCCTCCGGAGTTCCGTGCTTCGTTGACGTTCGAAGATCAGAGACGCTGTCGCGTGGGCCAAGTCGTCGAAAATTAGAAGGGCCGGCCACGTAATGCGCTTCGCAGACACCCGCTGGACGAGAGCCGTTACCGACTGGATTCCGCGGGATGTCAAGAGAACACCAGGACGCCCACCAACGCGTTGGTCGGACTTCTTCGTTAAAGCCCTGAACGACCGATATGACGTTCTTCGTGTCCCTCGAGCGAAGCGGATTCATTGGAGCACTCTGGCACGCGACAGGGACAAATGGAAACGCTGCTGGCGCCAGCTCGAGCAAGTCAATGATCAACGGGACGACAAGTGATACAGGGTGATATTTGTTGTTTGATCTTAAGCTACTTTTTGCATGATACAGATCAAATTAGCTTTATGAAGCTAGCGAGAACGTTATGTTGTAAATAAAATTTAAAAAAAAACAGTTGACGTAAGCAAAAAATCCTCGTAAAATCCGTGAATCTGTCCTTCATTCCAGACATGCGCCACTATAGCTTCTATATCGTCATCTATCGAAGCAGAGCATTGCATTCAGGAGCAGCCAACTCGGCCCATAAAGAATAGTTCGATGGATTAATGAGAAGCATGCACAGAATTAAATTTCTACCGTAGCTCAAATTTCTGTCCGTGTCATAAAGTTAGCCTTGAAATACGCCTGTATAAAGGCACAAGTCTTAAGTGGGTTTTGTTCGAAATTTATTTATTTATTTATTTATTTATTCATCCAAGAAGACGTGCTCTACGACGAAAAGAAAACGGAAACAAGAATCAAACCATGCACAGGAAGGAAAATGAAAAAAAGGACAACACAACAATATCAGTCACTCCATCGGCGTCTACATTCCTTCGCATACCAAATAAAGAACTAAACCTTTAAAAAAAGGAATTACAACAGATTTAAAGCTAACAAAATTAATATATAACCTCGTTCTTCCAGATGACAACACGGAGACGAAAGTCGTGTCGTCCATGCCGACGACGGTTGAACGATTTTTCGTGCCTACATTTTCTTGAAGCATTTCGGTTAAATCGATAATCCCTAGCAACGGTTCTTATCACCACGGGATCTACTAGACAAGAGCCTATTAGATAAAGTGTGACGCATGGAATCAAACACGAAAACATGTAGTAGTTGGAGTAGAATGGAAGATCTTGGGATTTTTTTCAGAAGTGAAGACTTAACCTTTGCTACCCAAATTATGATTCTGACTCCAATATAAAAAACGGAGGCCTTTGAAAATAAAATTCAGACCAACTCAGACATATTCAAAACTAAAATAGCCTTTGTCTAGCAAAAGTAAAGTCATGGTCTATTTTAAACAAATTTTCGCTCGATTCCTGTTAGGGGGGAGGGTGTACATTTAGGAAGAATGCGCCTCTCACTCCCTTTTCTAGATGTACAGGGTGTCTCAAAAAATGTATACACTGCTTGAAAGGTGACAGTGTTCATAGTTAAGGTACTAAAAAAGTTAAGAGCTCATATGAATAAAGGATAAAGGATAAAGGACGGCTTACTCATTCCCTTCTGGGATGCGCCAGCGCATTCTACTTCTACGGGATGTCGTGGAGCTCATATGAAAGCTTAAGAAAATAAAAATTTTAGAGGCATGGAATGCGCCATGCACTCGTCTGAAATTTTCCATTTTACACTCGATTGATTGTGTTTCGCCTTAATACTCGTTATAATTTTTTCACAAAGTAGCCGTTTCGATTGATTTGGGCTTATTTCAGAGTTCAATACTTAATTAAACAATATAGCTTGTAAAAAAAGGAGAGTATTCTGAAGAATAAAGGTACTATGTGAAGGGTTGTAACATTGCTGCTAGTAAAGCATTTAGAGACATTTAAGAATCACATTAAAGCGCAGAGCAACGGAATTATTGTGGCGTGCAACTAGTCAAGACTGCGCCATGCTCCTGCCTGAAACCTTGCATTCCAGACTCGATTGATTGTGCACGGGCTGTATGCTTGTTACAATCTTGTTGCTACTTGGTCACATTAACCTATGCTGTGTTTCATTTAACGTTTTGAACTTGACAACCTCGTGAAGGACACGTTACATAAGAATTTATTGACTGCACGATTTAAATGTGAGCAGGAGCCGCATTTTACAAGACGCATTCTGTGGACGAATGAAGCAACATTTAAGCTGAATGGGGAGGTTAATTGGCACAACTTCAGCTATGGACGACGGAAAGCGGTAAAAGAAGCGCAGCACAGGTTAATGTGCCCACAAGTAGCAACAAGACTGTAACAAGCGTTCAACCCATGCACAATCAATCGAGTCTGAAATGCAAGGTTTCAAGCGTGTGCATGGCGCATTCGTGACTGTTTGCACGCCACAGAATTCTCGTTACCCCGCGCTTGCATAAGTGTCTTAAACTTCCTCAAACTTAACCAGCAGCAATGTTAGAACGTTTCGAACAGTACCTTTATTTTTTAGAATCCTCTCCATTTTTCGCAAGCTATAATTGTAATTAAGTACTTGACTATAAACAATAAATAAATAAATAAATAAAGTTATCACCTTTCAAACAGTGTATACAATTTTTGAGACACCCTGTCATTTCATATTCTAGCGAAGTCCTAGGCATGGTGTGATCTATGTCAAGGAAAGAGCAAAATCCTATACTACCACAAACTCTACTTTGATGAAGTCCTGTTTAGGGGGTAACTCACCATTCTCACGTCGAAATGAACACTTAAACACTCAAATTGGACATATTTCACGTCCAATTGGACACTCTTCAAAACAAACCTAACGCTTTCAAAATTAAACTGAACATGTTCCGAAGCAAAACGAGTTTTTTCCGCATTAAATCAGACTTTCCAAAAAAGTAGGAGTTAATTTTTTTCAAGTTAATTTTTTATTCAAGGAAAAGCATGACTTTCTTTAAAGTTTTAACTCACATACCTAATAAGTGAGCATATTATTTAAAGCTTAACTGAATTTTTAATGTTTATTTTATCTACCTAAAAAGTAAACAGTCTGTTTGAAATTTTAGAAAATCTAGCATTTATATTAGGTTGGCAACTAATTTCGTGGACTCTCAAGAATCTTCAGCAAAAGTCTTTATTAACAAATAACAAATGACAATCCTTAATCAAAATAAGATCCCTCGGAACGCAGAAGTGCTACCCATATATCAGGTAGCTGGTCTATCCCACGGCCATAGAATTATTGTGCTTTTAAGGCCGAGAATCTTTGGAGGTGCATTTTGACCCGGTCCACATTATTAAATCGTCTTCCAACCAAGAAGTACTGCACCGAACTAAAAATGTGGTAATCACTAGGCGCAAGGTCTGGGCTGTAAGGTGGATAAGTTTGACGCTCCTAGTCAAGGTCTTCTATTTTTTGAGGCGTCCGGTTCGCTACGTTCCCTCCGTTTGGTGGTGTCAAGAAGGTATTAACTTCTGGGAGCTCGTCAAGAACGGTTCCGGCATTAATGCTGTAATCTACTCTTCTCACCCTGGCCGTGCGTAGGCTGAACTCCGCTGGAATCGGTTGAGACAGATTTTCAGGAGCGGAATTATCTTTCAGCAAGATAACGTCAGATCACACGTTACGAATCGGGAGCTTCAAAAAATCGAAGACCTTAGCTGGGAGCGTCTAACTCCCACCTTACAGCACTGGCTGTGCTCCAAATGACTAGCGCCTTCATAGCACGCTGCAGCACTTCTTGGTTGGAGGACGATTTAATAATGTGGACCATGCCAAAATGCACCTCCAATGATTCTTAGCTTCAAAAAGCACAAGAATTCTACAGCTGTGGGATGCCCCAGGTAGCTGATAAATGGGAAGTACTCCCGCGTTCCAACAGATCTTACTTTGGTTGAAAACTGTTATTTGTTATTTGTTTATGAACACTTTTGTTGAAAGCGCTTGAGAGTCCACGAAATTAGTTGCCAACCTAATATTATTATTAGTTATTCTTTATTAATTATTAATGTAGTTATTTGTTGATTTACTTTTTAGATTTAAGTGTTTAATGTTTGTTTCTTGTTTCGAAGAGCAGAAAGGGTTCATTAGAATCAGGTGGAAATCTATCTATACAGTTATGAAAATAATTGTAAAATAGAAATTAAAGCTTCTCCCAAATAGCGGGAAGGCAACTTTTAGTGCGGAAAGAAGAGTCTGCGCAATGCCATTGCCAAAAACGTCATGATTTTTATTCGATTGACAGCAAAGTTTGTTTGCATGAAGTTTCACACCTGTAAACAACATAAAAACCATTTGCTAGCGACACAATACAGTTAAGTTATCTTTTTTGGAAGTCGTTTACTTTTTGCTGTTTTCTGGGTTGTTTACTTGACGACATGTTCGAGGTTATGAGTGCAAGAAATAAATAAACACTCATATCCTTACTTTGATGTTTCATGTAAGCAACACTTACACCTTCAATCTAATTAAAATCGCGACCCGCTTTTCGATCGTATGGCGCGATCTCGTCTTTTAGTGCACTACATATATGATTACTGGCTTATGGCGCTTCAAAACAAGGTACATTTTATTAATTTTTCTCGTGAAAAAACTCAACAAAAATAAAAAATAATAAATAAATAAATAATATATAATTAACACAAAATAGAAAAATAAAAATAAAATAAAATTATTTATCCGTGCAACAAAAGGAGCAATTTCAAAGGAAGGTATACCACATTTTGCTCAAACAAAAATTATTCTAGTCATCTTGGAGAGTCCTTAAGAAGGTAATTTCAATTTGGAAGAGTTTACTTTAATTTCAAAAGCCTTATGCTAAAAGAGCGTGCTTAGAAGAGTGACTAATTTGACGTAAAAAATTTCCAATTAAACTTGAAAAGTATCCAATTCGACATGGAAATGGTGTGAATGAGGACATTTCTCTACTTGAGCAAAAACGCTTCTTCAAAATATTATATAATATTTGCTTATAACTGGACATGTTTCGATTTAAGCTTTACAAAATCTAAAAGTCAATAATCATTAAGGATAATTTATTATTATTATTATTTATTACACAAGTTTCCTCGTGTATAGATGAACAAAAGCCACAGAAAACAACAAAAACCTTGCCAACATACCTTAGACCAATCTAAAAAAGAAGAAATCAGCAACAGCAACATAGAGCAACACAGAGGCAGAAGCAGAGGAAATAATCGAAAGACCTCAAAGGTATCAGGAACTTAAATATCGATCCAAGGATTTTTAAAGGTGTAGTAGCTAACAGGGACGCTGTGCTTTTTGCGGAACATCTCAAGAGAAGTAACAGTCCTAAGCGTGAAGAAAAATCGTCGACAATTCAACTTCGGTCTATCAGCATCATACTTAACAGCATCCCCACGAGTGCTCGATTTTCTCAACGACAGAAGATCACTGATCCTTAAGCTGCTCTTACCATGCAGTATCTTATGGAAAAGTAGGAGGTCGTTTTTTTGCCTTCTAGTTTCAAGTGAGGATAAGCCGAAGTTTAGGTTCCTAACCGCGCTAGACGGAATCTGATCGTATACAAATCGCAGTGCACGCACCATAATCTTTCTTGTAAAACTATTCTGCACCCGTGCCAGCATAGCAATGATTCTTTTCTTGTGAGGGCTGAATATTGGAGTGCCGTATTCCAAGATGGGTCTGATGAAGGATTTGTAGGCTTGGAGAAGCACAGCAGTGTTCCTTGTTGACAGAGCTCTAAATAAGTTGTAGATGGCCCGGATGGCTTTTTTTATATAATTTCACAGTGTTTATCGAAGCTTAGATCATTGGTTACCGTAAAGCCCAAGTCTTTGATCTCAGTTACGCCATTAAGGTAAGTACCACTGATAGAATATTGATGTTTGTTGTTGCGACTACCCAAATGAAGTACTTTGGATTTTTCACTAGATAGCGGCAACTCCCACTCTATGGACCATGTTTGGACACAGTCGATTGCATCCTGGAGAGCTGTGACGTCAGTGTCCTTAGTAATTGATCGGTAAATCTTTAGGTCATCCGCATATGCGCAAAATTCAACGTCTGCACCTGAGAGAAGATGAAGCAGATCATGTGTGTAGATATTGAATAAGACTGGGGAGAGTACACCTCCCTGAGGCACACCACTACGAACGACTCTGGTGCTGGAAAAAGAGGAATTGACGCGAACAATATACTTCCAACCCGACAGGAAGGACTTCATCCAAGTAATGATACGAGGGTGAATACCTACCACATCCATTTTGTGGAGTAATAGCTTATGCTGAACCCTATCAAATGCTTTACTGAAATCATGATAATTTGGAGGATTTCGGAAAGGGATTAAAGGAAAATCAGCGCTCTTACCTTCTCGATCTGTAAATCGAACAGATATGATAGGAAGATCGAATTCGACGAGGATGAAACATCTAACCAAGGAATAGTTTAGAAGAACACCACTATGAATAGCAGATCGTTACGGCGATGGATCGAATGAATAGGTCGCGAATCGGTTGCGCTAGCCGACCGCATATGTCAACGTCATCGTCGGGGAATGGACAAACAGAACGGCAAATGCGCATAATTTTCAGAATAGGATGGACAGGAAAGGATAGCGTTTAGAGTAGAAATCATAAGCCACGTGAAAAACGGAAGGTTAAAAAATTAGAAGGAGAATTGCAAAATTAAACTTAAAAAACAGTTTCGACATAAGAAAAATTGAAAGAACAGCCATGAATGGTTAAAAAAAACTTACGGTGGAAGAGTAGATGTAAATTGGATAAAAAAGTTGGCACTAGTTGGTCTTGAACTGGTATGCGCCATGCTTTCTAACTCCGCTTTCTAACTCTGTAGCATTTTTGTTTGAAACTGGACACTTTCTCGTTAAAAACCATTTTTAAAGATAAAATGTTCTTTTGTCCAGCCAAATTAGGCGCGCCTAAAGCTATAATATATCAAAACTTTAAGAAAAATACAATTTTAAAGAGTCGAAAAATAGCTGAAAACATAATAATAAGGAAAATGGAACAAAAAATTTATTTTATTATTTCTTTATTAAAAAAAATTAAAGTCCACGTTGTGTCTTATGAAGAAAGTTATCTCACATAGATTAAGGATTTGAGTAGACGACTCCATATCACTTTACTACAGAGAAGATTTCACGGTTCATTTAAGATGATGGAAGACAATCGGCTGGTGCGCTACAGGGAGAGATTGCGCCACGCATTCGTTCTATACATCACCATGTCTATTGGATTGATATTGTTAGCGCTGTTTACGTGAGCGTCAATCTAGGAAAACTAAAGGCAATATAAGAAATACGGTATATGTCGCGTAGATGTGCAGCATTGGTAGGTGGTGGCGCGCCAGCCAATCAGCGTACATCAGTGTGGCGCGCCACACAGAGGGGTCTTGTATGGTCACTATTCTGATTGGCTGGTGTGTGTTCGACCGGTGCTCTGCTTGGACATGATTGGCTATCGCGTCACCATCTACCAATGCTGCCTGTCTTCGCGACATGCACCAGAAATACGCTGTCGTTTTCCATCTTCTAACGCCACGTATACAAGCAAAAGTTGACGCTTATACTATCAATCAAGCGATGCAGTGTCCTAGACAAATGCACGGCACATCCTATTCAGAAGAAAAATTCTTTGCGTAGTGAACTTTATATTAAAGTTAAAAGCACTGTTTCAAACAAGAAGTTTATGGTTAATCAAAAATGTACATATTTTTCTCAAGATACCCTGTCTAAACAAGGTTTCAAAATGAATTTTCTTAAAACACAAGATTACAAGATCTATCCTACTCGGAGGGGCGCGTGGGGCGCAGTCGGAGGAGGCGTCGACTGTCACTAGCACCCGATACCTGGTTCCCTGGTTCGGATTTTCCGCCCAGGCCAATCAAGCCTTCCATCCCTACGGGGTCGGTGAATTGGTACCAGACTTGTCTGGGAAGGGTAAAGCACTGACTTGTACATAGGCTGGCCACCGCAAGTCATTGTATGGCCAAATGCGCATTCAACACTCCTCCACGACATCCGTAGAAGTAGCATGCGTGGCGCATCCCAAAAAGGATTGAATAAAGCCGTCCTTTATCTTTTATCCTTTATCCTACTCGGAGGGGGCATCGCTAGGAAAGCGAGACAAATGTAAATTGTGTAGGTGCTCCCGGCCAGGAAATTGCGAAGAGCGGTTCCCTCGTGAGCCAGTTTAGGCGTCGCCTTTGTAAATACGTTTGTTTTCAGTTTTTTCGAAGTGTAAAATAAGTCAGAATTGAACACCCCCCCCCACTAAGATGGATCCGATTACTGTGTATTCGTTGAAAAGTGTCTGTTTGGCTTCAAACACATAGTTTTTGATTGAAAAGGAAAGGCCTCTGCAGTGACTTGAGGTAACCAGCTGATAGATAGTAAAGGATAAAAGATTAAGGTCAGCGCTAGTCAAACCTTGTGCGGGATGCGCCACGCATTCAACTTCTACGCGTTATCGTGGAGGCAATTTGAATGCGTATTTGGTCTGCGGTGACCAGCTGATGAAAATGTAGCCTTCATATTTTCCAGATCTTTTCATGACCCCAAACGAATGAAAGGCTTGGTTGGTCTCGGCATGGGGGAGGAGAATCTGAACGAGGAACTTAGAATAGGGGTGTACGCAGCAGCTGGCGCCTCCTCCGACTGCGCTACCAGGCGCCCAAGAGCCCTCAGCCAGTCGATATGTGGGCCAATGTTTCGAACTGTTCAGGCTTAACGAGGACATTATATTAGAATACATTGACCAGTATACGGGATACATGGACGATTCTATCCGGAAGGGGGTATACAGGGAACAAGGGAGAAACATATCCCCAAACGATTCAAATCAGTTAATGGTTTAATTACCCAAGTTTGAGGTACTTTTAAGATCCTACCCAATTCACATTGTGGTCAGACAAATTTTTTTTGCGCGTTGATACAAATCTAAACAAGTTCATCTGGTCCAAGGGAATCAAGAATGTGCCGTTCCGCGTCCGTGTACGCTTGTCGCGACGCCGCAACGAAGACGAGGACTCAGTGCACAAGCTCTACACCTTGTGCACCTTTGTCCCGTGCCCAAGTTTCAAGGGTCTCACCAGCGTCAACGTTGACAGTGAAGAGTAACGTTCTGTTCTGTTCTTGTTACAAATAAATCAGTTTCTTTAAGCCTCAATTGGCTGGTACCGAGGATGTAAGCTGTTAGAACGATGTTTTGTTGCAATCAAAACTTCTAGCGCCAGGCGGGACTCGAACCCGCACCTCCCTCTGACCGGGCGGAAATGCTCTACGCCATTACACCACCGGCACTGTTTGATCGAACGCAACACCCTGGTCAGAGGGAGATGCGGGTTCGAGTCCCGCCTGGCGCTAGAAGTTTTGATCGCACCAAAACATCGTTCTAACAGTATACCCGCAAACATTCGTGGGTAACTCCTCATACCGATGAGGGTTTCCGGATCTATCCTAGTTGGGAGGGGGTAGCGCTGAGATGACAGATTTGTCCATCTTCCCGCGATACGATAACACCACATTCCCTTCGTTCGCATGAGCGTCATCGTTGCATTTGGCAGTAGCAGAAGCTCTGGATCGAAGTCAAGCGAGGGGATGTAGAGGCAAGACGTCGCGTGCCCCTACCGACTAGGATAGATCCAGATTTCCTGACCTTCAAAACGTCCTTTAGGAAAACTGCATGATAGCTTACCCCGACTGATTTCCACCCTTTCGATGGGCGTCGTTGATCTCCTGTGAGAACACCTCACTCGGCGAACCACGCCGACCGTCCACACTGCCGTCTTCGACCCTCACCATTCTGAAAAAATAACAAAAAATATTGAAAAAATCTTGTGACACGAGCACGTTAACGATTCGTATGTTGTAAACATGAACAGAAATCAGCTTCAGCAATACGTTGATAAAGAAAAAATTAGTGATTAAGGAGAAACTCCATACGGTAGACTAACGAGGTGAGGCACATGTCAAGCGGTTAACGACCAAAAATTTTTCTAACAAAATGACGTTCGCTGCAGATGAGATCATTAATATGCTCAGAACTGCGGTGTCATTAACTTAGTGTTGGTGGTACACGCGGAAAAAGGACTGAATAAAAGCAAACAATAGCGAATGAGTGGGAATCCAAAGCAGAAGATATCAAGAAGCCTCGTCAAAAATTCTTTTGCGGCAACGACAAAGACAAGAACAAAGAAGGATTTTGTGATCCAACCCGTCAACATCCACGCGGTGACGTGGACAAAACCCTGGCTTTATTTTTGGATCACTTCTTGCGTACTCCAGAGTAGGGCAACTGAAAAAACATATTTAATCATTTATTTATTGCACGTTAGAGTAGTGTAATTTCAATTTAATTCACTCCATTAAAAATGAGATGTTGAGATATAAACAAGGTTCCAACAATTTTTATTAGGTTGGCAACTAATTTCGTGGACTCTCAAGAATCTTCAGCAAAAGTCTTTATTAACAAATAACTAATGACAATCTTTAATTAAAATAAGATCCCTCGGAACGCAGAAGTGCTTCCCATATATTAGGTAGCTGGTCTATCCCACGGCCATAGAATTATTGTGCCTTTAAGGCCAAGAATCTTTGGAGGTGCATTTTGACCCGGTCCACATTATTAAATCGTCTTTCAACCAAGAAGTACTGCACCGAACTAAAAATGTGGTATTCACTCGGCGCAAGGTCTGGGCTGTAAGGTGGATGAGTTTGACGCTCCCAGTCAAGGTCTTCTATTTTTTGAGGCGTCCGGTTCGCTACGTTCCCTCCGTTTGGTGGTGTCAAGAAGGTATTAACTTCTGGAAGCTCGTCAAGAACGGTTCCAGCATTAATGCTCAAATCTACTCTTCTCAACCTGGCCGCGCGCAGGCTGAACTCCGCTGGAGTCGGTTCAGACAGATTCTCAGGAGCGGAATTATCTATCAGCAAGATAACGCCAGATCACTCGTCACGAATCGGAAGCTTCAAAAATTGAAGACCTTAACTGGGAGCGTCTAACTCACCCACCTTACAGCACAGGTTGTGCGCCAAGTGACTAGCGCCTTTACAGCTCGCTGCAGCACTTCTTGGTTGGAGAACGATTTATTAATGTGGACCATGTCAAAATGCACCTCCAACGATTCTTGGCTTCAGAAGTACAAGAATTCTACAGCTGTGGGATGGGCCAGGTAGCTGATAAATGGGAAGCAGTCCCGCGTTCCAACAGATCTTACTTTGGTTGAAAACTGTTATTTGTTATTTGTTTATGAACACTTTTGTTGAAGGCGCTTGAGAGTCTACGAAATTAGTTGCCAACCTAATAAACAGTTCATTTCTTTTAACAATGCCCCATTGTGGTTAGCGAAAGTGACTTTCTTGCCCACAATAAATCCTAGTTTTTGAAACATATTAACGCTAACTAATAAGCGGTAATAAGCTTCTAGTAAATTTTGTATATATTTTTCCGAATCGAAAGAATTTGACCATTCTAGTAATCGTTATTCAACTATTAGAAGACGGCCAACATTTTAATAGCATTCGACAGTTCGAAATTCGAAAAAATCGGAAAAATTAATTTAAGAAAAATGAGAGTGAATGGATCCATTTAAGAAAAATGGTTTACCAAAATCTATAGGTCATTGCAAAATCCTTATCGATAGGGCATCTGCAAGAAGTTCCTTAGCAGTTTAATTGACCGATTATGTTGCTGTATTAAATGCATTCTCCTATTTTATGCTTATATTCTTTGTCTTCTGTATTGATTTTTGTTGTTGTGTTTTTTGGGTGGACCACGTACAATAAATAAATGAATAAATTTGAGAAGCGAATGATATTCGTACACTTGAAAGTTCTGCATTTGAAAAGCTCAATAATATTCGATTATTCAAAAAATTTCGAGTATTACTCAGTTAATTAAACACTTCGCTAATTCGAGCTAAACTTATTAAGAAGGCGGCTATGCAGAAATAAGGCTCACGGAACTGGCGGTCTTACGGAATTCGAAATTCGACATCTAGAAAACGAACAAGATTCGACGGCGTTATTCCATCCTTTTGAGATGCGCCACGATTCTACTTCTACCTGATGTCGCGGAGGCGATGTGAATGCGTATTTGTCCATACAATGACTTTCGATGGCCAGTCGATGAAAAATTCAGCGCTTTTTCCTTCCCAGACAAGTCTGGTACCAACTCGTCGAACCTAGAGGGGTGGAAGGCTGATTGGCCTGGACGGAAATCCGAACCAGGAACCCGGCATCGGGTGCACGCGACAGCCGACACCTCCTCCGACTGCGCTACACGCACCCAATATTAGATAACGTATCACAATTAGAGCACAAGTGCACACAATTCCACATGCCGGAGGAAAAATAGAAAAAATTAGGTTATTTGTTTCGTTCGATTTCTTGTGGCAGGTTACGGTAGTTACGGTAGACATGGGTGGGCAAGGCTACCGTGGTCATGATCACCTGCTTATCACGTAACAATCTCTCCTTTTCTAATTTATCACTTTTTTGAGCATTGCTTTCCATTTCAAAGTAGAAGGTGGGAGAATCTGTTGGAACACACTGCTAGAGAAAGAAATTCTTCCGATGCAGCCAGCATTACATAACCATACATACCTACCGTAATCTACCGTAATAGGTCGAAATTTTGAAGAAGAGTAACGCGTTCGTGAGCAGCCCTGCAAATAGCACATTGCGCGAAGTTCCGGTGAAAATGGTGATGAGGACCCCTACCTTACCCACCTGTACCTATCGCAACTTACAGTAATCGGCCTAATTTCTGAAAACGGATAGCACGCTGGTGATGAGCCTTCAAACAGCCCCTTGGGCGCTTTGTTGAACAAAATTTTCTACGTCTTCTGAAACGCAGAGAGTGCTCGTAGAGCAGATAATGTGCCGACTGTCGCCTGCAGCCGATACCATGTTCTTGGTTTGGATTTCCTACCAAGGCCAACCAGCCTTCCATCCCTTCGAGGTCGATGAATTGGTAGCAGACTTACAAGGGAATGACAAAGGACTGAGATGTCCATCGGTTGGCCACCGCAAGTCATTGTATGGCCAAATACGCATTCAAATCGCCTCCACAACATCCCGTACAAGTATGATACGCGGCGCACCCCAAAAGCGACTGAGTAACGCCGATCGGATCTAACCTTGTGGGGAGAGTCACTTCATCCAGTCATTTTGACATCGATGGTGGAAATGAAATAAAGCTATTTTACAAAGACATATCAGTGAGCTAGCCTACAAGGAGACCATCCCGTTGAGCTTCCTAGTCCAGGGAAGCTGTTCTATTGTTTGTGTTTGCTTGGTTTTTTAGCGGTGTCCCGCTCTGACAAGGATAGACCCGGTCGTTCTTTATCCTTTGTTCTTATCCTTACCGACCTCTGGAGTAGTGAAAGTAGAATAATCTACTGATGTATGATTTAGATTTGGTCGCGAGTAGATCGTCTATGGCAAGTTTTAAAGAATTCTTAGCTCTCGTGGTTGTATAGTTTCTGGACTTACCTGCGTTAAGAGTACTTACTATTCTACGGTAAAAAAATACGATTTTGGTAGCGGTGTTCAATAGTCAACGATAAGGCAAGTGACCACACTGTAGTAGCAATAATGACGACGTCTTTAAATGCGGTGCAGCCGTGCAAAGTGATGACAAGTGCGGTTTATCTTCTTCTGAAGCACCGTGATCTCTTCGATAGCCGTGAATTTTTGTGTCAATGAAGTGAACGCCGAAATATCAGCTGGTTTTGAGTTCGAATAAAAACTGAACACAAAACTACTATGCTACTGATAAGCGATTATGGCCTGATTTATGGATTTGTGGCCGCTTTCTCCATCAGTGAACGACAGCGATGGAAAATCAGATCAGAGAACGTTTCACGAGAGAAACACCGACAGCGGACACCGGGTGCTACGTCTGGTTGAGCGCGCGGCGTAACTCCTCATCACCAGGTAGGGGAGGGACCGGCAGGCGGCGATTACTGGCAGAGAATGTGTGGTGTAGGTTCAGACAGGTGCGCAGGTGTGTCACAAACTTCCTGGTCGCATGCGGCGAAGGACCGTCGATGCGTAACAGGACAAAGATCAGGCTTAGGGATGCGCCGTGCACTCCTACGGCAGGTCAGATTGCTGACAAGGATAGGTTGCCAACTCAAGGAGGGCTTTTGCGATGCTATGCTGTCAGGATGTAGGGCCGTGCCAGCGCTGAATTACAGTTGGTTTTTGCTGAACGCTTATTTAAAGACCTGAAAAAGGTGTGAAGGCATATGCTCAACAATGATCAACCCTTACGACACCACACGAGATGTGCCTCGGTGGCGCAGTCGGTAGGAGTGTCGTCTCATAGGAGCACACCAACGGGCTTTTGAGTTCGAGTCCGAATGCTGACAATGGTTTTGCATATATTAGTTTGACTTTATTACCTATAAAACCAACTGGATGATACGTGTAGAAAGGTCCCATTTTCATTATATTAGGTTGGTGCATAAGTTCTCGGACATTTGGGGCATGAAATATTTATTATCACAACATACGAACAACAATATCAGATCATTTGATGTAACCACCCTCTACATCAATTGTCTTTCGCCAACGTGCTGTTAAGTCATGGATGCCTTTTCTCCAAAACGTGGCCGGTTGTGATTCGAAAAATGTGAGCAGTGCCTCCTTGACATCCTCTCGGTTCCTAAATCGCTGGTCGTCCAAATAGCGTTGAAGGCTTGATAACAAATGATGATCAGAAGGAGCGAGATCTGGTGAGTAGGGTGGATGTGGAAGAACGGTCCATCCGTGGTCCGCCAACTCAGCCGCCGTCGCTCTAGCAATATGCGGTCTGGCGTTGTCGTGTTGAAAATACACCTTCACTTGCTCTCCTCGAGTGGTTTGAAGGTGGGCCCTCAACTTCCTCAGTTGGTTGACGTAAACCTCTGCCGTCACTGCTATCACTTCTTCCAGCAGCTCTCAGTATTCTACGCCAAGAACGCCCCACCAAATGCATAGCATCACCTTTTTCACGTGAAGGTCGGGTTTCGGCACGTCCTCTGCCTCTCCAGTTGCGTCAACCCACTGTGCACGCCGGTGATAATTAGAGTAGAGTATCCACTTCTCATCCCCGGTGACAAGGTTGTCCAGCCATCCGTGGGTACGTCTGAGGGTAAGGAGAGGCAGAGCGACATCGGCTCTGCGATCCATGTCATGTTGTGTAAAGTCGTGAGGTACCCAGCGACCCAATTTTTGCACCTTGCCAATCGACTTCAATCCTCGAACGACTGTTGAGTGACTAGCACCAAGAGTGCTTGATAGTTCGCGAGTGGTTTGGTATGGGTCCGCTTCCACTCTGCTTCGGAGGCCATCCAAATCCAGTGTCATCGGGCGCCCTTCTCGTTCATTATCTTCAACGGAGAATTCACCAACTGACTTCGAGAACCACTGGTACACAGTACTTCGAGCAGGAGCACTCCCGTTGTAAACACCCTTCAGGCGACGATACGATTCGTTGGCATTGGGGCCAGATTGATGCAGGAATAACATGACGTGCCGAATATGCGTCTCAGTTGGGATGAATTGCTTAGCCATAATAGCTGACGTTAACAACGCAGAAGTAAATGTTAGGAACAGTTTTGTAGCCCTTTCCTTTCTCTATTGATCGATCATTTACGCGTTGATACATGTGGGAAATTTGGCGGGAAAATGCGCTTTCAATTCAGGAGAGATCAAATGTCCGAGAACTTATGCACCAACCTAATACTACCTCCAACCTGTACCGCCTCTTCTTCCTGACAGTCGATATCTCCGTAGATGGCGTCCAGGATAAGTCCTATTATGGCCTCCGCAAGCGCACCTCTCTTCTTGTCGGAGAAGTGAAATCCAGTGTAGATGGAAAACAGTGCGCCGACAAGACGTTCAAGAACGACATTTTTAGTACACTTATGTAAAGATATGGTCCGCTTTCATAATATTCAACCGTAAGGTATGCGAACTTATGTGCAGTTACGGTATCATTGGTGAGATATGGTAGTGGTGCAGATATACATCGTTGAAAAACTAGTAGATATGAAGACGCAAGTAGACAGTCTTGATGAGGGTTCGATCACAATCGGGGTGGGGGGGGGGGGGTGGTCACTCCATAATGACATGTAAATGGCAGTTTGCGCATAAATACATCCAACATAACACATGAACGACTGTACCTGACTGAAATATTTAAAAAAATTCGCTACAAAACCGACGACGAAGGGCGGCCGACAAGGACCACATGCAACAAAATAGGACGTGGGTGAGGGGGGGGGTACTGTGCGCAGGCGTCCCTTTACGTGTTGCCCCACGGTGAGTGAGTCGACGCGCACGCATAACGGTAGCGCGGGAATTCGAACGGGTATTACGAGCAGCGCCGCTGCAGCCTCTTCATAGTTTTGTTACGATTTTTTTTGTATTTCAGGTCAAGATCGACGATTTTTAAGGAAAGGGGATCAGTCAAGGTCGTTCAGTTCATTTGTCATGCTGCATGCATTTATGCGTAAACTGGTGGCATCTACATGTCATTATGGTGTGTCCCCTCCCGATTGGGACTGAAACATCATGAGAAAGCGCAATAATAACACACTAATGTGTGCAAAAATACTGGCAATACACGGAGTCGAACTCCAAATCTGTCTGCTTTTATGAGACGGCACTCCTATCGACCACGCTACCGAGGTATACTTCGTGGGGTGTCATAGGGGGTGATGCGTTGGTACGCACGCGCTTTCAGACTCCCATTTCAGGCCTTTAAAAAGCGTTCAGCAAAACAGACAGTGGTTCTGAACCTAGCTCACACGGCCCTACATCCCTTCATAATGGCATCGCAAGAGCTCACCATGAGTTGGTAACCTTTCCTTGTAAGAAACGAAGGACTTGATCGACCTGCGCGGACCAGAAACCTCGACTCGTGTTGTACACCTCAGTTATCCTCACCTTCAGTTGAGCTACCATGCATGAATGGAAATATAATCCACGAAAATGGCCAGAAAGATGGAGCAGCGATTCCTGTGGTCATTGTCCGTTTAACAATAGCTTTTTATTTATTTGGCCACCATTTCAAAAAAGGATCACGAAAATAAAAAATAGCAAAAAATTCGTTCATTTAATAGGTGAGAGAAACGACGTGCTTGCTCCGCATGCAATGAACCAAACGACTGAATCATAAGCCAGATTCATTATTAGGTCAATATTTACAAAACATTAGCAGTGCAGGCGCAAATTGCGCGACTTTTCTATTTGGCCCCAGTCTGAACTTTTCAGTCAACCGTTGATTGCTCTCTGATCTTCTCATCCAGTTTACTGAAATTTGAAACTGTTCGCTGGAAAGTGGAGCCTTTTTCACCGGTTGCAAATCATGACTCAGAAAAGGAGCAAAGTGCTATCGTTACATTAGTGGCCTTTTCGTGGAATTTCGGAGGTTATTTAGAGAAGTATGCTTGATTAGCTGGAAGTAGGCTCAACTGACATGAGTAGGGGGATACGATCATAAGACCTACGCATAGTTCTGCCGCCGGTATCTCCTACCGAGCGATGCATGCAACTAGCTTAGATAAAATCTCCACATCGGAGTTTTTCCCATCTTCTTCTCTTTTTTAGATTTAAAAGCAAGATTTTAAATGAGGAGTGCCTGCTGTCTCGTGCACCCGATACCAGTTTCCTGGTTCGGATTTCCCACTCTGGTCAACCAAGTGTTCCATCCTTCTGAGCTCGGTAAATTTGGTACCAGACCTGTCTGAAAAAAGTAGAACACTGCTGACTTGTCAGCTTCCAATTTGCCTCGACGGCATCCCGCAGAAGTAGAGTGCGTGGCGCATCCAACAAAAGGTTTGACGCCGACCATAACACTGTAATCTTCATTATCTACCGGCTTGAGAAGTTTCAAGCTTTATCGACGTATGAAGATCAGAGACGTTGCCGCATGGGCGATGTCGTCGAAAATTAAGCGGGCCAGCCAAATACATAATGCTCTTCGCAGACACCCGCTCGATGAGAGCTGCCATATGACTCAGTTCCGCGTGATCTCAAGAGAGCACCAGACGCGTTGGTCGGACTTCTTCGTGAAAGCTGTGAATGACGCTCTTCGAGTCCCTAAAGCGAGGAGGATCCATTGGACCACTCTGGCACGCGGCAGGGACGAATGGAGACGCTGCTGGCGCCCGCTAGAGGGCGGAGTGGGGTTCTACCCCGCCCTTTAAACAGAGGCGTGGCAAATGCCTGCGTTTCCACTATCTCGTAAGGCAGCCAATGGACTCTCGAGGAAGCCCAGGGGGTTGGGGTGGACGGGACAGGGGGACCAGGGGGTAGAAAACTGAATAGAACTTTTTTACAAGTACGACATTATACAAACAATTTAACAATTTTTTAAAATTTAAAAAAAAAATTAAAAAATTGTTAAATTTCGAGGAAGCCCAGGGGGTTGGGGTGGGCGGGAGAGGGGGACCAGGGGGTAGAACGCTCGACCTCCCCGCTGGAGCAATCAACGGACGACACGTGATATAATCTTAATCTTCGACAGGTGATCTAATCTTAATAATCTTCAAAATTTAGATAAAGTTTGTATTGAGAAACTCCTGCACTCTACAACTATAACTCTTGCCACAAAAAATTATAATATTTGGTATGTAAAACTTTTTGAAAAGCATAAACTTAAAGAACTTTGTCCAAAGAAATGTTTGACGGACTACGGATTTATCTTAGTGGGGGGGGGGGGGGCAATGGACAGTGACTCATTTTGCAACGGCGGCAAAACTGAATAGAACTTTTTTACAAGTATGCGATTATACAAACAATTTAACAATTTTTTAAAATTAAAAAAAATTTTAAGAGAACGAGTTTACAAATACGAAGCCTGAACAGCCTTGCGAGAGAGCCCTCCTTCGCAATCTTCCAGCTGGACGAGGTTTTTTACATCTGTTTTTCTTTCCTGGCTATGCCTCCCACCTCTGAGTAGATGTATTACATTTATTCCGAAGTGCTTTCATGCGCGGAATTTTCATGAGAAAATTTGATACGTGAAAATGCGATTTTCAAACTGCCTCCTCCACATCCCGCATAAGTAGAATGCACAGCGCATCCCAAAGGCAGTTGACTGACGCCGTTGTTGTGTGCTTCCTTGATTTTACTAGGCTAGTTAGTTTTACTAGAAGTTTAAATGCCGTAAATATCAGTGAAAATGTGGCATTGTTTTCATCGAGCTCATCAGGAAGTGTGGCCTCATCTGCTAACCTAAATGCGTCGGCTTTTCCTCGACTAAAAGATACTCTTCTAAGCACTGATACCTAACCATTGAAAAAGTGCACATGAAACTTCTGCTGTTTGCCGAGCGACTTTGGACGTACACTACAAGATTTCGAGAGGACTCATTTAAAGGTCAATCGTCTTAGTTTTTCCAGTGGTCGAATGGCAAACATCGGCACTCTGCAAGAGACGACCTTGTACTTTGCAGATTTCAAGGCGACATTTCCGCTCGGCGGATTTTCAGGGTTTCCTGATAACGCTGTGTTGTTTATTAAAGCTCATTAGTGACCCGCTCAACATTGTTCGAGTCCAAAAATTTCGATTTCGCAACTGAGCGCATCAACACGGATTTGTTTCTGGGCAACAGAGAGCTGGTGTAGTAAAGTCATCACCAGAAAGACAAAGGTCATCTAAAGGGTCGCTGAAAAATTTAACGCTAAATTTTTGTTTAATTTTAACGCAAATTAGTTGATGGGCAAGTCAGTGTCCTTTTCTATTTTTTATTTTCTCTATTTCTTTCTATTTTCCTTTAAGTTTTATTTTTCTATTTTATTTTCTACTTTTTCTATTTTTATTTTTTTAGCCTTTTTACGTCCCTATCATCAAAAATTGTCTGCAACCTCTGAGCTGAGACACAGTCACGCATCCTTAAATAGCTGATTAACGCTGAAGTACCATAAAGGGTATACGAAGGCGTCAATCAATTCCGACTGCGCCATGAGTTCTACTTCTACGTCATTTGGGCTACGTCATGAATTCTACTTCTACGCGAAATCGCGGAGCCAATAAGAAACCGTATTTGGCCTAAACAACGACAGAAGATATGTCACCGATAGCCCAGTTGGTGCTTTACCCTCCCAGACAAATTTATTGCCTTTATTGCCAATTCACCCAACAGTAAGGAAAGAAAGGCTTGGAAGGCATGGCTAAATCAAAAATTTCGGCTCGGGTTACTGACGAAAGGTGACTCCTCCAGTGGCACTCCTAAGCTAACCATGTGTAACTCTTCCTAAAATAGATCCGTCTGCAGGACATCACGTTTAGGAAGGGTAGTGCATCTCGAAAAGTTTATCAACGCTAATATTCTTTAGGATAAGGAATTTGGACGGCGTTACTCAATCCCTTTTGGGATGCGCCACGCATCCTACTTCTACAGTCTCTCGTGGAGGTGATTCGAAAGCATATTTGGTATATACAATGACTTGGGCAGCTATCCGAGGAACACCCCGGAGGAATGGAAGGCTTGGTTGGCTTGACGGGAAATCCGAACCAAGAACCTGGCATTGCGTGCACGTTACAGCCGGCACCTCCTCCGACTGCCCTACACGCGACCGTTAAGATTCCTTATAAAACATAAAAGGATGCATGACGAATTTGATCAATTCTCTGGGGAAACGCCACGAATTCTACTTCTACGACATGCCGTGGGAGCTGTTTGAATGCGTATCTGGCCTACACAGTGGCCTATTAAGAGGAAGTAAATGTATGAATGTCGACTGGATCCTGCAAGATGTCAAAAGACGACCAGTTCACCCACCAGCGCGTTGGTCGGACTTTCTCGTAAAGGTCCTGAACAAACGGTATGACGCTCTTCATGTCCCTCGAGAGCGAGGAACCATCGGAGCACTCTGACACGCAACAGGGATCAATGGAAACGCTGCTGGCTGTCGCTCGAGCAAGTCGATGATCAAAGTGACGTCGGGTGTTGCAGATTCAATGTCAAGCGTTCAATGGAAGAAATTTCTTTGGAAGCACAACTGCAAAAGAGTTGGCAGATGTGCACTTGCTTTCACATTTATATGCGCTTTTGAAAGTGCTCTTTTGTACTGTCAACACCAATGAGTTTCTTGGTCTCGGTCTTGCACTTGAGTCAATTTTCAGCACAGGAATAATTCGTTTGCTGGAGCGTTCGCTATGATGACAAATAAAATGATTAGAAGAAAGAAAAGCACTGAAACCGCTCGTCATCAGCTCGGCAGATAATGACTTTCGCGAATTCTTTCCCTTCACATGACATCTACTAATATTAAGAATGAAGGGCGACCCTATTCAATCCCTTTTAGGATACGCCTTCCCTAAAATGTCGTGTTCACTTCCCCAGAATGTCGTGTAGGCAATTTGAATGCGTATTTGGCCTATAGAATGATTTGCGATTGTCGGCTGGTGGACAAATCGGCGCTTTTCTCAGAATCTGAAGGTAGCAATTCGAACGAATATATTCGAATATAATTATTCGAATATTTGTCCGAATAGTCAAACAGTCAACGTTTTCAAACGTTTTCTCGAACTGGAATATCGAAAAGGAGCCATTTACGAATATTATTTGAAAAAAGTATTAAAGAACCAAAAAAGTAGTAAAGTAGTAAAAAAAGTAAAAAGTAAAACGTGTGAAGTATAGCGCATTTTAACTTTATCCGAAAATCGAATAACTTTAATTGAATAAATTAAATTTGAAAACTAATTAATCAATAAAAAATTTGAATAAATTCCGAATCTTCAAGTACAGAACCTGATTCGAGCAGTTTGTGCGACTAGTGGAGTATTTGAATGAACGAAAAATGAGGATTGCTTGATTTCGAATAATCGAAAAAAAAATTGACGAGCGACTAAATTCGCTCGCTCATTTGCTCGAAAGTTCATACATTCGTTCGAGATTTTTCGACATCGAATTTCTTCGTTCATTTATTCGTTCGATAAAATTGCTCAAAGGAACACAACTACAATATCGACTACATACTTTTTTTTCTCCGAAACTCTCAATTCACAGTGTGTTTCAACAATTTTTTCCGCGGAAATTTTAATAGAAGCGACATCTGCACCGTGGGAAACAATGAACTCAAACCACTACAGAGTGGCTATCGCTTCTCGCTCTTAAGGTTTGAAGAGCTCAGTGTAAGTCCTGAGAGGGGTGGGGATCCACGCTGTATTTCCCTCAAACCGGGCAGTGTTACCCAGCTTGAAATGATAAGACTTTTCACCGCAGTTGTTGCTGTATATTTCCTTAAACTCAACGTTTTTTATATTTTGTTATTATTTTTTTTTCTTTTTAGACAGAATTCTCGGTCTTTGTGGAGGAAAATCGAGGTGGACTCGGATTCCAAACCTGTACGAAGAATTCTATTAGAAATGAACAAAAATAGATCCAGTCACTTCACCATGTTCAGCTGGTTGGTCGTTATAAATCACAGGATAGTAAACACGACGAAGGAAGGAGAAGGTAACGACGATGATGTCGAAAAATAGGAAAAAGAACAACAATAAACAAATATTAAACAAATTTGCGTTGGTTTCGTGAAAAAGTGTGCAAAATCCAAAGTTTTATTAACAGTTAAGTGTTATTCAAGCTGCTATTTAGTCAACAGTGCCACTAGATCCAAGCTGTACATCCCAGAAGAAAGCAAAAGTTTTTGCTCCATGGGAGGATCGAACTCCCGACCTCGGCATTTCTTATCACTATAAGTACCACGCGCTAACCAGCTGCGCCAATGGAGCACGTCGTGAGACCGTGCAGCTGAACTGAAATCGCTCATCGAATTATGGACGGACGAATCAATAGCCGACCGGCATGTTGACCGATGGCGTGGAGGAGATGGTCTTCTAGATATCTATCCTCGTCAGCGTCCTACATTACACTCTCAGTTGTTGCTCAACGAGTTCTCGCTCTAGAACAAGCAGGACCAGATCCAGGGTGAAACTGTGCGATGGGATCGATGCTTTCACGAAAAATCAGTCTAAGAGCGGTGTTAAAAATTATTTTGTTGAATGAACCTGTTCAAACACAACCTCATGAAGACTAGTCAACTGAAAATTTCGAGACCGTTGTTAAAGATAGCCCAATCTATAGCTTTCATAGGGTTCCATCTTCATTCGACCGCCATTAAATGCGAAATTCTCAAGCATATTTTAGTGATACGAAGAAGTAACAACAAACTAGACATTTATTTAAGACTTTTGACCAAAAAGCCTTGAGCCAATTTTGTGAAGGCTCTCGAAATTTCTGTCCCAGATCATTGTCATGCTGAAAGGTATATACCATTTTCACGTGAAATTGGACACACTTCTGTGCAAATTTAGCGGTTAGAATGACTTTCAGTTCAAGGAAATTTGGTATAACTTCCGTTGCAATTTTTTTCTGATTCAGCTTCCCGAATGAGTGTAATAATCCTAAAAATCTTCCAGTTTTTGAAAAAAAAACTCAAAGGAAAAATTTTATAGAGCGCAATAATCATGCAGTGCACACGGGATTGCGCCATGCACTCGAAAAGCACGTCGCTATTTTTACTAGATTGATGGTGTATTGGTAGCGCTTGCATGGAGAATCAAAGTGGGAATATGTGTGATCTTTACAATGATTTTTGTTGTATCGTTTACAGGAGTGAAACTCCATGCAAATTCAGATTTTGCTATCAATCGAATAAAACTCTCACCCTCGTGAACAAGGGGATGGAGTAGTTAAATTCTTCTTTGAGCTTGTAAAATTTACGATTGCTATTAAAACTATCAAACTCTCCAGGATGGTCAGAATAATCTGGAAAGATTTAGTGCAACTCTCTTTTGGATTTTTTTTTAGTTCAGCTCCCGAACGAGTGCGATAAATTTATAAAAATCTTATGTTTCGCAGAAAAATAATAAATTAAATTTTGCATTCAAGTGCAACAAGGCAGCACTCATTTAGAGCATCAAAAGACGAGATTGCGCCATGCACTCGAAAAGCTCGCACAATTTCTTTTAAAGGTTGATGGCGTGTGGCACAGCCCCTCCTTTTGGTACTAAAAAATAACTGCCATCCGGCTCTTTCGAACAGGCTCTGAACCATTATTTTTCCTCAAAAAAGCGAATTTTATAAAATTTTAGGCAATGCGTTCATTTATTGTTCATTTATTGGTAAAGAGAATTAAAACCTAAAACCTACGAAATTTTCGAAAATTATTTTAACCCTTTTCAATATACTCTAGTTTCATGTACATATATGACGCTGGCTTTGATTTGGAAGGAGTTCACTTTGATTTCAGAAGTGTCAAAGTTGCCTAGAACAGCGTAGAATTTGACGTGACAATGGCATTTGTTGTTGTAGCAAATTCTGAACTAAAAATAAAGAAGAAAAGAATGAGAAACGGTTCATGACTTCCTGAGCAGCTCTGATGATCTCTGGTCTCACAGCGGATCCTAAATTATATTCCGAACATGGAATTCCTCATGCCGTAACGAATTCCAGAGCTGCCTTAGCGCGTTTGTGAAGAATTAGTGGTGCAAATCAGCTTCTCACCTGCCACCAATAATCCATTAGAATCCCAAGCTAGGAAGCAGAATCATCCTCTTAGACTTCAGAAGCTGCAGAGATTAATCAAACAGTCGAAAGCGACGTTCTTCGTCAGCGGCATGCGAAATCATGAGCGCAAAAACACAGACATTTGCCGCGGCTGATGCGGAAGAGCAAATGGAACATGCGACTTCCGAGGTCACCCCCTCACCTGGCAGAGTTTGACGAGCGGCTTTGCAGCGAGAGCTCTTCGCTCGAACTGAACTGTGCAGCTCCAGGGGAAGGAGGAGGAGGTGAAAGTTCGAGCGACGCGTGGCGACGTTTGCACTGATGCTTACTCGACGATTACCAAAGAACAGTACGGGGCGAGGGGGCGTCGACGGATCGCCGTTGTGCCACCACCGTCGTCAGTCACTGAGACGGCGTTTGGAGACACAAAGGAGAGGCCGCCTCGTGTGAACGCGAGAGTTTGGACGAGTTTCGAAGGCGTTTTCAGAACAATGGAACGTATGAGAGTTACTGGACAGTGACTCCCTGGACTGGAAAGATGGCTGAGGATTCGAGTCATTTTCTCTAAGACCCAAGTGTGTTTTTATGCACCAACTTCTTTGGTATCGGAAGGATCTGTAGAGACGAACCTAATCAAATGCATAAATGATTGAATTGAAGCGCTTGATAGCAAGCGCTGCTGTGATGTTATTTATTTTGACTTTGCTAAGGCGTTTGATAGGGTATCTCACAAAAAGTTGCTGTTCAAATTTGAAGAACTTAGGATACATCCAATGCTAACGAAGTGGATAGCTGATTTTCTAACTAGGGAAGGGTTTCGACCTCCCATGGAACTTCAAGTTGAAACCAGGATCATTAGAAAGAGCTCGGAATGCAGATTACGAATATGGGTGTCAAAATTGCAAAATAAAAGTCCTGAGCGAGTTATTGCCTGCCGAAATCGGGGGTCTCACCACAGGTTGGCTGTGCGAGGCACCGGGAGTGAGAGTGGTGAGTCATCAAGGCTCCGTAAGAAGGGCCTGCCAGCTGCGGCGCTGGCGCAAGGGTAGTGCTCAAGCTCGTCGGAAGCGACGCCGTTGGTTCGGTTCCCGTTACTGCGACCTCTCTTGCGAATCATAATTCGTCTTCGAAATTACACTTTGTTTTGAATTATGACACGCGTCTGATTAAATAGCCGGGAAATCTACCATACACGTTTGTAAAAATGCTTGAAGGCAAAAAACTGCTATGGTGACATTTTTATTTATTCTGGCACCTCAAATTCGGCGAAAAGAATGGACACCACCTTTGCTGGTGAAGAGGAAATAGTGAGTGAAGAAAAAGCAGAAGATCAACGACATTTTCTCCTTCATCATCATCTATTTATTCTATTTGTGCAAAATAGTGAATAAAAATGTCACCATAGCAATTTTTTTGCCCTAAAGCATTTTTATAAACGTGTATGATAGTTTTCCCGGCTATTTAATCAGACACGTGTCATAATTCAGGACAAAGGTCATTTCAAGGATAAATTATGATTTGCAAAAAGACGGGGAGCACCGGGAGCCGAACCAACGACTTCGCACACGACGAGCGTGAGCACTACCCCTGCGCCACTGCCGAAGCTGGCATGCCCTTCTTACGGAGCCCCGATGACTTACCACTCTCGCGCCCGGCGCGTCGTACAATCAGCCTGTGGTAAGGCCCCCAATTTCGGCAGGCCATAACTCGCTCAGGATTTTCATTTTGCAATTTTGACACCCGTACTCGTAGTCAGCATTTCGAGCTCTTTCTAATGATCCAGGTCTCAACTTGAACCTCCATGGGAGGTCGAAACCCTTCCCTAGTAAAATAGGAAGCACTTCAAAGTTAAAATTGGACATGTATGCACACAAATTGGACACATTGTAATTGGACATAAACATAAACATGTATTCTCCGAAGCTAAACAAATAACAAATGGAGTACCTCAAGGAGGGGTATTATCGCCTGTATTGTTTAACACTTTTACTTCGGAAATAACAGAAGTTTTGCGTAATGTTTGTGATTGCGTCATGTACGCAGATGATGTAAAAATATACAGGGTCATTGATGGTGTTGATGATGAATTATGTCTTCAAAGAGGAACCAACTTATTAATTTCCTGGTCTAAACAGTTGCAGCTCCCCTTGGCTCCGCACAAAACGAGTTTCATGCGTATTAGCAGCACTCCGTCAACTGCACAGCATACATATGAAGTGGACGGTCTCCAAATCACATTGGTGGATTTCATTAGAGATCTTGGTTTCACATACAGCGGCAAACTAGACTTTTCCGAACATCTCAAAAGCTGTTGCAGGACAGCACTTCTGCGTACATTCCACATATTTACAGCCCTTTCTACAAAGAACAGAGCTCTTTTAATAAGGGCTTACAAGACTAATATACGCCTTATAGACTTATATATAGTTGAAACGAGCACTACAGTATTCAACCCTGGTAGGATAAAAGATATTTCCAGAATTGAGAAGGTCCAAAAAAATTTTACTAGGAAATTATTTATTCGCATGGGAGGCTTCATATACTCCAACATCCCCAACGCAGTGTTCAGAAATAGACATTTGGATCTTCCATCCCTCGTATCACGACGAAAGGTGTTTGATGTTTGTCTCGTTCATAAAATTCTGTACCAACCTAGTGTGGCTGTGATTATGAAATTATATAGTTTGATGCCTTCCCGAACTAGAGGTGGTATAATAAAAATAGCCTTGCCTTGTCCGAGATCATCAGTTCGCGCTTCTTTCTTTACACATAGAGCAGGTAGCGCTTACATAAGGATCACGAAAAACCTATCAAATGCTTACTCTATACCCCAGTTCAAGCGGTATGCACCAAAAATGTTGCTCACGTTTGACGGACTCCAGTCATGGAGATCGACCACACCCAATTCTTGTTTGATTGTGCATTTTCTGAAGTTTGTTTGTTTGTTCGTACTGTCCTACTTCTATCTCGCGTCTGCCTTTCGCGACGTAATAAACATTAACATTAACCTTTTTTTATTAATTTTTCTGGACCCAAACACTCTTTCCTTCTTATTAGAGCCTATAAGTCCTGCGTAAGTCCTCTACATAGTTCAGTATGGCACCGTTATTTTCAATCCCTATAGGAGAAAAATGGGTCTACCCTACTCGGGAAGGGGCAGCCTTAAAGCGTCAGATGTGTGCGTCATCCTACAGCATACAACCATGTCCCCTAAATTTAAATAAAAGCCTTCGCATGATCGAGAAGAGCAGCTGAAGGTATCGAATAAACTCAAGCAAGCGATTAGAGATGCAAATCACTACATGCCTCCCCTTCGTTAGGATAGATCCGAAAAAATCATTGACAAACTGGAAAGACTACAGGACGCTTAGTTTTTAGGAAACTTCTGACGGATGCTGGATGCTTGGGTTCGTTTATGATGCCATAAAGGATAAAGGACGGCGTTACTCAATCCCTCGTTGAGGCATTTTGAGTAGGTATTTGGCCGTACAACGACTTGCGGTGGCCAGCCGATGAAAAAGTCAGCGCTTTATCCTTCCCCGACAAGTCCGGCACCAATGCGCTGATCCCGGAGGGGTGATAGGCTTGGTTGGCCTAGGCGGGAAATCTGGGTCTGGAATCTGGTATCAGGTGCACGCGACAGACGGCGCCCCCTCCAACTGCGCAGCACGCGCCCAGCGGTCGAAGAAGTTCACTTCGTTTCACTTATTATAACGAAGTGCCCAAGGATTATTTGGAGTGCACATCACCAGCGTGCTATTTTTTTCAAAATTTTGGCCGATTACAGTAAGTTGTGATAAGTATCGGTGGTAAAGAGAGGATCATAGCCATCAACTTATTTATTTATTTATTTATACTCTTACATCTCAACGACATAAAGATACGCGAATCTTTCTTGCGAATAGTTCAGCAGATTTCTTTGTTGCATCATTCACCATCCATTCCCAGTCGATCACATCTTTTGCCTTTCGTCCTCGATATCGTGCAATATCGTCGAGCCATCGAGTCCTTGATCTCCCCGTACTTCTTTTTCCAGACGGTAGCCACTTTGTCGCTTCTCGAGCCCAGGAGTTGCACGTGTTCAGTGACAATTTATGGGCGTATATCCATTTACGCCTCAGTGCGGAAATTATCCAGTCCTTCAAGCCATATCTTCTTATCACTTTCGCTTTTATTTTGTCAGCCAGGCGAATACCGAATATAGCGCGCTCTAGAAGTCGCTGAGCTGACTGCAAACTGATGGCCATTTCTTTAGTCCAGGCCCATGACTCGCAGCCGTATATTATCGCTGGAAGGATTCCAGTGTTGATGAGTTTTCTTTTAAGGGAAATCGCCATAGTGCTTGAGCAGAGGAACTTTCTATGTTTGTAGAATATTGCACGCCAGCATGTATGCGTCTCCAAAGTTCTTTCAGTTGATTTTTTTCTGACCACCAATTTCGGAAAGGAAAAGAATTGTCGTGACGTTCGCTACGCACCATCACGACTCTTCAAGGGCACACACGCTGGGATGCGCCCTGGTCCCGACGCGGAGGGCATACGGTCGCGCGCACGCGCCGCGACGCACTATAAACCGCTTCCCGCGCGCATCCGGCAGTCTACACCGTCGTCGTCGCACCGAGCGGTCGGTCCGCTCTCCGCTCCGGTACTCCATCGTCAGCGCAGTGTCCACTTCACCGAGACATCGACTCGACGAGCACGCAGGACTCCAGGACGACCAGAACAGGACGTGCAGAGACGACAACAGAGGTAACCGCAGAGACACGTTGGTATATTGTGCATGTGTTGAAGTTGCCAGGAAGTCTGATATCTGATGATTATTGTTAAGTGACTCGAGAGTGGGAGAAGGTTTATTCCGAGCGCAGTGGTAAATACTGCAGAAGGTCGGTTGGTTCAATTGTATCACGCGAGTGATGTGAAGATGGGCGAGAGTCGCCGGGGGCAGGCGCAGGTGCAGTCTGCGCAGGAGATCCTAAATAACATCCGCATTGGTATGCGGTGTGCTAAGTCGGGGCAACAAGCGCCTCACCCCTAACGTGGCAGGTAGTGTAAGAGCTGTCGCGCATGGGTAAGACCTCGACTCCGGTTGTGCCTCACACGTGGCCTCGGGTTGAGGGCCGCTTGAGTTCTACCACCTGTGCAGCGGACTCACCCGGGGCACGACAAGGATAAAGGTAGCATTATTTAATCCCTTTCGGGATGTGTCACACAATCTACTTCTTGTGATGGAACCTGACTGCTCGTTGGCCAGAACAATGACTTGGTCAGACAACAGACAAGTCAGTGCTTCTTCTCCGTCTGCGCCCGACCCCCAGGCATTCTATCTGCAAGGCGGTGATTGGCCGAGACGATTACCGACGACAGTTTGTCGCGCTCCAACACCCCGTCCCCCTCCTAACCACCGGTGCTGCCAGAATTAGCGACATGATTCCGGTGAAGCTCGGCAACGTGTGGCGCCGCCGGCAGCAGATCAGGTTCTCGTTTCCACTAAAATCGATTTCAGGTCCTTTCCATGCCCAGTCCAGTGAATGGTTTTATTCCTCCGAGTATCACCAGAACTTCTGCGGTATAAATAATGCACCTATACACCTGTCCACCATCCTACCTTTGTTACTGTATAATCGAAAAAGACCTACAAGGTGCCTCCGTGATACTCCGTAGAAACGGTAAGCGCGGAGCGTTCCAAGAAACTGGTTTTGCTTCCCAATTTTCTATAGTTGTGCTTATAAGAAATTTTATCGATCAAAAGAATAAACGAATGAATTCGATACCGAAAATTCTCGAACGAATGAATGAACGAGAATTTATTCGATATCTAAAAGTTTCAAGCAAATGAACGAACGAATTTATCCGCCCATCAATTTTCTCGAGTGATCGAAAATCGAATAAGCCTCATATTCTTTTATTCGAATATTAGAATAGTCGAACAATTTGCTCAAATCAGACTCTGTGCTAAAGGATTTGATGTCTATTCCATTTTCGAATAATACTCGAATATGGCTGCCTTTCAATGTTAGAATTTGAATGAATATTCGAATTTTAAAAAATACCGATATTCGAATTTGACCCATATACGAAAATCTAGGAATAGCGAATAATCGACAATTTGAATAATCATTCGAGTGTATTCTTTCAAGTTCAACTATACTATCTATCTACCTAATATTGTAAAATTTTCTCAAAAAAAAACTGCTTCAGATGACTTTGGGGTTTTTAAGGACCCTAAATTGAACCGCTTTTCATTGCGCCGGAAGACTTTTCCTCGCCGCTGCACTTATACAATATCTTCCAATCAAATAGGCAGCAAATAAACATTAAAAAGATGGCGTAACCAGAGATTAAACCCAAGTTGTGAGAACATCTCTAAGCTCATAAACGACGCTGATTTACTGCTACCTGGCGCCAGCTCTTCTTATCAGATCCGTCGCGGTTCCCATGATGTGTTCGTGTGTGTTTACGACGAAAACGCTGCACTTTTTCTCGTGCAGTGACCACTAAAAACTCTCTGAACGTCAACATTTTTCCAGCACAGGTCACAGCCAGCCACAGATCTATCTCCTCCTCATGTTCCCTAAAGTGCAGCAGCGCCAGCAGCCGACGAAGCGGAGACGGCCGCCCGGCCGTCATCGGCGCTCCAGAAACCAGGCCTCGTTGTCAGTTAAATTAGCCGTGCAACCTTTCCGAAACGCTGCTCTGATGTATCCTGAGCGACAACAAGGAGGTCGACGTCGTGGGGACACTAGTAGAACCAATGAAGACAGTGTCAGCAGCAGGGAAAAGGCTACCGTAGGAGTTTAAGTGCGGATCTGAGCGACCGATGCAGCACATGGAGTGTAATCTACTTCCTTCAGAATGCGTTTCCCTTTTTGTTCCCTTAAGTCTTATCCATATCGCAAAATTTATTTATTTATTCATTTATTTATTGCACATATTTGTGCGCTTTACAAAAAAAATGAACACAATCAAGGGAGAACGTAACATTTAACGGGCTCAGGTGTTTCTCGATTTGATATTTCCTTATATTCTGCTTATTTTTAAAAGCGTGCACCGATTTAAGTAGAAAGTGTTCAGTTTGAAGTGAAAATGCTATATATATTTATTTATTTATATTAGGTTGTCCCATAAGTCTTCGCCGTTTTTTTTCAACGATTCGTGAAAAGTGAAAAAGTGAAAAAGTAGCCATTTGCGCACTTGTTCTCTCCGCTTAGGTTTGTAATTTCTTGCGCAGTTTTTTATAGCATTTGGAAGACAATGTTCTGTACTATAAGAATATGTGTTAGTGTTGTTTGCTCATTTGTCCTTTATTGATTTTTAGGCCATCAAATTTGGACGTCCGAAGGAGGATGGCTATTTTTGCCGACAACTCCTGCTTTGTGTTTGGAATCTTTGGGTTGGTGATATATGTCATTCGAAAGAGAATGTCTTGCTCTATGAGAACTTATTTCGCGTTTATTGATTTCTATTGAATGTCAACAAAATGCCAAAAAGAGAAAAATCGTCTTCACCAACAACTGCTTCTCCTTCTTCAGTTGTTGATATTGGGCACAAATCAGCGTGAGCCAATAAACGCGACACAAATTCTTACTGAGCAAGGCATCCTCTTCCAAACGACCTATAAACCAAGCAAAAAGTCCAACCACAGAACCGGAGTTTTGGTAAAAATTCGGACGGAAAAGTCGGACGTCCCAATTTGATGTCCTAAAAATCAATAAAGGACAAATGAGCAATAGCACTAACACATATTCTTGTAGTACAGAACATTGTCTTCCAAGTGCTATAAAAACTACGCAAAAAAATTACAAACCTAAGTGCGCAAATGGCTGCTTCTTCACTCTTTCACTTTTCACTTCAACGACCTAAAAATTGACAAAATCCATGAAGAAAGAAAGAAATGCAATACATGTTCTGATAGTGCAAATCATTCTCTTTGGAAAGCTATGCAGCGCTATGCAAGAGACCGCCGGCGAAATCTGCAGTGGATCGTTGAAGAAAACGGCGGGGACTTATGGGAAAACCTTATATATATATATATATATATATATATATATATATATATATATATATTTATATATTTATATATTTATTTATTTATTTATTTATTTATTTATTTATTTATTTATTTATTTATTTATTTATTTATTTTTTTATATAACTTCCATGTCAAGTAGGACACTTGGACACTCTTCTAATTAAATAGATATTAATACAATATGTAGTAAATTGCTCTACTTATTCTTAAAAGATTGCAGCTATTAAAAAATCTCCGCTTTATATACAAAGTGTCCAGTCGAAAGTGAAAATGCTATACACCATTTCAAATACCATTTCAACATCAAATAGGACACTTTTCACGTCAATCTGAACACTCTTCTAAACAAGCTTGACGACTCTGAAATCAAACTGAACAAGGATAAAAAAGGATAAAGGACGGCGTTACTCAATCCCTTCTGGGATGCGCCAGCGCATTCAACTTCTACGGGATGTCGTGGAGGCGTATTGAATACGTATTTCGCCATACAATGACTTGCGGTGGCCAGCCGATGAACAAATCAGCGCTTTATCCTTCCCAGACAAGTCTGGTACCAATTCACCGACCCCGGAGGGATGGAAGGCTTGGTTGACCTGGGCGGGAAATCCGATCCAGGAACCTGGTATCGGGTGCAGGCGACAGCCGGCGCCTCCTCCGACTGCGCTCCACGCGCCCAAACTGAACAAACTATTCTGAATCAAAACAATCTTTTAGCACATTAAACTATAGACTTTCCAAAAAATAAGAATGATTTTTTTGTCCTAGGAAATTTTTGGTGTGACTTTCCTTGTTTTAATTTTAGTTCACCCCAATAAGTAAACACATTGTTTGAAATTTTATAAAATTCTCTTTTTTTTTGGAAAAAAATTATTGTATGTTTGAAAGTTGCTTAAGAGCAGGCGGCCAATTTTCAGCGTCCAAAGAAGAGATGGGGCGCTTATGTCGGAGGGGCTGCCGGCTGTCGCGTGCACCCCATACCCGCTTCCTGGTTCGGATTCTCCGCCCAGGCCAACAAAGACTTCCCATCTTCATAAGTGAATTGATACCAGACCCTCTCGCAAAGGACACAACGCTGACCTGTCCATTGGCTGGCTGCCGCGAGTCGGACGAACACATATTCAAATAGCCTTCACGACATCCTCCAGAAGTAGAACGTGTGGCGCATCCCAAGCAGCACCGGCAAACACACGTCCTTTGTCCTTTTCTCTGCCTCTAACCCAACAAAAAAGTCCATAAACCGCTAGGCTAATGGTCCACAGCGGTTGATACGTTCGCTAGAGGCACAAAAAATCAAACAACTACATCTACATATCTTAGACAGTAATGCGAAGTGCACGGCGCAATCCCGAGCAGATGCGTTAACAGGAAGAAATAGCGAGATCGTGCAGCAAACTACACTGAAGCAAAAGACAGAGCAACTGTTTAGCACGACATTCAGGCCGAAATCAGCACACACATGACCGTCACATCTCGAAGGCGGAACGTTCGTTAGCCGAATCGAAGGAATGCGTATATGTTTATCAAGTTCATCGCAAACAAAAACAAGTGCAGAGCCAGTTTGTGGTGAACAAAAAGGCTTTTAAGGTCAGTATTGGGAATGTCCCCGTCGTGCTGGAGATTTTCTGCAAAATAACCTCTTGTCCAAGCAAAATTTATGGCTAGTATGCTTTTAAAAAACTTTTAATTCACCTACCCCCAATAAGTGATTGGGCGCGTGGAGCGCAGTCGGAGGAGACGCCGGCTGTCGCGTGCACCCGCTACCAGGTTCCTGGTTCGGATTTCGCGCCCAGGCCAACCAAGCCTTCTTTCCCTCCGGGGTCGGTGAATTGGTACCATACGTGTCTGGGAAGGATAAAACGCTAACTGTTCTTCGGCTGGCCACAGCAAGTCATTGTATGGCCAAATACAGATTCAAATCGCCTCCACGACATCCCGTAGAAATGGAATGCCTGGCGCATCCAAAGGAGATTGAATAACGCCGTCCTTTATCCTTTATCCCCCAATAAGTGATCACGCTGTTTGTAAACACGCGGAACGAGAGCGAGGTAAAATCCAATTATAAATATACTTCTCAGGCAGTGAGCGAATTCTGTGCTAATAAAGAGATTGCGCCATGAACTCTAAGAGTCTAAGACGATGCGGTTCTCAGTCGGATAATAGTGAAGGTGTTGTCCACCACTGTTTGAAAAGCGATAATTTTGCGGTCAGTAAAGTTCTAAAAACATTAAGGTTTTGCATGAAAGCACGAGTAAATAGAAATTTTGACTTATGAGAGGTAGGGACTGCTCGCCATGGAGAAAAATTATTGTAGCATTTACAGAAAGCTTCTGGTCTTAATTTTACCTGGAAAAGCCGATTTTGATCTAAAA